>OZ007570.1:38683056-38725556 GCA_963931925.1 Onchidella celtica | reverse complement strand
CAGCGGACGGGTTTTACAGTTCAGTTTGAGCCAAACAAAACATCATACTTTTATACTTCCTTGTTATATTTCTGTCATTTAAGGTTAAAGTTATATTGTTCAGTCCGGTCTATTTTGGTTTTGTTTCTATGTGTTTCATATTTCATCCTTTCATATAAATTTCGTTAATAAACTTACTTAATTAAAATCAAAATGTGAAAAAAATATATGTTATTTTCATACTGGCTCAGCTCACACCCGGATTAAATACATATCTAATTATGAAAAACAAATAGTGGCGGGAGTAATTCATTGTGGTGCAATTTGGCCCTTTTTTTTTCCCTAGACACTAGAGCCAAAATGACAGTTTCAAAAATTCTAAAATTAATTTTCTTAAGTGTCAACTAATCCAGCCCAATCGGTTCCGTTTCGACCGATTCTGTTGATTCAGGTTTCAGGTATTTTTAAACAAAAAAGTTGTAAAAATGTAAAATACAATGATCTTTGTTTTGGCTCCCTGTAGTAAGCCCACCGCACCGGAAACGGATATTATTAAGGGTTCACTTCCGTGAGCACAATTTCCCTGTTAGAAATGAATGCTTAGGGTTCTGAAGCGCATGAAATCTGTAGTAAGACTAAGACTGTAGAATATGGGAAGCTTTGTAGACCTAAAAAAGAGAGACAGATGGAACGGTGGGTTCACAGGTTTATCCCGGATAATACCGGAAACTTCATCTAGTATAATATACATATTGCTTTCCTCGGCACCTTCATTCGCGTGATTTTGTGTAAACAGCGTACTTAGGGGGAGAGGAACTCTAAAGCGTGCATGTATCCTTAATGAATTCAAAAGCTTAGCTTTATTTTCATCTCTTTCAATAGAATAACCTGTAGGATTATATGAAAATCAAATATCTATTATCTATATAATAAAGTTACAACAAAACCCATAATAGTCCTATGGACTCGGAAACTACACAACGCACCGACCTGAAATTTGGCACAAAGAATTATGGGATAGCGAACATTGTTCCTTTCGCTATACACAAACAAAACCATTTGTTATTTCTGAGTTAATCGGTAAATGCGGTTATGATTAAAGACTAAATTCACGAGAGCGTTTGATCCGAAATTTACGATCAATAAGATATTGATGTATGTTTCTAATAATAGCCCACTTCCGCCTACACATGACGTTATCACTTCCTGCGATGTGTTCACAAACAAACAAACTAACCCGTGCGCAAATCATTGCCATTTGACGGATCCTGGCGGGATGCGCAGGATGTCAACGCGCAAAGGGAGAGCAGTAAAACCTATCTAAAAACAAATAAACAAACAAAAATAAAATAAAGCTAAAGGAACAGGCAAAATGAAGCAGGTCCATAATAATCACCCAGAACTGAAATTAATAAATCGATTTATCCCGGGCAGGGCCGGGAACTCAGCTAGTATATTATAAAACAAACATGCAAAAATACGGATGTTACATAGCAATAAACATTGTTAATTTATAAATATACATGCTTGAAGTAAACAACTTTTAATTATAGCCATCATCTTCCTTATCTCAATTGCCACCTTCCTGCCAAATTTAAGGCCTGAAGAGTGTATAGTTTGGTCAGTTAGTCATGCCAAAGGTTGCAAGTAGTGAAATATATATAACTAGCAGAGTTGCCCGGCCCTGCCCGGGATAAATCGATTTATTAGTTTCAGTTCTGGGTAATTATTGTGGACCTGCTTCATTCTGCCTGTTCCTTTAGCTTTATTTTATTTTTGTTTGTTTGTTTGTTTTTAGATACGTTTTACTGCTCTCCCTTTGCGCACTGACGTCCTGCGCGTCCCAACAGCACTCGCCAAATTATGGCTATGATTTGCGCACGGGTTAGTTTGTTTGCACATCGCAGGAAGTGATAACGTCATGTGTTAATGGAAAAGAAATATAATGTTTTCCTAGGCATATTGAAAACACAAACCTGTACTTTTGGCCTTGCAGCGTCAATCTCCCAATTCCAGACCCATTCTTTTTCCTAGTCGAGGCACATTGAGAACACACATACAAAATTACAAAGTTTCATACTTGATAGTCTTAGAACTCAATCTCGTCATTCAAACCAGTCCTAACCGGAAGTTGTTTTGTGAGTGTGATACAGTCTATGCCGGAACCAACCTCAATTACGTACATTTGCCGAAAAAATAAACCGAACGCCAATGTGTCGCAACCTAGAAACTAATACAAACGTTCTGCGAGTTGTTAATTATTTTTTTATTTTCTGTGCCGGGGACACGACCACGGTCTATACTAAGCGCTGTATAAAATCTGAGGACCACCAAATCAGCATTAACGGAGGAGTAGCGAAAGGCGCGCTGCAATTGTCGTAAGGTTTCACTTTTATTAGTATAGCTATAGTACCGTGCATGTCATAAAAAGTTATCGTATCAAGCGTTCAGTTTGGTGCGTAGTGTTCTGGTGCGCATGGGTTCTGAAGCAAAACTGTAGTTCATTGCTTTTATTATATGAGAGAGAGAGCGGGGGGAGGGGGGGGGACATTATTGTTTATTCCGGGCAATGCCCGGTAGGTCATCTAGTAGGCTATATTTCTAATAATGAAACAGTCAAACAGGCCTGTGCTAAATGCCGTTTAAATTTCGGGATAGTAAGGCTTTTTTCATGGTCAAAATTGGGCAAAAAGAAAAGGTTGCATGTTGCAAAGCCCCGCGTGAGAAATAAAACCCAAACAATACAAAGCAAACTAAAGAGAAGACAGAAAATACACAAATTTTCGGCTTTCGCCTTTGTCAAGTGAAAAAAACGAACAATAAAAGACTTCAACAGGAACGAAGTGAACCAGTTTACTTAGCTGCGAGTTCTTGCTTCGTTAGCAGCACCAAAGCACGTCCGTCCGCCAAAAGCATGTTTTTTTTGTTCAACATTTTAATGGCCGTACGCTCGAACAAAGGGGGGTAGGGGGAAGGGGACGAAAGTAAAAGGGAGGAACTGGGGATGGGGGGGTGTAAAAAATCACGAGACTCGTACCTTATGGATGACCCCCTGACTTGCTTCTCCTTCTTTTGGTCCATCCCCCCCCCCCCCATTATTTTATGATCGTTCTTAATACTGACCTTTGTTCCAACTCACGACAGGAAATACCGGAGTCCACATTGTGGTTCTTAGAATTGATGGCCATGAAAGCCGTATGCGTTTTGAATTCTGTTTACAAAAATAATGTTTCATTTGTCTGAGTAACTTCCTTTTCTTTTGTGAGTGCTCGCCGGTAGCCAGGAATGTGAGTGCTCGCCGGTAGCCAGGAATGTGAGTGCTCGCCGGTAGCCAGGAATGTGAGTGCTCGCCGGTAGCCAGGAATGTGAGTGCTCGCCGGTAGCCAGGAATGTGAGTGCTCGCCGGTAGCCAGGAATGTGAGTGCTCGCCGGTAGCCAGGAATGTGAGTGCTCGCCGGTAGCCAGGAATGTGGGTGCTCGCCGGTAGCCAGGAATGTGAGTGCTCGCCGGTAGCCAGGAATGTGGGTGCTCGCCGGTAGCCAGGAATGTGGGTGCTCGCCGGTAGCCAGGAATGTGAGTGCTCGCCGGTAGCCAGGAATGTGGGTGCTCGCCGGTAGCCAGGAATGTGAGTGCTCGCCGGTAGCCAGGAATGTGGGTGCTCGCCGGTAGCCAGGAATGTGAGTGCTCGCCGGTAGCCAGGAATGTGGGTGCTCGCCGGTAGCCAGGAATGTGAGTGCTCGCCGGTAGCCAGGAATGTGGGTGCTCGCCGGTAGCCAGGAATGTGGGTGCTCGCCGGTAGCCAGGAATGTGAGTGCTCGCCGGTAGCCAGGAATGTGAGTGCTCGCCGGTAGCCAGGAATGTGGGTGCTCGCCGGTAGCCAGGAATGTGGGTGCTCGCCGGTAGCCAGGAATGTGAGTGCTCGCCGGTAGCCAGGAATGTGGGTGCTCGCCGGTAGCCAGGAACGTTTTGGTGTTTGTTTTTTTTTATTTTTGGGTGTTGTTTTGTTTTGTTTCTTGTTGTTGTTGTTTTGTGCCTCTCAATTTTTTTTTTTTGAATTTCCCATCTCTCTCAAGTTCCTTATTCATTCCACCGCTGTCGACGACATCAACAGTGCTATTATGTCTTTTCTCAGTGTGTGATGTGTAAGCGTGTCAGCGTGCATGCGTGCGGCCGTTCCCCACTGTCTGTCTGTTTGTCTGTCTGTTTGTCTGTCTGTTTGTCTGTCTGTCTTCTTATCTGCGGCTATGTTATTCTGTGTATTTATTTTGATGTCTCTCCTTTATTTCTGTTCTCTCTCTCTCTCTCTCTCTCTCTCTCTCTGTCTCTGATTCTGTCTCTCTCTCTCTTTCTCTCTCTTTCTCTCTCTCTCTCTCGCTGCCTTCTCTCTCTGGTCAAAAAAAAAAAAAAGGTGAGTAACACTGTACTGGAACTTTCTTTTTTTTATTATTATTTTTTACCAGATAGTAGACCCTGAACGTTGTATATCTGTCTGAACTTGTCTTTATATCCCTGCCCTCTGTCCATCGGACTGGACTTGTCTTTATACACATAAAGACAACTTCAGACAGATGGACAATAGAAAAGTAATTAATCTCTCGCCGGTCCCCTAATACCCAGCATATTTTATGGGGTGCGGAAGACTGAGCCGGTTTTTCACCTGTTATGCCACACATTGCGCAATAAGCCGCCGACCCCTGTTGGAAAACTGAGCCGGTTTTTTTGTTGTAGAAATCGACTATGTTGTTTTCGAACTTAAGATCGATTAGACTGATGTATCAACCCTAAAGTCACTGGACTGTATAAACATGATAGATCTTTGGATAGACTCAGTATGCTAACACACAACAGGAACAGTCACAAACTGACTGTGCGCGCGCGCCTAACACAACTCAATAGGCTAGCCATGCTTTCCGCCTGTTGAGGCACCTTCCCAGAGACTACAATAAAAGCCTGTCAGTTTCATGTCGGTCAAGCATGGTGCCGAACACTTCAACAAATTGAACTATCTTCTGAGTACAAGTCTACCAGTGAAACTGCAATGTGGCTAAAATCCATTTTAGCTTACCGGCTCTTGAGCCTAGTGAAGTACAAGATTGCTTTGCTTTTGTCATCATGGTCCAGTGCCCAGACCAGGATGATGACAAACTCACAATGTTTTCAGACTATGCTTTTGACAACTACATTTCTTCAACTGCCAGATACCCGCCCAGCTTGTGGGCTTGTCTTGAAAGTTCCGTCAGAACGACCAATGCATGCGAAAGTTTCCATAAACATTTTGCAACCCACTTTACATCGCCGCATCCAAACATATTTCTGTTCATCGAAAAACTCGCAGAGGAACAGCTACGAACTGACATAAAGGTCAGATCATCCTATCAGTACCACAATGTTCCTGTGAGACGCTTGCGTGAGCGTGAGAGAATTAGGGAGACCCTCATTACTGAGTACAATGAGCAAAGGCTGTCCCAGGCAGAGTTTGTGCACAAAATGGCTCTCAAGATGCTACCCGTCAAGTTCTGAGGCCCCTTTTAATATTTTTAAACAATTTTTATCATGATTTTAACAGCTCTCAATATAAAATTTATCCTGCTCAAAATCCGACTTCCACCCCCACCCCCCTCCACCGTGGTAAGCAGGAGGCAACACGTATCAAGACCGTTTCAATCAGCTGTTATAATTACATGCATTTAATTCTTACAAAATTCACCAGAAAAAAAAGCAAAGAAACAGTCTCGATAAGTGGCGAACGGAAGAGGTTGACTAGTCGTTAGAAAAATTAAGTATCGGTATGCCAAAAACCGGCTGAGTCTTCCAACAGCTTTTACGAGCTACCTTTGAAGTTTTGAACAATAGCATTAAAAATCCGGCTCAGTTTTCCCGTACCCTATTTTATCACAATCCAGAAAACTGAAGGCAAGAAAAATTCATTACAAAAAAAAATATAATAAGTATAGTTATATCACTTGCTTTGTGAGAAAAAGGTTTACAGAGATTAACAGAGACAAAATGAGAAAGAGAGAGAGAGGAAGAAAGTATTGCTACTCCTTTTATTGGAGGGGAAAACTCAGATCTAAGAGGAATGCTTCAAATTTAGAACTGATATCTGTTTAAGGGGGGGGGGGGGGGGGAGAAAAGAAAAGAAAAAAAGATTGTTTCATTGTTATATTTTCTGCAATCATACTAATGGATTTGGATTTTTTTTTTGTCATTGAAAGACGTGTGTGTGTGTGAGAGAGAGAGAGAGGGAGAAAGAGAGAGAGAGATAGAGAGAGAGAGATTTTTTAGACGCATAAAGCTATGTTCTATTTGCAATGCCGTTGAGCTTTTTACAGATTGGTTGCGTTTAATGGAGAGCTGAATACTTATAAAGCCACGGAGCAAATCCACAGCATCATAAAATTTCGTTGCTGTGTTGTTACTTTTCAGAACAACTAGTGTAATGACCCGTTCAAAGAACGGGTTGCAATATCACCTTGCTGAAATTAGAAGACACACGAGTTGGTAAAAGTTACTCAGTCGGCACACAGATTATGTTGATCAAGGTAGAAAACAACACGCAAAATCGGCACACAGATTATGTAGATCTAGGTAGAAAACAGCTCACAACTGGCACAGTAACACCCGCATGGCCCGTGCATAAGGGTAGCCACACAAAGGCCACTGAATTCGGCCACCGAGCCACTAGGCGCTTTAGGTGAGAGGAATTGCACTATATAATTTCAACAACTGCACATAGAGCCCACCTAGATTCGGTCCGTTTATATATATAGTGCAATTCTTCTCACCTAAAGCGCCTAGTGGCTCGGTGACCGAATTCGGTGGCCTTTGTGTGGCTACCCTAAGGTAGACGGCACAGCAACTCATGCCTTCAAACTGTGAAACGCAACCGGAAGTTTGAAATCGAAACAAAACAAAGGCAGGAGGGAGGCCATCATTGTTGAGGAGAAAGCATTATTCGATATTTTTAGGCCTATTTTCATTTATTACAAAATTACGATACTTCGCTTTCATGTCAAAGGAATAGACATAGTAGCAAAAAGAATTGTCTTTCACGTGTAATATTTTCAAGTCTGGGCATTTCTTCCTCGCAGCAGTGAATTTTTTTCGCCTTGCTGTTTTTTTATATAGAGATGTAACCACAAACCGGCTCCGTAAGAAACCTAACTTATTCCGTTACTTTTCAAATGTGCAAATTTCATGACTGTATGTTCAGTCGTTTTCTTTTTTCAAAAGTGTGAGTACAGCCCACAAGTTAACAAATTAATTATAAAATTAGATATACAAACCCGAGTTTGGACTGTAATTTATGAGTGGATCTGTCGAAATCGGGCTTAAGGTCAATTTATTATGCCACCTTCAAAATCAAAATAAAATATTTCTAAGACGATTTCAAGTAAATATTTTAAGTGAATGCAGAAAAATGGCTAATCTTTCATTTTACACAGAAAATGTTTCCCCCTTTGGAGAGGTTACTCAGGAATTTGATATTTCAACTTAAGCCCGATTTCGCCAGATCCTCTTACACTTGAGAACAAAACCTAAAACCCGAATAACCGAGCCTGTTTTAATCGATGCCATTATCAACTACAGCTGAGATACTTAGTGATCATGACAAAAACTGTATTTACCAATATGAAAATGGTTGGAAATATTCAAATTAACAAAGATGTTGGCGTTGCCATGGTGATGCGCCATTGTCTCTTTTCTATTGTCATTATTATTGTTTCTGTTTAAGCACGGCTTCTCACACTCAACATTAGTTAGATGTGTACCATATTTCGGTAAGATTCCTTATCATGCCACATCATAAATGACTGTCACAGAGTTTATTTAATTATGATATGTTTATGTACTAATGTGTAGGATTTTTGTACCGTGTACGCATTCTTAAACACTCTGTGGAAGAGAATAATAAACTGATTCGTATCTTACCTTATCTGGTGTATAAAAAAACTCTACCTTTTAACATTGGCTCTCTTGCACAAGTCCAGTCACTGTTTTTTCAGACATAAAGAAAGAGACTTTCGCACCATTGTCCAAAATACTGGACACCAATTCAACCGCCAAATCAGGTCTCAAAATATATATTCTAGTGATGTCCAGATGATCATAATGGGACGTGTCTAAGTCTGTCTGGTCGCCTTAATCCTGTATGGATAGTATCCTATTAATGACAGAGATAAGTAGAGCTTGACCCCGGGGATAAAGTAGAACAAAGGCAAAGAAAAAGGTTACTGTGTGTTACTTGTAATGTTTCTTCCTTCAGACAGGATTGTAGAACAAATATGGTATTTCATCAGATACAGATTCTGTATCTGCTAAAGTGTACATAATTATTTCGTAACTGTTCCCAAAGGAGAATCAGGATATGAATAGGACTCCCTTCCCGCCCCCCCCCCCCGCCCCCGCCCTCCTCCTCTCTCTCTCTCTCTCTCTCTCTTTCTCTCTCTCTCTCTCTCTCTCCCTCTTCCTGTCTGTCTCTCTTATCTAGCTGCCTGTCTCTCTTACCTAGCTGTCTATCTATCTATCTATCTATCTATCTATCGATCCATTTGTCTGTCTGTCTGTCGTCTGTCTGTCTGTCGATCTATTTATCAGGATATAGATAAGACTTTCTCTTCCCCCTTCTCTCTCTCTCTCCTCTCTCTCTCTCTCTCTCTCTCTCTCTCTCTCTCTTTCTCTTTCTCTCTCTCTCTCCTTCTGTCTCTGTCCCTCTCCCTTCCTCTCTCTCTCTCTCTTTTTCTTTCTGTCTCTTGGCAGCGGGGTATTCAAAACTGCTTTGGCCCTAATAGTCCACTACATTTTTTCTTCCTATCTCCAGGTCGGCACGTTTTGAGAAAATCGCCTGAAGCCTTTTGTAGTTAAACTTAATACAGCCAACACATTTAAACCTAGTCCCAGAGGTGAGATCACCATTTCTGTAGGAATGATAGAATACACTTTGTTGGGCCATAGTTTACAATATTTGTAAAAACTGGAGACAGAATAAAACAGTACAGGACTGAGGCGAGATCTGGTTAGTTGTGATCAGCAGCCTGGTGGGATGTTTCTGTTTTTTGTTTTCTTTTTTGGTGTTAAATTACAGTGCCGTGTGGACTTTCATTTAACGCTGCTGAAAGAATTTCCGAGAGATCTATCAGAATTCAGGAACCGATAATCTCCAGTTTCCCAAACACGCAGTAGCTTTTGCATTTCTGGTAGAATTTTACTGGCGCTGTTCACTGATGAATTTCAAGTCCTTGACATATCAACTTTCTCTGAAAGTAATGATTGATGCATTGTTCCATCCATCCATCCATCCGTCTAGCCAGCCAGCCAGACAGCCATCTGTCCATCCATCCAGCCAGCCAGCCAGGCATTCAGCCAGCCAGTCAGCCATCCGTCCATCCATCCATCCATCCATCCAGCCAGCCAGCCAGCCAGCCAGCCATCCATCCAGCCAGCCAGGCATTCAGCCAGCCAGTCAGCCATCTGTCCATCCATCCAGCCAACCAGCCATCCATCCATCCATCCATCCATCCATCCTGCCAGCCATCCTTCCATTCATTATCCATCTGTCAGTCTATTCATCCATACATCTACGGATTCATTGGAATGCATGGCCATGAAAGCTGTACGGGTTTTGAATTCTGTTTACAAATAATAATTCATTTGTCTGTTTGATTTCCTGGTGGGTTTTGTGTGTGTGTGTGTGTGTGCGTGATCGCTACCAGGAAGGGTTGTCTTACAAGTTGGAGAATAAATTCTGAGACAAAGGGTTAAATGAGGTGGGTTGTTGTTGTTTTTTTCAAAAAGATGTAGATCTAACTATTAAATCTTAACGAAAGTTATCCGGTGTTTTACTTCCCCCGAAAAATTTGTTAAAAATCGAATTAGGACAGTTTAACATGGGCCCCTCGAAATGTCACCAGAAAGCCTTCTGTTAAGTCACAGTGCTAGGTCAAAATTACCAGTTACCAACGAGTCACTTTCTGAAAGCTAAACAACCAACCCGCTGACCTGTGAGTTTATTTTGGTATTTCACAATGGATGAAACCATAAAAAAAATATTTCCTGAGTAACTGCACGGACTCCATTCTAAGACAGCTCTTTGCTTGTTTCCCAAATCAACAGACCATTCTATTTCGAGAATTTCAATCACATTTTCCTTAAATAATCATCATCGTTTTAACTTCATATTTTGTTTTTCTCTATGCTTTGTATAAACACAAGGTCTGAAAACAACAATAAAATCTGGCCCGACATAAAATGTATTTCTTTCTTTCATTATTCTGACAAGTTTCGTTTTTTTGATGTTCTCTGGACAGACGCTCGGCCCTGCCGTTCTACTTTGTTTTGCATGGTATGTCGCACAGGTTTTCAACCTCTCTTGGTTCGCTGATCTTTTCAAAGCTCTGGTTAATGCCCGAGTACTCCCCCCTCCCCCCCCCCCCCAAAAAAAGAAATTCTCATAACCCCCGCCCCTCCCTTTGCCATCCCTCTCGCCTTCTCACTCTCTCTCTCTCTCTCTCTCTCTCTCTCTCTCTCTCTCTCTCTGTCCCCCCTCCCCCTTCTCTCTTTTCCTTGGGGTACGGAAGACTGAGCCGGTTTTTCATCTGTTGTGCAACGCATTGCGCAATGAGCCGCCGACCCCTGTTGGAAAACTGAGCCGGTTTTTTTTTGTACATATCAACTATGTTGTTTTCGAACTTTAGATCGATTAGCCTGATGTACCAACCCTAAAGTCATTGGACTGTATAAACATGATAGATCTTTGGATAGACTCAATATGCTAACACACAACTGGAACAGTCACAAACTGACTGTGCGCGCGCGCCTGACACAACTCAATAGGCTAGCCATGCTTTCCGCCTGTTGAGGCCCTTCCCAGAGACTACAATAAAAGCCTGTCAGTTTCATGTCGGTCAAGCATGGTACCGAAAACTTCAACAAATTGAACTATCTTCTGAGTACAAGTCTACCAGTGAAACTGCAATATGGCTAAAATCCATTTTTGGCTTACCGACTCTTGAGCCAAGTGAAGTACAATATTGCTTTGCTTTTGTCATCATGGTCCAGTGCCCAGACCAGGATGATGACCAACTCACAATGTTTTCAGAATATGTTTTTGACAACTACATTTCTTCAACTGCCAGATACCCGCCCAGCTTGTGGGCTTGTCTTGAAAGTTCCGTCAGAACGACCAATGCATGCGAACGTTTCCATAAAAATTTTGCAACCCACTTTACATCGCCGCATCCAAACATATTTCTGTTCATTGAAAAACTCGCAGAAGAACAGCTACGAACTGACATAAAGGTCAAATCATCTTATTAGTACCACAATGTTCCTGTGAGACGCTTGCGTGAGCGTGAGAGAATTAGGGAGACCCTCATTACTGACTACAATGAGCAAAGGCTGTCCCAGGCAGAGTTTGTGCACAAAATGGCTCTCAAGATGCTAACCGCCAAGTTGTGAGGCCCCTTTTAATATTTTTGAACAATTTTTATCATAATTTTAACAGCTCTCAATATAACATTTATCCTGCTCAAAATCCGACTTTCAGCCCCCCCCCCCCGCCCCCGTGGTGAGCAGGAGGCAACACGTATCAAGACCGTTTCAATCAGCTGTTATAATTACATGCATTTAATTCTTACAAAATTCACCAGAAAACAAAAGCAAAGAAACAGTCTCGATAAGTGGCGAACGGAAGAGGTTGACTAGTCGTTAGAAAAATTAATTATGCCAAAAACCGGCTCAGTCTACCAACAGCTTTTACGAGCTACCTTTGAAATTTTGAACAATAGCATTAAAAATCCGGCTCAGTTTTCCCGTACCCTTTTCCTTCCTCTCCATTCCCCCCACTCTCTCTCTCCCATCCTCCCAGCCCCCCCCCCCTAAACAAACGGCTTTTGGAGTGAACAGGTTTTTCTCTCCCTTTCTTTCTGTCTGTCTGTCTGTCTGTCTGTCTGTCTACCTGTCTCTCTCTCTCTCTCTCTCTCGCTCGCTCGCTCTGTCTCTCTTTCTCTCTTTCTGCTTCTCTCTCTGTTTTTCTGCTGCTCTCTCTCTCTGTCTCCTTCTCTCTGTCTATCTCTCTCTCTCTGTGTCTGTCTTTGTCTGTCTGTTTCTTTCTGTCTCTCTCTGTGTCTGTCTCTCTCTCTCTCTGTCTGTCTGTCTCTCTCTCATTCTCTCTCTCTGTCGCTGTCTCTTCTGTCTTTCTCTCTTTCTGCTTCTCTCTCTCTCTCTCTCTCTCTCTTTCTGCTTCTTTCTCTCTGTCCGTCTGTCTGTCTGTCTGTTTCTCTCTCTCTCCCATATATAGAGAGAGGGAGAAAAACACGGGCATATAGTGAAGACAGAGAGCGGAACAGGCACATAGAATGAGAAAAACGGGAGGAGACAGAGGTACGTACGGCCCAACTAGTTTTTTGCGCTAGGGGTACGTATTTTAAAGCCTTTTCTGACCCCAGAACTAGAGAGCTCCTCCCGAACTACTCCTAACAACCGCCATAATTAATTATTCTTTTAGATTTCCTTTTTGTTTTCCTCCTGTTCTTTGGTTGAAAGCGTAGGGGGCAAGATGAGGGATTCGATGAGATATAAGGTTGAAGATAAGGACGGGGCTAGGGATAGCTATGTGTCCGTACGCGCCCCTAGCGCATAACGCTTGAGGTGAGCGCGTACTTATACAGCCTTTTAAATTTGGGTCGATATATTCACTCACCAACTCAAAACGCTGGAAACCTCTGGTATAGTGTAATGCTCTCTACAAAAATATTTTCCTTTAGGTTTCTGTATCAGTATTTATTTTATAGAGATTGTATTATGTGATGGAGACCGCTTGCAATATACTTATAGATTACTTTGTGTATCTGCCAATCATAATATTTTTTTTTCGAATTTTTGATACCGAATTTATTATCTATTATATATTTCAGTAACTTTGCAACCTTTGGCATGAGTAACTGACCAAACTGTACACTCTTCAGGCCTTAAATTTGGCAGGAAGGTGGCAATTGAGATAAGGAAGGTGATGGCTATAATTAAAAGTTGTTTACTTCAAGCATGTATTTTTTTTTAAATAACAATGTTTATTGCTATGTAACATCTGTATTTTTGCATGTTTGTTTCGTAATATATAGTACTGTGCATGTCAGTAACCGTATCAAGCGTTCAGTTTGGTGCGTAATGTTCTGGGTGCGCATAAGGTCTGAAGCAAGACTAGTTTATTACTTTTATTATATGAAAGAGAGAGAGAGAGGGCACATGATTGTTTACTCCGGGCAATGCCCGGTAGGTCATCTAGTTGTAAATATTTCAAGACGTATGAAAACCATTTACTGTTCCAATAACCATAATGAAATAGACCCCTGCTGAATCAGCTGCTCGTAGTTCAACAAACAAATAGGTGCTTCATGATATGATCGCTGTTTATCAAAATACGTCGCGACCTAAGTTCTTGTTTGTTGTATTTCCATTTTCGGAAAAACTGGAGATCTTTTAAGGGTGTAGAAAAGGTGTAAAAAAAAATCCACACTTCGACACTTGTTTAAAATGCGCTGTGGCACTTATCAAGCTGTTTCACAGCTCTGATTTATTCTAACTCCTTGTCATAATGAAGCGCTGTAGTTAGGAGACAGTAATATAATTGCAAAGCCGAACAGAGGGGAAATACTGACTTTGTGTTCACTGCTTATTTTGTTATTGTCTAATGTGTTATAAATGCCTTGGGTTTATACTGAGTGAAAGATAAAACACCTTTGAACCATCCCTACATTTCAAACTGGATCAAATCGAGAGTTTCCGTCCACACCTACAAAAGTTACCGTTGAGAATGAGTTAAAAAGACGGAGGCAAAAGAGACTTGACTCAGTGCGCCATAAACCTTTCATCCATAGAATATCTTTTCTGTCGACTCGAGTGATTTTAGCCATTGTTAGCGGAATTATTCTTTGTCGTTAACCCTAAAAGCGCTGTATTGTGACAACCTGAACATATTTTGTTATTGTTCCATTTAATTTGACAGACTCCACTGAGAAATGCGAACAAATGGGGCAAAAGAAATCTGTTTTGGCCCACGAAATCTTACAAAAATACAGACTTCTTGGGAGAATTTAGTACTAATTAAGTTATGATGATTTAACATAATGGACGGGTGAAATATATGTTTATTAAACTCATTTTAGTCACTTATACAACTATAAAGTATAGGCAAACTAAAAAAGCATTCCCATAGATTTTGAACCATTAGGGCAGTCACTTCCTAAGATTATAATTAACCTCTTGCGTAATCAGATGCAAGTCACATGACACCGAGTCGGATCAATCCGTCATATTCCGTCCGTCAACAATCCAACAATTAGCACCATAATTATCCCTTCATAGTTCAAGGAAAAAGAGTAGTATCGACCGTACTTCTACACGCGCAATTTGCCGACACCTAGCGGGAGAAGGAATGGTTCGTCTCGATATTGTCTCCGATCAGATTGCAATCCTGGATACCGGTGTCTGTGTACACGATTAGTCTGTATGCGTGGCTGTTAATCTTAAGAGGTCATACAGCATATGTTATCACTTACCCAGCAAATGGGGAAAAAATTCAGATTCAGAAAATAATCCAGAATTTCTACGAGCAGTGAATCATGCCAATTTGATTAGCTCATGTCGGGTCAAAAAAAAAAAAAATCAGAAAACTACGAAAACACTGCTTTGGTCTCTAACAATTTTTTCAAACAAAAGAGGGATTTTAGTACTCCTGTATTTCTAGATCGGCTATTGTTATAAGTACGTATGCACTCCATGCGTTTTGCGTTAGGAGCGCGTACATATACGTAACTATCCCTAAACCCGTCCTTATCCTCAACCCTAAATCTCGTCGAATGACCTGCCCCCTACCCTTTCAACCAAAAAAACAAGAGGAAAACAAAGGGAAAATCTGAAAGAATAATTACTTAAGGCTGTTGATGGAAAATTTGCAAGATATATCTTGCGCGGGTCGGCTAGTAATTAATAAAGGTTATTGTTAAGGCTATTTCGTGGGGAACTCTCAAGCTCTGGAGGCGCAAAGGCTTTAAAATGCGTACCCCTAGCGAAAAAAACTTGGGGTACGTACGTACAAGTAACAGCAATCAATTCTGATAGCAGTGAAATTTCACTGCCTGTAGAGACAATGCGACGGGCATTGCCACTTGTGTCCATACTTTTTCTGTCTGTCCCTCTCCGTCCGTCTGTCTTGCAAATCTAGATTTTTGTCTTTTCATTATCTGCTTATTGACGCGATAAATAATATTGGTACAAATTACACCCTGGTGCTTTTTTTTTTTTGTTACTTAAATTCAGTGTTCTCGCAGCTTTTAACAGGGTCTCATGTTACCTGGAACCCGGATGGCTTTAAATTCCACCAGATTCCCAGTTTAAATTTATTTCAGTGGTTCTCAATCTTTTTCAGGCGATCGCCCCCTTAGGTCCCAAATTTTCTTTCATCGTCTCGCCCCCCCCCCCCACCCCTCCCCAGAAACTCAAACCCAATGGATACATTTCACCAGAAGACTGACTAAACGCAGAACATGAAGAAGTTAAGTTTCTCAAAGCCTTATTAATGTCAAAGAGTGTGTTGATTGTTCATTATTAAAACAGATTGCTTGAGCAATCAAGCAATCACTGAAGGCCTTTGCCATTGATGTGAGTGAGTGGGAAAAGCTCTCGCTTGATCGTGCAAATTGGAGGGCGGCCCTTACCAGAGGCAGCAAAGCATGGGAAGCTGACAGAGTCCAGCAGGCTATCAAAAAAAGAGAACGGCGCAAGAAAAGGCCCAGTGGTACTGAACCAACGGAGCACTCTTGTCATTTATGCGGAAGGGTCTGCAGGGCAAAAATAGGACTTATCAGTCACATGAGAAGCCATAAGTCATGAAAGAACAGTCTTTCCATTCTGTCCTCTGTGTCCTTTAGTTCTCTTTATTGTCCATGTGTTGAAATTCTCAACAATTTCTGTTCTTTATTCCTCTGGTGCTGTTAAGGTCATCATCATACGTGATGGACGAACTATTATTATTATTATTATTATTAAAACAGAAAACATTCTTCAACAAATGCACTTATAAATATAGATCTTTTCTGTTCATAAAAACCATCTGACGTGCTGATGAACTAGTCAGTGTCTGCCATGTATTTACCCCCCAAATCATCCTCCACTCATGTTCCCTATCTCCCTTCTCTTTCATGTGGTCCATAGTTTTTTTTTTATTACCATTTTTATTTTAATTCGCCTTCAGATAATACCCAATAAAATATAAATATGAAAAGAAAAAATGATAATTCAGGACGAACTTGAAAATTGAGAGTTTGAAATAGGTAAAATTTTTGGAATCACACTTAGAATTTCAACCTCGAGGGAAAAAAAACTTAAGCCAAAACGGCATTGCTTTTCACTAATGCAATTAACGGGCATTGGTAAGAATCGTGGGGCCTTCAGCGCCCTCTCTCATTGTCTCGACCAAGCCTGGCGTCTCTAGAGAGGAAAAGAACTTTCAACTTCTGGTCAAAATAACTTAAAGAGGCTGAGAGCCGCTTGCTGCAAAGTCTTTCACTATCATGCAAAATTGACAGGCATGGGTGGAATCGGGAGACCTTCAGCGATCTTTCCTATTGTCTGGACAAGCCAGGCCCTCTAGTAGGGATAAGAACTTCCGCGTTTATTGTTACTGTTACTGTTATTGTTATTGTTATTGCTTTTTTTTTTTTTTTTCCACTTGAATAACGGCAAATATTGATTATCTAACCTATAAGATAAGAGATTTAAAACGACAAACAACGAAACTAAACATATGCATACAAAAAAAGAGTCTCATTTCTGACAATTGCGGATGTTCTGTCAGTGTCAAATTAAGCTGTGTTTTCATGAGTGCGGAAACGGGAACGGGAACGGAAACGGAAACGTCAAAACTCCACCAAGTAATAAAAATATAGAATGTTTCCACGTGTGCAAAAACGGCATTTCCGTACACATGAAAACATTCTTTCTATTTCACCGCTTGAAGGGTTTTTGACGTTTCCGTTGCCGTTTCCGCACACACGAAAACACAGCTTTAACGCTTTGTGTGCCAATCACCAATATATCGGTTCTTCCGCTGGTCACGTTAGTGCCAATCATCGATGTATCTATGCACAAGAATGCTAGGCTATCTTGTTTCAGGATGAAAGAAAGACGACTTTCTAGTGGTTGGTCTACATTCACTATTTTCTTCTTGTATTGGCAAAGGTGCAAAAATTCATGGCACACAAAGAGTTTATCTCCTTTTCACCACTTTCCAACATTTTAATGGAATTTATGAGTGGTCAAGTCGGTTTAAGTTAGGTTCATCAAGTGTTAAGAAAGGTAAAAAATGATATTAATATTAATAACAAATTACTTGCGTAAATTACAACTCTTTTCAATCCAGGCCAAGAACGAGAATAAACTTTTGTCCCACGTGTTTGAATTGTATAAGCAATAATTTCTGCTTCTTTTAAAATAAATCATTGTTTTTTACTAAATGGATAATTAAATCTAGACAATTTTGTATCTAAAATTGAAATGAATGTCATGGCATTTTGCAGGAAATGGAAATAATAGGATTTGTAATAAGACATGAATTGTTATAATCATAATAACGGTAATGTTGAGATGGTTGTAATAATAATAATAATTTTAATATCACAATAATAATGATGATGAAACGATGATGACGGTGATGATGATGATGATGAGGATGATGATGATGGTGATGATGACGACGACGATGATGATGATGATGATGGTGATGATGATGATGACGATAATAATGATGATGACGACGATGACGATGGTGATGATGATTATGATGATGATGATGACGATTATGATGATGATGATGACGTTGATGACGATGATGATGATGATGACCACGATGCGATGATGATGACGTTGACGAAGATGATGATGATGATGACGTTGATGATAATGATGATGACGATGATGATGATGACGTCGACGACGATGACGATGATGACGATGGTGGCGCACTGAATCAAGCCTGTTTTGGTGTGAGATGTGTACCTCGCGCACTGGCGCAGTCCGGACACGACAAAACTGTCTTGAGTCATCTGGAGGAAAGAGAGACTTTGCGCACTGAGGCAAAATAGACATAAAACAGACTAGACTCAGTGGACCACCAGCTTTAGTTAAAAATAAATGACGTGGGCGGCTGGGTCTAGATCATCTCCACGACCAGTTGAAATTAGAATTAGAAAAAAAACTTAATGTCGAAAGAATGTTGTTACTTGTACGTACGGTCCCCAAGTTTTGTTGTTGTTTTTTTGCTCTAAAGGTACGTATTTTAAAGCCTTTTGTGACTCCAGAGCTTAAAGAGCTTCCCCCGAAATACTCCTAACAACAGCTTTAGTTAATTGTTCTTTCAGATTTCTTTTTCGTTTTCCTCCTGGGTTTTTTGTGTGTGTGTGGGGGGGGGGAGGGGGGGAGGGGTTGAAAGGGTGGGGGCAGGATTACGGATCGGATAAGAGTTAGGGTTGAGGATAAGGATGGGGTCAGGGATAAGTAGGTATACCTATACGCCCCTAGCGCAAAACGCTTGGGGACCGTTATGGTATATACAAGTAACAACAGCCTCTCCACAATTGGTTGAAATTCGAATTATATTTCTCAAAAAAAAAAAAACGACCTTGATCTCGAAAATTCTGCAAAATTGAATCAAATACGTGAAAAAAACACAAGATGATGTCTGACTTGGTAACGTCAGTGACTGAGGTTTCTACGTAAATGAAAAGAAACCCCAGAGCTTTTAATATCTCACCTTTTGTGACTATTTGGAAGCTATAAAGCTGGGTTTTCAGGTGTACAGAAACGGAAACGGTAACAGAAACGTCAAATCCCTTCTATCAATGAAAAAGGAGTGGTTTCATGTGTAACGAAACGCCGTTTCCGTACACATTGAAACACTGTTTCTTTTTTCTATTTCATGGGTTTTTCATGGTTCGGATTCCGTTTCTGTTTCGGAAGACATGAAAACAAGGAAATTATACATCTTTACAAATGCCAACGTGGTTGATTCGGCACTTCAGAAGTTTGGGACTTTTCACATTTGGAAAAGAAAAGGCGAAACAAACAAGAAAACCCAGCCAACCCAGAGAAATGTGTTCAAAAAAGAAATTCAATCCATACATGAGAAAATGCAGTTTTATCTATAGCTTGTATCAATCAGCCAATCAGCTTCAAATGGACTTTAAAAAGCAATAAATAGGACCAAATTTAGATCAAAAATATCAAATTTCCCTGGCTGTTCAGACAAGTTAACCTTTTGAGACCGACTCAGATGAGTTCTTATTCGGAAGAACCAACCGGAAACGAAACTAAAAAATGAGACCTGTTTTAGTTTTCATGTGCCCCAAAATATGTTCCGAGCGACGGTGTTGCTAAAATAGGAAAAATTAATTCGAGTTCAGGTAAATCTAATTTACCTAGGAATTCATTGCAATTGCAGTGCAAAAACTACACCCTAGTGGCTTAAACGAGTAACAGACGTACGAAATGCTGACCATTAATTACATACACACACATGCGCATATTTATTTCAGTTGTAAACTCTGACAAGGTTTCGAAGCTGCACTTCCTCAGAGCGTTCGCCGTTCAAATTTGCTTGTCCGCATACAGGGAAGTCCTAATAATAGGTTCACATCCGTTTAACGTCACAAAACTTGAGATTCAGCCATTTTTTGTTTCAATTATTATTTGCACTCACAATTTTGTATCAAGTATTTGTACTCACAATTTTATATCAATTATTTATTTTGTTTCAATTATTTGTACTTACAGTAGCAGCAGACTATATTTTATATTAGTCCATCTTCACTTTTGGTAACGCCATCGAAATGCGTCATTAATATTGGCTATCCATTAAGGAAAGAGTAGACTTCAAGATTTTGCGTTTTATTTTGAAATGTTTAAACGGGCTAGCCCCTGAATATCTTTCACCGCTAATGGAATCATCCGACCATCACGCGCACTTTAATACCAGAAGGCACAAAACTTCTTGAGACACCCACAGTCAAGGCTTTTTCGATTGATGTGCCTATATTGTGGAACAACATCAGCGTTGACACTAGGAAAAAGTGAAAACTTCGTCATATTTAAAAATAGGCTTAAAACTGAATTGTTTAGGAATGTTTTGCATTGAAACTGAATGATGTCCCTTTTTGGTCTCAGAGGTTTGAGGATGAGAGTAGATCGAATGTTTGTTAATGTGTGTGAGTGGCAGCATGATGAATTGATCTTATGTTAATCCTGTTTTAAAGTTTAGTTCAGCACCTTAGGGCACATCATTGTGTGTGTGGATTTGAGCGCTATGACAAGTTAATCATTACATTACATTACATTACATTACATTAATAATAATATCACAATAATGGTAGTTCGGAGAGGCAAGGGACGCGATCTGCATTCATCGGTATCCAGTTTTGAGAAAAATGGAGTTAAGTCCTCTGAATAACCCTGAACGACCGTAGCCATAAACTAAAGCGTCGGTTACGTTTTCTTTTTTAAGTGTAACCTATATTTTACAATTAACCTTTTCTGAGATCTGGCGGAATCGGGCTCAAGATGAAACTTTTGTACCTCTTTAAAAAATCAAAATATACAATATTTCTAAGACAATTTCAAGCAAAATAATATTTAAATCGAATGCAGAAAAATGGCTAATTTTCATTTTATAGGCAAATCTCAATTTCCATAGAAGAGAAGGGGTTTTCTCGGGAATTTACTATTTCTCCTTAAGCCCGACTTCGCCAGATCCACTCATATGTTTATAGTATAATCCCCTGAGGGTACGACAGGAAGTATCGCCGACAATCAAGACAGATTTGAGTTTGAATGACTTGACTCATGGCCAGGATCACATTGGCTAAATCTCATTTATAACCACGAAATAGAAAAGATAGCAAATAGATGTGACAGTTGAACAAGGAGATGAAGAGAAGATGTCGCCGGCCATTGAAAAGAGGACAAAACCGTAGCGGACTAATCTGATACGGGGACACGGTGGTCCAGAGACAAGGTTCTCGCCTCTCATGCTAAAGATACCGAGTTCGAAGCCCTGTTGGTGCAGGCATGTTGGAGTTTTTTTTCGGGGGCAAAATTCCTGTCCCTGATCCTAAGGTAGGTAGGATCGAGCACCTAGTCTTCGCAGGTAAGGACGAAAAACTTGGAGGGCCCGTGTGCACGTTGTGCATGTTAACCATACCTTGGCAGTTAAAGGTCGAGAAGAGCAGGCCGAACAAGGCCGACTGTCCTGGTAAAAGTCTAAAAAAAAAAAAAAAAACAAATCCCTAGCACAAAAACACACAGAAAGAAGAAGAAGAAAAATAAAAAGAGGAAAAGTGAGATGTAAATGCTAAAGGCAGAGAACCTTCCAAAATGAAGAGCTAAACACCGACTAATCTGACAAGCACACACATTAAAATGTTCAAACTGTTCGTGGTCTCAGAACACCGCACGGCATTGTATTCCCTCTGAGCCTAGCTTGGAGACGTGTGATCTGAAATTGGAGTAATTCTGTTAAATAAAAGCAAATATTTAAGTACAACGTCATAACAAGGAGGTCTGCCCCATAGTGAAGATTATAGTCTTGCTTGTTAAAGATTTGAACTCTCAGATGATAGTGACACGAGATTTCTACACTACCACTGTTAATTTCGGCCTGCGTTTACCCCCCCCCCCTCTCTCTCTCTCTCTCTTTCTCTCTCTCTCTCTCTCTCTCTCTCTCTCTCTGTCTCTCTCTCTCTGTGAGTGTGTGTTTGTGCGCGCAGTCTTACTACTATGAAGCTGAACCTCGAACTTTGTGTACAAAATATCCTGTGCTGAATTCAGTTCCTCAATAATATGCCTAGCTTTAAATTGAAACAATAAATTTTGTAGAACACTGAAAAAAATCTTCATCTGAAATTTCAGTAATTGCAATGCAATTCTTTCATGTTCTTTCACAAATTAGAAATTAAAGAAAACTGAATTATTTTTTTTCATGTGAACTAAAAACGTTCACAATTTAGAAATGAGTTCATAAAATGAAATTAATTTACTTTTTTTTTTTTCTTCCGATTGATATTTTATGGCAGAGTACATCGAGGACATTTGTAGACATGTGCGTTTAGCTGAGACATTCTTGTTCTCGTTCTGGTTAGGCCTCGTCCGTCTACGGCAGGATGTAGCCCTCTGCCATTGATCTCACCATTCTTCTCTGTTTTCTGTTCGTCTCGTCCATGTCTGTCACCTGTGTCTACACAACATCATCTCTCGGTCGTCTCTCTTGTTCTTTTTCTTTTCTAGAGCTCCATGCAGTGCAACTCTTTGTTCATCTGTTGTTTTTCAATCTTGCGATATGGTCGGCCCCTGTCCATTTTGGTCGTAGTATGAATTTCACAATGTCTGTATAACCTGGGACTGTCTCCGAATGTCAGTGTGAATGATTTTATCAGTAAGCTTTATTTAGAGAATCTTTCTTTCCACAGACATAACTGTCATAGGCATAACCTAGACATAATTGGTGGAATATGCGGAAAGCATCGATTAGCAAAACAAATTTGGCAGAATAAGTGAAGGAGACGAGTCGCAAAACGCAGTTATCATTAAATTCTGTGCTGGCGAATAATTGCCCAAATACTTAACTGAGAGTCTTCTAAACATTTACATCGCATGTTGCATACTTGGTATCGGGCACTTTCGTCTATCACGAAATACATATACATTGACAATCCCATTAAGACACTGGCTCATGTTTACTTTTCAGAAACACTGAAGATGACAAGTATGGATTAGATTGACGGAACTGATACAGATTGGAAGTTGTTGGCAATAAACATTTTGAATAACTGAGGCAGTGTGACATCCAGGCTCTTGAAGCATCGATCTTGCTTATTAAAACCAAGTAATTCAAACAAATTTTGTTAAGTGAGTCATTTTTTGATTCTGGCAAATTTGATCTCAGAAAAAGAAACTTGAGGACAAGCTTTGTAGTTGTACGTTGCCTCTGTTACTTATCCAATGTACGCGGATCACCTTTGGATCACCTGCAAACCCCCGTAACACGAATTAAAACTAATGAGGAAAAATCTACAAAATAATAATTTAAACAGTCTTGATAAATTTTAACTAGAACCCTCGAGGCAATGATGATCATTGTCAGTAATTTGTAAACTTAGAGCAATTATTGCTTCGTCAACAGGGAAAATCGTGACTAAAGAATGATATTTCTTTTTTTTAAAGGAATCAAACCTAACTGAGCATGTTTCAAGGTTAATGCGAGAATTCTTTTTCTTGTGAAATATTACATAACATTTTCAGATACTTAGTCCCACACTAATTTTTTACAGAAGTTGAAATGTTTTACATATTATTTAGAATTTATTACTGTTTTTTTTTTTCTTCTTCACACCGCATTCATCAAGTGAAAGTAATATAAATATGAAATACTAAAATACTACCAGGCAACGTTCTAATGTGAGGATTTTTTCCTAAAGAAACGCATTTCTTCTCCATCCAACTCAACAATCGTTGCTATATGAATCTAATTCTTGTGAGAATTTGCCATCTCCTTGAAATTTCATTGTACTGGGCACGCCACATTCATGAAGTGAAAGTAATATAAATATAAAATACTACCAGGTTACCTTCTGATGTAAAGATGTTTTCCTAACGAAAGGTATTTCTTCTCAGACTCACCGATAATCGCTTTTTGGAATCTAGTTTTTGAGATAATTTGCCATCTCCATTGAAATTACATTGTTCTTGACTTATAACGAATAATATTTAAAGTGTTCCACGAACTTCAAATGGAAAATAAAACAACTGTCGATGTCTCTGCCCTGCTCTCCAAAGGGTATAAAAAAAGTAACATGTTTATTGAGTTTGTTCCGGAGGAGATATTTATCAGCAACTGGGGGAGACAAATCACTGAGGTTGTTTTGGATCAGGTTATCAACCTCTTCATTTCACTCCTCGGTGTTGTCACTAACGTGTTAGTGATTTTAGTTTTCTGCAAGCAAGGGTTTAAAGAAAGCGTGAGCATCACTATGACCACCATTGCCGTGTGGGATTTTATCAAAAGTCTGGGAGGACTGATGCAAAGAATGGCCGGTCCTATCAGTCTGTGGAAGCCAGCGGCGGCTCTGAGCTGGGCAAACATCAGTGTCGTTATTTTCAACTACCTGATCTCCTTTTCCTCTTACGTCACAAGTGTCTTAGCGGCTTACGTGGCGGTTGAGCGGTGTTTGTGTGTTACCATGCCAATGAAGGTCAAATGGTTACTCACCCCGAAATTAACTTTGTGTATCTGCATAATCATTTCTGTGACAGTATTCGGATATTTCTCTGTCATTTTCGGCATCTATGACGTTGTTTGGGTGTATAATGCACATTTCGATACTGACGTTGCGATTTACAGATATAACAGCTTTTCCCTTAACAACACGGATTTGTTTCTGTACTACAATATGTCCGGGGCGCTATGGCCACTTGTCAGTCTTGTCGTCATCGTCATTTCCACTGTGGTAATTGCCTACAAACTTAAACTCGCATCAGAATTTCGCCACAGTATGACATCAGCTGAGCCGTCGCAGCTTCAGAGTAAAGAAAGTATCAAAAACATAGTTTCTGAGAAATCAAAAAGCTCTGACCTCAAAGCGTCCAAAAACTGCATATCTAAACGAGACCAGCAAGTGGTTAGAATGCTACTGGTTATCATAATCATCTATATAGTTAACCTCATTCCACGAGTTGTCCACTACATGGCCAAATACTTCATCCCTGAGTTCTACTATCTCAGAAAGTACCACAATCTCATTACTGTCATGGCCTATATTGTCTTTACTTTTGACCTACTCAATGGGGCCGTGAATCTCTTTGTTTTCTTTGCCATGAGCTCGTCTTTCAGAGCCACATACATTGAGATTTTCCCTGGATGCCGCAGACGTAACAACAATTACATATGATTCTCTTCTGAAACGTTTTCTCGGAAATGAAGTTTTCATCTACCCAAAAACCAACCATCGACAAGATCTATTATTTATATTTATATGATTTGAATTTATATGATTTCCCCTTGTAAGACTAGTTCCATAACTCAAAAATGCTGCTCGATGCGTAACTGTGGGCTGCAAAAGGTTCGGTCTGCATCATCACAACAGGACATACCAGTGCCCTTAGCTAAACATTTGGCAAGATGTTTGAGGAACGAATAAAGAGACTGAATGTTCACGATACTATGCTTCGTACATTTTTTCCTTAAAAAGAATCACGCCACAATTCATCATTACGAGTACAATCCATGCGTATATTTTTTGCCATGCTTTACTGATTTATCACTGAACTACATCAAACAGTTGCAATGGTATTATGGTAAGGAGTTAGAATAAATCGGAGCTGTGAAACAGCTTGAGAAATGCAACAACGCATTTTAAGAAAGTGTCAACATGTACATTTGTTATACCTCTTCTACAGTCATACTAAAAGATCTCCAGTTTTTTTTTCAGAAAATGTAGATAAAACAAACAAGAACTAAGGTTGCGAGTTGACTCAGCACACCACTCATGACCTGCTAGTTATGTGTTATTAAAAAAGCACACAGTGTGACACGTTGGTTGGGCTGCCACACCATCTGTAATTACAACTGCCTTGGTTATTGGAAGTTTGACACGAAACCCTGTTTTGTAGTGACCAGGTGTGAAATATAGATAGAAATATGATCACTGTGAACTGATATCCATTAAGCATGACAAAGAGGTGGGGGGGGGGGTATCACATCAAACCCTGAATGGCGCAGTTAACTGCTGGCAGACAAGAACTGCACACCATAATATCCTATACATTTATTTTCTTAGTAAATCCGAAATCCGACAAGACCCTATCATACTAAGAACGGTAAGACAGTCAGCTCATGTCACTATTTCTTGGGTGTACATTTTGCTGGCAGCAACTGGCTGTGACGTTCCGGGAATTAGTATGATTCCCCCCCCCCCCCCACTCCCAAACATTGTCAGGTCAGCACGGTGATATATATACAGGTTATCCCTGTAACTTATTTTTCCCTAGGCCGTGCGACTACTATTAATTGGCTTCCACATCTTTCAATGTTCATTTACTAGCAAAATTGTATTATCGGGGTTTTTTCTACAGTAAATGTGTGAAAAATAGGCACAGGCATAGGCACTCGCACACACAAAGAGACAGACAGAACTACCGGACGGAGAGTTTGAGTTTGAGTTAGGAGAAAGCACGTCAACACGATAACGGTGACATTGTGCTAGGGGACAGCAAGACGATAGACAGAATATAACAGAACGATAGGACAGAAGAAGACCCTACAAGAAGCGCCCACAATGGACGCAGGACGGAGAGTGAACGAAGACAATGGTAACGTACGGACAGTAACAATACACAAATTGTGTTCACAAACGTTTAATTAATGGATGTTGATAAGTTCATAACTCAGTGGCATTATCTTGGCCAGATGAAACCTGTGGTTCTTGTTACGCTATGGCTCCTGAGCCACCACACGATCCCTTGTGCGCCACGGTTTCTTTTCCACAGGTGGTAGCGTAGAGCACACAGGAATTACTGTATGTCTTGCCATCAGTACCGCACACGGGATCATACAAGGCAATGCACATCATGTTCTGACAATCGAGGGCGGCAGACTGGGCTGTAATAAAAGAAAAATTATTATATAATGTTAGATCGGTGCTGCTTAGCAATGAGCATTGTAAATATTTCTCTGTCATTAGGAGTTAAGTATCCGCTGTCTTGCTGTTTTTTTAACACTTCAAATGGGATTTTTAAATGTAAATTACCAACGTTGAGCAGTTGGTTGGATGTCTAAGACCATTTCACTTTCTGAATTTATAGAAAAATAGCATGTTTAGATGAACTTTTGCCCTTTCACTTTGGAAATCGCATTTGATATAATAATATACTTGTAATTCAGTTTTATAGGAGCTATAAGCGTAAATCGTGCGCTGGCAAGTTTTTTGCCTGACATTCCGAAAAGGCAACACTAAAATCACTGAAAAATGTTTGGCCAACAGGCGATATGACGAACTCCACACAGATTCTAGATCTAGGTCGGATAATGAAAAGTGCATGTCTTGTACTTCGCCCCTGTAATTTCAGCACTAACTGTAAGCTGTTTACTATGCTCGAAGCAGGAAAGCACTATTGGGCTTGGTGCTGTGATGTTTGTTTATTGGAGTTCCTAGGAAATAATGTATATATGTAATATATATCGTTGACAGTAACATGTTTGAACACACATAACTATAGCCGTAATAAATATCATCTGTGTGATCATTTCTATTAAGAATTCAAACTGGTGCGCAAGTGAAGCTAATCAACAGGAAAATTTCTTTTCAACAAGCAAAAGTTCAAGGAACAGATCCAGTGATAAAAATCAAATAGGTAAAATAGGTAAAGTCTACATTACACAATATAATATAAACGCTCACATCCTAACAACATCCTTCCAAATCTTCATTCTAAACAGAATCTGATATGTAACAATCTCACTTGAGTATAACACAGTTCACCACCATTTTGGATGGTACTTACAATATAGGATGGTGATGAAATACTGAATTTCCTTCTTTCATCTCTCTCTAAGATATTTATGCCTTTTTCACATCACTAGACCTCTCGCTTAGAATTATAGCCCCCCCCCCCCCCCACCCAAAAAAAAAAAAACGACGGCGGACCGTTAAGACACCAGTTGCTAAAGAACTGTAGTTAAGTGACATCATGGCCAAAACTGACACGTCACTAAACTGAAAACTATATTTTAAAAATTGAGATTTCCCAACATATCCTAACTTCCAAGCGCAACATATCTTTATTTTAAGTAAAAAAAAACGAGATAATAAAATATTATGATGGTTTTTGTAGTGAAACACATCCTATAAACGCTATAACACTGGGACCTATGAAAGTCCCTTTGGCTAAAGATAATTCTTCTCCAGTAGAAAAGACATCGTGCAATTACTGCTAACCGACGAAACTCATATTTATTGCTATCCGAGTTTGAGTTTTGGTCTGGGTTTTATGGCGGATCGGCACGATAACGGCCACTTTGTGCCTGTCACGGTCTATTTGAGTACTTTATTTATGTTTGGTATTTAGGGCTTCGTCAATCTAAATTTCACAAAAAAAAGTTATGTGTCTAAATAGTTATGGTCCACCTTACACAATGCAATCGCCCCCGTCCGAACAACATCCTTCCAAACCTTCAATCTAAATGTGACAATTTCATTTGAGTATAACTCAATTCACGGAAGTGCTCCATCAGCCTACTCCAGACGACAAGTATCCTGTGACCCCAAATATCAAAGTCCATGACAGTCTTCTGAAGGTGTCGGAGAACTTCACCTATCTTGGCAGTACACTGTCTTCCGCGGCTCGTGTTGATACTGAAATTCTCTCAAGAATCAGCAAAGCCAGCTCTGCATTTGGCAGGCTTCGAAAGAGAGTATGGGATGTCGCCGGCATTCGCACAGACACTAAGCTGAAAGTGTACAATGCTGTGGTCCTTCCCACCCTACTCTATGGGGCTGAAACCTGGACAGTGTACCAATCGCATGCCAGAAAGCTAAATCACTTTCATCTGGCCTGCCTTAGAAAGATCCTAAGGATCAAATGGCAGGATAAAATTCCAGACACTGAGGTCCTCAATCGTGCCAAGGAATTGAGCATCTTCTGCCACCTGAAAAAAATTCAGCTACGTTGGGCAGGACATGTTGTCAGAATGCCCGTCTCCAGACTCCCTAAGCAAATCTTCTTCTCTGAGCTCTCCAATGGAACGAGGAATGTTGGGGCCCCAAAGAGACGTTACAAAGACACTCTCAAGCAATCACTGAAGGCCTTTGCCATTGATGTGAGTGAGTGGGAAAAGCTCTCGCTTGATCGTGCAAATTGGAGGGCGGCCCTTACCAGAGGCAGCAAAGCATGGGAAGCTGACAGAGTCCAGCAGGCTATCAAAAAAAGAGAACGGCGCAAGAAAAGGCCCAGTGGTACTGAACCAACGAACGAGTGGTACTGAACCTCTTGTCATTTCTGCAGGGCAAAAATAGGACTTATCAGTCACATGAGAAGCCATAAGTCATGAAAGAACAGTCTTTCCATTCTGTCCTCTGTGTCCTTTAGTTCTCTTTATTGTCCATGTGTTGAAATTCTCAACAATTTCTGTTCTTTATTCCTCTGGTGTTGTTAAGGTCATCATCATACCTGATGGACGAACTATTATTATTATTATTATGTTATTATAACTCAATTCACCATCATTTTAGATTTTAGAGATGATGATGATGTTGACGTTGGTGATAACAACGATGATGATGATGACGATGATGGCCTTACCTTGCCCAGCAAACAGAGCCAACAAGGCACAGCACAAAATTATGACTTTCATAGTTACTGCAGCGGGCGTCTCAGTGCTGGTCAAATGTTCAGCTGGCCAACTCACGGAGATTTTATTCAGATCATCACAGACAGCTGCTCCTTATCTACCGTAAACCAATTCCAAAACGTGCTATTTCATTAGATAAGCTTGGATGAATATGATGGGTTTTATTATTATCCGGCATCAAGTTTCTCCACCTGAGATCTATGCTGCCTTATCTATCTCTACACTTCAGAGCGAAAACAGAGCATCTTCAAATAAGCAGAGTCTTTCAAAAATGACAGTAAACGTGTATTCAGTGAGGACTTCTTTGGTTTCAAGCTACTGTCTCATCTTCGTCTAAAGAGAATTCTTACAACAGCAGTCCCGAACGAATTATTCTTTACTGACAGAAAACAGATCAAAATACAGTAGATTTACAAAAGGAACTTGTCAATGGTGTAATTGATGGACTTTCACTATTCGACAATCGCTGTCATATAGGCTGCTGGTCTGGAGAACTGTCTGTGTCGGTTTACAATACATCATGAATCAGTATGAGGGTATCCGGCTTCTGAAAAGTCGAAATTTGGCATGAAGAAAAAGACAAAAATGATATATTTTGCAGAGAGTTGTGCTCGCAACAAATAGGAAGTAAACCACATATTGTGTAGGTCTATAATATTCGAAAGCATAAATAAAAATGTTGATTTATTTTATTTTTAGTCAGTACCTGGTATTTTTATTGATTTATTCCAATTGTGGTACAGTTGTCTTGTCGTTCGTTGCTAATGTAAGGCTTTGAAAATACAACATGTAAATATGTTTGTTGTTGTTTAAAGTCGCCATTCACATACTGAAACAACTTTATGCTTTAGCTTTGCCCCTTGAACTACGATACTTCCAGTTTCTTAGTGACGATTATTATACAAAGCTTGCACATACACGCACATATAGATAAAGGTAAGCAGAAAGGTACTCCTGGTGTACAGTTCGGTTTCAGTGGTCTCTTTTTGTGGAAAAGTGGGACGGCCGAATGGTTAAGCGTGTTGTTTTCTTCCCAGCAAGGCGGTTTGTGTCGTGGCAGCGGTCGTGGGTTCGATCCCCATCTTGATCAGTTGTTTTCCTTCTTCCTTTCATTCCCTCTTCGCTTTTCTGAGCATTAACTTGGCACATACAATACCTCTATAGAATGTAGCTACTGAATTTGTAGCAACTCATGAAGATGGCCCAAACATAATAAAATTTTATGCAACTTTTTATTGCCAAATCCTAATAGCCCATGGACCGACAGTCAGTTCAGCTTGACATACTCGCACATCATGATGTTGGTGCAGGATAGTGAAGTTGGTCAAGGTTAGTCTTAGGAGCTGCGGGGCCAATAATTAATACTGTTGCAGTTATATCTGCAAAACTGTGTCTCTCAATCTCTTTTTGCCCCATGCCCCACTTCAGTTTTCCACAAACACGTACGCCCCACCATGATCCCACAAAGTTAATGTGGTATACATAAAAATATACTATTATTGGTAGCGTGCCTCAGTGCTTGTATCAAGCGTCCAAGAATGTATAACCGGCAAGGCTGCTCATAACCAATAAAGTCGTGCATCTGTTAAGTTCGATATTTTAATCCGAACTAAACAAGAAAATCATCAACACGACGTAAAGAAATAACAATGTATCTGTTAAGGTAAAGTACACTGCGAATTTATGCGAAAAGTATAATTATGAAATGTGTATGTGAAAGATGGCACATTCGGTTAGGAGAAAGCACGTCCACACGATAGAACGGCCATATTGTGCTAGGAAAAAGCGAGACGATAAACAGAATAATTATAAGAAAATGATAGGATAGCCAAGACCCACTACAGTCTTGGGTGGGTCTTGGAAGACAGTAGAAGACCCTATCAGAAGCGCCCACAAACCACCTGCGTGAAAGCTGAAACACAGACCGTCGCACATACGCAAAGACACACAGAAACGCGGGACGGAGATTGATTGAAGACACTGGTAAAGTACGGATAGTAACAATACACAAATTGTATTAAAACGTTTAATGAGTGTTGATAAGTTATTTTATTAGCTTAAATAAATTATCTTTGGCAGATGAAACGTGTGGTCCCTGTTATGCTGTGGCGCCTGGGCCACCACATGGTCCCTTGTGCGCAACGGTTTCTTTTCCACAGGTGGTAGTGTAGAGCACACAGGAATTAATGTATGTCTTGCCATCGGTACCGCACACGGGATCATACAAGGCAACGCACGCCATGTTCTGACAATCGAGGGCGGCACACTGGGCTATAAATAAAAGCAATAATATATAATGTTACATCAGTGTTGCTTAGCAAAGCGCACTGTAAAATCTCTAGACTTGCGTTTGGGGCCAACAGCGTGTCCGCACTTTAACCCTGTCCTACGCGAGGCCGCCATGGAGACCTAGCGCCCTCAAACCGGGAAGCACGCGGGGCCATATTATTGCTCCTCATATTGTAATCCTCGTCCTGCGCGAGGCCACTTTTGTGGCATGGCAACTCCACGTCTTCTATTTCTTTACTTGGTTGCTCCCACTAATCGTTTTCTTACGCCCATTCTGGTTGTTAATTCTATTTATCCTGTCACCCGTACTACATCTAACAAAATGGTGACGTCCGATGAAATGTGATAACCATTCGTCATACTCATGTAATAGTTCTGGCAGGTGAGAACTTTGAACTGGAGTAAATCAAATGGAAACTTTTGACTTTAATGCCAGTTGTTCTATGCATAATGATTAATGCTGCATAGGGGTATCTGTTGGTAGCTTTGACATCCGGGAAACCTGAGACAAAATGATTGACTTTGTTGTTGGTTGGTTGTCTTATAGCTTATTTGATATGGATATTAGAGAGATATTCTGTTGCGTCGAGGTACATTGATATACTGTAGGAGCTGGAAATCAAACCTCTTGCCGAAGTCATTGAGAAGGTTGTGCTAAAAAAATAAAAATAATGGAGATTGAGCTTTAAAGCAGTGAAGGAGGGGGAGGGAATGTCATGATGACACACCATGCAGTTCATACAAGTTAAGTACCTGGCTTAACAAATAATTTATCCACCTATTCTATTTGTGGCCTAACTTAGGGACAAGAAAGGGCAGACCTCTTGGGAAAAAGTTTTTAAAAGACATGTAAATGTAGAAAATTCTTTATTATGAGCCTTCTCTTCTATTCAACAATAAAACTGAATACATCCCATCACAAGTACTTTATCCAAAAATATTATAGGGGTCACTCACGATTTATTCACTTTTTTTTTGTTATGGCGTACTAAAGTGAACATGATGCACATGTTCAAAATGACCCGCTTAACCTGACCGCTGAGGTTAGCGGCAAAATGCAGGCGAACGCCTGACTGGCCACTGGCTATCCACACGCTGGACGTTACGTGGACGAGTTCACGCAGTATGGGACGAGGGTTAACGACCACTTCGCGCATCTCACCGTTTTTTAGATATCTCACTTTAGGCTAGCTTTCAGCCTTCAGATCCCCATAAATAAGATCAAATAAAAGTGAAGTTAAAAATCTACCGGGGAAAGGCCAGTCCTGTAAAGTTTGTCTGTATGAACCCTATAAATATGATTTTAAAAATTGCCATCATATTGTCATCATTTCTATTACTAAATTCGAACTGATGTGCCACACAAGTGAAGCTGATAGACAGGAAAACGTTTTTTCAACAAGTACGCCTACCTCTCACTTAAGTAACACTCCCCAGCCCCTCTTAAACTAACTGACCGTTTGGACAATTAACTGGTTGCTGAAGAACTGTAGTTAAGAATGTCATTTAAAACCAGTGACCAAAATTGACACATTCTTAAACACACAACTATTTTAATAAAACTGGGATTTTCCCCGCATACCCCAACTTCCACGGCAATACATTAAAATTTCTATTTTAAGTAATAACGAGATTATAAAAATACATGACTGTATTAATATGCTGGTTTTCATGGTGAAACGCATTTTATATAAAATTATACCACCAGGAACTATGAAAGCCCCTCTAGTTAAAGTTTATTTCACTATAATGGAATAGACACTCAATTACAAACAGACGAAACTCAAACTGCTGTTTGCGTCGGCACAATAACGGCCACTTTGCGCCTGTCACGGTCTATCTGAGTATTACGTTTATGTTTAGTATTCAGGGCTTCATCAATCTAACTTTCATAAATAGAAGTTATGTGCCCAAATAGTTAAGGTCCATCACACAATGTAAATGCTCGCATCGGAACAACATCCTTCCAAACCTTCATTCCGACTGTAACAATTTCACTTGAGTATAACACAATTCACGTCCATTTTAGATGGTAAAGAAGATGAAGATGATGTTGGTGATAATGGTGATGATGACGGTGATGGCCCTACCTTGCCCAGCGAACAGAACCATCAGGGCACAGCACAAAATTATTACTTTCATCGTGACTGCAGCGTTCGCCTCGGTATAATTCAAATGTTCAGCTCGGCAACTTATTGAGGTTTTGTTCGGGTCATCAGAGACAGCTGCTTATCTATAGTTAATCAGTTCCAAAATGTGCTACTTCATTATCAAAGCTTGGATGGAGATGATAGGTTTTAAACTGCATCCGGTCAGCATGGACTTCACGTTTCTCTACCTGCGATATCTGGCATTTCAGCCTGAAAATATGGCATCTTCAAACAAGCAAGGCATTCCAAAATGACAGTAAGCGAGTATTCTGTGATGTCTGCGTTGATTTCAAAGCTGCCATCTCGTCTTCGTCTGAAGAGAATTCTTACAACAGCACGAAGAAGAAGAAGAGGATGGACAAGAAGATAAAATGGCATAGTTCGCAAAAACTTGCACAAGCATCAAATGTGAGTGAATGTGACGAAATGTGGCCTACGGTGAAAGATCAAATTCCTGAGACAATTCTTCCAAAGGGGGGAACATTTTGTTTGTTCATGGAAATTGAAAGTAGCTTATAATATAAATGATTAGCCACGTCTGCATTCTGCTAAAATATTTTGCCTGAAATGGTCTCAGAAATATTTTATTTTGATTTTTTTAAGATTAAAAATGTCACGTTTAGCCCGGTTTTGTGAGATCCGCCCACAAACTTGTGTGTTTCAATATTTATTGTTTTAACTGAGTTTATTGTATAGTTGTCTTGTCCTTTGTTGCTAACGTAAAGCTTTGAAATAAAACTTGTAAATATTTTTATTTATTTATTTATTTGTTTAAGATCTCCGTTCAGCTAGTGAAACAGTTTAAATTCTGTCGCTTTGCACCCCGAGCTCCGATACTTTCAGTTTCTTGTGTCTAGGGAAGGTCCTTTACATGCATAATGCCTGTTGCCTAGTTACGATTTGTTTATGGACTGATGTGTAATAAGATGTGGTACCATTTAGACAGTCTTAAACGCTCTGTAAAGAGAATTTCCCCCATGGAATAATGAGTGATTCTTATCTTATCATACCTTATCTTATTTTATCTTATCTTATTTTATGCTCTTATGTTTTATTGTAACGGATGAACAATATACAAAGCATGAACAAACAGGCGTGAAAGACACACACAGACTGTCGCACACAGAAATGACGGACGGTGAGAGATTGAAGTCAATGGTAAAATAAGGATAGCAACAATACACAAATTGTGTCAACAAAACATTTAATGCACAGTTGCATTATCTTGGGCAGATGAAACGTGTGGTCTCTGTTACGCTGTGGCACCTTCGCCATCACAGGGTCCGTCGTGAGCAACTGTTTCTTTTCCACCGGTGGTAACGTAGAGCACACAGGAATTACTGTATGTCTTACCATCCGTGCCGCACACGGGATCATATAAGGCAAAGCACGCCATGTCGCGACAGTTGAGGGCGGCAGATTGGCCTATAAGTAAATAAATATAAATAAGCTTCATATCTATATACCCTTTTAGACCGGTGTTGCTTAGCAATGAGCATTGTCAAGTACTGTTGAGTATCTGCTGTCTTGCTTTCCTTTAAACATTTCATATTGGGTTTTTAAACGTAAATTCCGAACTTTGAGCAGTTGGTTGGATGTCTAAGTCCATTTCGTTTTCTGAATTCATAGAAAAAGAGCGTATTTTTATGAACTTTTGCCCGTTCATGTGGGAAACCCCATCTTATACACATGTAATTCGGTTCTGTTGGAGCAATAATCGCAAATCATGCTTTTTTGCATGTCTTTTATGTTACATTCCGAATAGGCATCACAAAAAATGATTAGGTTGGGCCAAAGAGCGATCTGAAGACCTCCACATAGAATCTACTGTAGATCGATGTTGAATAAAAAAAATTACATGTCTTATACTTCGTCCCTGGAATTTAAGCATTTATTTGCAAGCTGTTTACTAGGGAAAGGGATTTAATGACACATTTACTATATTTAAATTTACCAATGACGTCATGGGACATTCGAACTGTTCAACGCGGTGGTTGAGCACAGTTGTTGTGGACTTTGTAAGGTCGATTCGAGGCACAAAGATCAACTGCACATGAAAAGTGTGTACAAAGTCCATAACTGTGCTTAACCACCGCGTTGAGCCGTTCGAACGTGTCACGACGTAAATCTAATTATAGTAATTGTGTCATTCAATCCCGTTCCCTATATGCTCGAAGCAAATTGGGCTTGAAACTGTGAAATTCGTTTATTTGGGGTTTGAGTTTTGAATTTGAGTTCAGTGAAAGCACGTCGACACGAATACGGCCATACTGTGTTAGGAAGAAGCAAGACAACAGACACAGTAGCTTGTTTATTGGAGTTCCCAAGAAATATAATTATATCAATAACAGTAGTACGTTTGTACATTCCCAACTGCTGCTACCATATTTTCTGCATGACATCATTTCTATTATAAATTCGAACTGGTGCGATATACAGGAAAATTTTAATTTCCATATTATTATTATTATTATTATTTTATAAACGATTTGGTGATCATGGAATACTGATGATGAACGAAAGGTTCTTTCTTTCATGTGTCTCTATGATCTTTCTGCCTCTTTCGCACATACCTCTCGTTTATACCCCCCCCCCAACCCCCCACCACCAAAACCGACAGGCCATAAGGACAACTGGTTGCTAAAGAGCTGTAGTTAAGAATAGCATCATTTAAAACCAATGGCCAGAGTTGACACAGCATTAAACTCACAGCTATTTCAATAAAATTGGGATTTCTCCCTTGTATCCTTACCTCCACACCCAATACATTCTTATCCTTTAAAAGTCGTAACGACATTATTATATAAAATATGCTGAATTTTGTTGTGAAGCGCATAATATGAAGCTGTAACAAGAACTGTAAAAGCCCCTTTGGTTAAAGCTTCTACTACTACAATAGCAAAGGCATCGCGTAATTACTACCAGACGTAACTCATATTGCTGTACTTACATATCCAAATAGTTAAGGCCAATCTTACACAATGTAAACGCTCGTATCCGAAGAAAATCTTTCCAAACCTTCACTCCAAAACGAATCTGATTTACAACAATTTCATTTGAGTTTCACCATTCACAATTCACCATTATTTTGGATGATCAAGAAGATCATGATGATGTTGGTGATGATGATGATAATGATGATGATGATGATGATGATGATGATGATGATGATGATAACAATGATGATGACGATGATGGCCCTACCTTGCCCAGCAAAGAAAGCCAACAAACCACAGCACAACATGACTTTCATCGTTACTGCAGAGAACATCTCTCAGTACTGTTCAAATGTTTAGCTCCCCAACTCACGGAGGTTTTATTCGAATCATCAGAAAGACTGTACGTTGCTTGTCTACAGGAAATCAGTTCCAAAATGTGCTACTTCATTAGATACGCTTGGATGAAGATGAAAGGTTTTACTGCTAAATTCGGCACCCGACTGCATGCACTCCGAGTTTCTCCATCTGCGATCAATACTGCATTATCTACTTCGGGACGTTAGAGAAAAAACAGACCATCTTCAAATAAGCAGGGCATTTCAAATTGCAAAATGACAGTAAATGTGTATTCTGTGAAGAGTTCGTTGGTTTCAAAGCTAGCTCTGCTATCTCATCTTCATCTAACGAGAATTCCTGCGACGGCCGAATCTGTTCTACTGCCAGAAAACAGACCACAATACACTAGATTTACAAAAGGAACACATCAGTAGTATGGACAATGGACTTTCACTATTCAGCGACTGCTGTCGTATACTAGCCCGGACGTCAGTGACGATACATCGCGAATGAGTTTGAGAGAATCCGGTTTCTAAAAAAGTAGAAATATAGCACAAAGAAAAAGAAGGGGAAAAATAAGAAGAAAATGGTATATTTTGCAACGACTTGCGCTAGCAACAAAATTTTGTGTGAATGGATCTAACGAAATGTGGCTTAAGGCGAAAGACCAAATTTCTGAGACAACACCTCAAAAGGGGGGAAACATTTTTTTCTGGAAATTGAAATTTGCTTGTAATATGAATGATAAGCTATGTTTCTGCATTCGGTTAAAACATTATGTTTGACATGGTATTAGGAATATTTTATTTCAATTTTTTTTAAAGAGATATAAAAATGTCACCTCTTTGTCCGGTTTTGTCAGACCAACTGGGCGTCGACTTGAGGTAATTCAATCTGGCCAAGTACACATAACAACACATTGCAACATACACTGAACACCACGTTATAGATTTTGCAGAGAACAGACGAAATGTGGCAAAAAGAAACAGTTGTATCAAAGCCTCGCGTAAGATACACACAGAAGTCTACACTTACAGGACTCAGGAGCTCTTCATGCCGGTTCTGCTTGAATGAAATAATATGAAATTCTTCGGCACTATTATTACTATAAACGAAATTCGTCACCTTATCACTTTCACACATTTTCAAGTAGTTGTTTTCTGCTGAGTCATTAGACTCAACCAATAGTATTCAGGGTCGGATTTATAGCAAACTTGAAGATCCGTTGAACTTTTTCTTAAATATATTGTAAGCGATTCCACCTACATGGTTGTATTTTTGCATGACAATGTAAACCAATTAGATTAACAGAATCATGTGTTTTTTTTCGCTTTTTTTTTAAATTAGGAAATCATTTTTTTTTAATTCGAGGCTTTATGTGAATATTGATAATTGATTAGAACTGCAATTCATGGGTTGTTTACTGTATTCAGATGTAAACAACTTTTCTATGTAATTTATTTTTCTCAAGACCACTAGCTTCCACATCTGTCAGTTTAAACCTCAAATCCATGTTTATTAATAGCAGAACTGTATTGTTATATTAATTATATATATATCAGTGTGTGTGAGAGAGTATATTACACAAGCAGACTTGACCTAGGAAAAGGCCTATCGACACGATGTCACTCTACTGCTACTGCTACGTTAAAGATACCTTGGCAGTTGGAAATCGTAAAGAGCAGGCCGAAAGGCCGCTGCCCGGGCAAAATTTGAAATTAATAGATTAAAATTTATCCATATCATCTCCCCCCCCCCCCCCCCCCCCGCCAGAACAAGAAATAATAAAACAAGTAAAGTGAGGTGTAAATGCCAAGGGCAGCGAACCTCCTAAAATAAAGACCTCAAATCAAACTGCTACTGATCCCATAATCCACCCGGGTCGTAGGGGCGCTGCATGACAGAGAGCCTCGTCAGGTGCCTTCACTTTTCACGGTTGCTTGCAAGCGCCTGAGTTTGGGCGAAAGATTTCCCGGTCCACTCCGCAATGTTGTCTGTCCACCTCTTCCTTTGCCTTCCTCTTCTTCTCCTCCCCTGCACAGTTCCCTGAAGAATGGTCTTGGATAGGCCACGTGATCTTGTTATGTGGCCATACCATTTCAGTTTTCTTCGTTTCACAGTAGACAGCAAGTCTTCATAATGACTCATATTGTGTTGTTTCAATCTACTGCGCACCGCCTCATTTGTCACGTGGTCAGTGTATGAGATGCTAAGGAGTCGTCTAAAGCACCTCATTTCGGCTGCTTGGATCTTCCTCTGCAGCTCTGCCGTCAAGGTCCATGGCATGATTCACAGGCATACAGAAGGATGGGGATAACGAGTGCATAGAGTAGTCTGAGTTTGGATTTGACTGAGATGTTTCTATCTTTCCACATTGGTCTTAATTTTGTAAGCGCCCCTGTTGTTTGTGCAATTCTTGCATGGACTTCTGGCTTGGATTCTTCTTGGCTGATGATAGCACCAGTCACTCACATTGTGCTAAAAAAAAAAAAAGCAAGACGACAGACAGACTATAACTAAGAGAATGATAGGCCAGTAGGAGACCCTACCAGAAGCGCTCACAAACCACCTGCGTGAAAGATACACACACACAGTCGCACACAAGGACAGACACACAGAAACGTCGCACGGAGAGAGATTGAAGACAACAATACACGAATTGTGTTCACAAACTTTTAATGCTTAGTTGCATAAACGTGTGCAGATGAAACGTGTCACTTTAGTCACTACACCGGTCCTTGTAGGCAACTTTCACTTTTCCGCAGGTGGTAGCGTAAAGCACACAGGAATTACTGTATGTCTTGCCATCGGTACCGCACACGGGATCATACACGTCCAGGCACTGAACGTCCAGACACTGGGCTATCACTGGCTGGGCTATAAATGAAAAAAAAAAAATTATTTTAGACCTTTGTGGCTTAGCAAAGAGCATTGTCAAGTACTGTTGTGTATCTACTATCTTGCTTTTCTTTAAACATTGCACATGGGATTTTTAAAAATGTTACGAATTTGGTGCAGTTGGTTTGGATATCTAAGTGCATTTCATTTTCTGGATTTACAGAAAGAGAGTGTATTTATATGAACCTTTGACCTTTCACATGGGAAATCCCATCTTATATACATGTAATTCGGTTCTGTTGGAGCTATAAGCGAAAATCATGCCTTTCCATGTCTTTTATGTCACCTGAAAAAGTATCACAAGATTGAGCTAATAGGCGATAGCAAGAACTCGACATAGGGTCTCGTGTAGATCTATGTTGAATAAAGAAAATTGCGTGTCTTGTACTTCGTCCCTGGAATTGAGGCTTTTATTTGTAAGCTGTTTAACAATGCTCGAAGCAAATTGGGCTTGAAATGGTGATGTTTGTTTGTTGAGTCTGAGTTTGGAGAAAGCACGACGACACGATAACGGTCACATAGTGGTAGGGAGAACAAGATGACAAACAGAAGAGTTGGTTTACTGGAGTTCCTAGGAAATAATGTATATCAATAACAGTAATATATTTGGACACTCATTACTATTGCTATTATGTCATCTATAATATGATAATTTCTACTATGAAATCGAACTGATGTGCAAAACAAGTGAACAGGAAAATTTCTTTCCAACAAGTAAATATTCGGGAAATAGCTCCGGTGATAAAAAAAAATGAACGACTCTGATTAATTAATTTATATTATTTTTTATTTCATATGACGGTGGTACTTACATAATTATTTGGTGATAATGGAATACTAATGATGGATAAAATATAGATTTCTTCTTTCATCTCTCTCTCTCTATGATATTTCTGCATCTTTCACATCATCATACACATAGCTTATACACGTCCCTACCACCCCACCCATCCCCACCCCCCAACCCCCCCCCCCCAAAAAGAAAATGCTGGACCGTTAGGACAACTGGTTGCTAAAGAATTGTCGTTGAAAATGACATCATTTAAAATCAATAGCCAGAATTGACACGTCATAAAACTCACAAATATTTTAATCAAATTGGGATTTCCCCTAGAAATCCTAACCTCCATGTGCAGTACATTTTCTTTTCAAGTAATAACGAAATTAAAATATTGTGCAGGTTTTTATAGTGAAACACATAATATAAAAGCTGATCTACTAGGGACGAGCAATATCAAAACTATACTACTAGGATCGCATTGTAATATAAAAGCTATACTACCAGGATCGCATTATATAAAAGCTATACTCCCAGGATAGCATTTTCAAAGCTATACTACTAGGATCGCATAATAATAATAAATATGAAAGCTATACTACTAGGAACGCACAACAATAAAATCTATACTACTAGGGACGCATAACATAAAAGCTATAGCACTAGGAACTATGAAAGCCCCTTTGGTTAAGGATTATTCTACTGCAGTGGAAAAGGCATCGCCAACAGCAATATGGGCTGTAGTTACGTGCCCAAATGGTTAAGGTCTATCTTATACAATGTAAACGCTCACATATGAACATCCTCCCAAACTTTCTCTCCAAATCGATTCTGATTTGTAACCGTTTCATTTGAGTATAGCACAATTGACCATCGTTTTGGATGATAAAGAAGATCATGATAATGCTGATGACGATGATGATGGCGATGATAACATTGATGATGACGATGATTGCCCTGCCTTGCCCAGCAAACAAAGCCAACATGGCACAGCACAAAATTATGACTTTCATCGTTACTGCAGAGAACACCTCGGTGCAGTTCAAATGTTCCACTGGCCAACTCGTTGAGATTTTATTCAGATCATCACCGACAGCTGCTTATCTACAATAAATCAGTTCCAAAATGTGCTAGTTCATTAGATACGCTTGGGTGAAGATGAAAGGCATTATTGCTATATTCGACACTTGACTGCATGCACTACGAGTTTCTCCATATTATGAGATCCAAAAAATATATATTGCGTCTCTTTGTTGTTTAAGGTTTTAATGGAAAACAAAATACATGTACCAATTTGTCTCTTCACCATGTTCGTCATTGTAGCATTTTAACACAATCTCTCACAGTTGTTTTCATGGTCATTAGGCTCATTCAGTGCCAGGGCCGTCTTTGAGCCAGTTGGAATAACATTGCTCCCAACTGGGCCCTGCATTGGGGTCATTCACTCTTGCTAAGTATACACAACAACATACAGTGTATTTGCAACATACACTGAACACCACGTTGCACAGTTTACAAGAACAGTCAAAATATGGCAAAAAGAAACAGTTGTGTATACTTCAATGCCTCGCAGAAGAAACAACCGATGCAATATACAACTTTCTTCTTTTCGCCACATTGTGACTTTGCTTCAAGCCTTGCTGTGACCCTACAGATTTTCTGGATTTTTATTTGATATCTTTTGT
>OZ007570.1:38500556-38678056 GCA_963931925.1 Onchidella celtica | reverse complement strand
GATGGAACCCATAGTCTCTGTTAGGCTCTGTTACACGGTCCTTCGTAAGCAACTGTTACTTTTCCACAGGTGGTAACGTAGAGCACACAGGAATTACTGTATGTCTGTGTCACAAATCCCAGACTGGGAGATGCGATGGTTATAACAGGACAACAATCACGAACGAACAAGTATAACACTTAACAGAACAACCCATCAGACTCACACATTTATTAAACATAAATATAAAGATATGGATAACAGTGCAATTACATACATACATTATATTCTTCAAGTTAACTGCCGTCCACGGCCCTCTTCCGTAAGCACACTTCCTCGGGTCCACAACCCGGTAATTACTTCTAAAGACACCTCGGCCTCAGCCTCTCCACTCAGGGTCTTAATGACACACTAGTATTCTTTCACACCACAGTCTCTCAATAGCGCCTCCCTATGGCAATACACCTTAGCCTCCTATACACTTCACGTGGCCATAGCACGTTAATACTTCAATTCACATGAATATCTCATTCGCACAGTAATACATCCATGCCACAGTAATACATCTTAATAGCACATTCACGATCATATATACATCCCTGTCTGTGGCCAGACTGCCACGACTCATGTGCCTCTACTGTCCTGCACCGACAGCTTCACTCCTGGCCTATGTGTGGCCTTCGGCCCTATGCTGGCCTATCCCCTGTGCTCACCGTAGGCGGCGGCTCTTCGGCCCGACCTCGGCACCTACAAAAATAACATTACATTGGTATAATACCATACCATTTCTAATCACTTCACCCCTCATTACAACTCATGATGCGTACACACAATAGTTCACATTTCACTCACCAAACATCTTACGGTAACACCTCCACCGTATTACACCCTACTCACTCTCGCTACAAATCCATGAAGCTAACTTCCATCTATCGCTCATGGCGCACATTGCTATATACAGTATCAAGGACTTCCACATTCCTCACATATACTTATTTACATCATGGTCGTAGACGAATATAATACATCAATCATAATTATCAATCATCGTTCCACCTACCAGTCATCACTGGAAAACACTGTCACAATCTCCCGACTGTTCTCACTCACGTCCGTCCCCTAGGACTTCTAACTTGCAGTGATAGTAATACAGCGCTCTCGCCTCATGCAGACCCCCCCCACTCACAACATGCACGCTTTTCATTACCCGTGGGCCGTGGGTTAACTTTACTCTACCCCCTTCCCCCGTAACTACTGATCCCAGCTCACCTACTCGTGACAGTCTGGCCATCGGTACCGCACACGGGATCATACAAGGCAGGACAAATCATATTGTGACAATATATAAATTTAAAAAAACAACATATTCATTCAATATCTATATTAATAAAAGTGAAACCTTACGACAATGGCAGCGCGCCTTTCGTTACTCCTCCGTTAATGCTGATTCGGTGGCCCTCAGATTTTATACAGCGCTTAGTATAGACCGTGGTCGTGTCCCCGGCACGGAAAATAAAAAAATAATTAACAACTCGCAGAACGTTTGTATTAGTTTCTAGGTTGCGACACATTGGCGTTCGGTCTATTTTTTCGGCAAATTAATCTAACTAAGATTGGTTCCGGTACAGACTGTATCACACCATGGAGGTACTAATAATTATTAATAGCTCCATGTATCACACTCACAAAACAACTTCCGGTTAGGACTGGTTTGAATGATGAGATTGAGTTCTAAGACTATCAACTATGAAACGTTGTATGTGTGTTCTCAATGTGCCTAGACTAGGAAAAAGAAAGGGTCTGGAATTGGGAGATTGACGTTGCAGGGCCAAAAGTACAGGTTTGTGTTTTCAATATGCCTAGGAAAATATTGGCATAGATTTCTTTTCCATTAACACAATGACGTTATCACTTCCTGCGATGTGCAAACAAACTAACCCCGTGCGCAAATCATAGCCATTTGACGGATGCTGGCGGGACGCGCAGGACGTCAACGCGCAAATGAAGAGCAGTAAAACGTATCTAAAAACAAACAAACAAACAAAAATAAAATAAAGCTAAAGGAACAGGCAAAATGAAGCAGGTCCATAATAATCACCCAGAACTGAAACTATCGATTTATCCCGGGCAGGGCCGGGAACTCAGCTAGTATATAATATATATGCTATAATCAAAGATACTAGATACGATAAGATGAGACACTGTCTTCTTCGCACCACTGAAATTGTGCACTGATCGAGGGCGCGGCCCATGGCGCGTAGTATGAAGGAATGCTTGATAATAATGGTAAATTTATGGAGTAAAACTGTGTCAGTGCTACTGCGACTAAAAAAAAAGAAAAAATAGCCAGAGTTTTCCCACAGCGATTGAGGTTATAATGCCACAATAAGTGACGTCAATCAAGGCCTATAGCGATAGCTGAACAGTGAACAAAATTCAATATTTTTCCTGTTTGCCTTTGTAAAACACGGCACTTTTCATGTCTTCCGCGCGTTTGCCGCTAGGTGGCGGTGTGAAAAGCACTAGCTGTCTTATCTTATCAATTCTAGTATCTTTACCATAATGGACCAAGAGGCTGAACATGTAAGCAACTAAAACTTCTTGACTAAGTGACCAAAAATTATGAAACTTTGTGTACTGCCTCAGTTTTTGACGACAAATTACGTGGATTTATCCATTTGAGACATAATTTAGTCTTTAAGAGTATTCGTGTACATGACATGTCCTTTGAGCCGAAAAAAAAAAAAAACGCATTTTCGTCGGGTAAAATTCAAAAGTAAGATCGGAAATTTTGTTCTTCCCCTCCCTTTGGTAGAGACAGTTAGGGCAAAAATTGTGCGTTTGGTGATAAAGGCAACAAACTTTGCATGGTTGTTGTAGGTTGGCATACAAATAATTCTGGATATAGAACCATCTCGCCAGATGACCCTGACAACCTCAAAATGACTTCTGATTTCCTTTATATTTCTTTGTATTTTGACTCTACTACAATTCACATTAAGAGGGCCAAATATGAACAAATGTAACAATATTCAAGTTATCTTGCATGGGGACATCTGGTATGTATAAATTTAGACTACTGGTGCTTAGCAAATGAGCGTTGTAAAATCTTTCTCAATGGGAGTTGAGTAGGCCTATCTGATGTCCCGCCTTTATTTACACTTCATATTGAATTTGTAAACGTAAATTACGAACTTTAAGCAGTTGGTTGTCTGTTAAAGTTCATTTCGCTTTCTGAATTTTCAGAAAAAGAGCGTATTTACACGACCCTTTGCCCTTTCACGTGGGAAATCCCATTTTACAGACAGGTAATTCAGTTCTGTTGGAGCCATGAGAAAAGATGATGATAATACTGATACTGATGATGATTATGACGATGGTGTTGTTGATGATGATGAGGAGGAGGAGGAGGGCAGTGATGATAATGACGATGATGGCCCTACCTTGTCCAGCAAACAGAGCCAACAAGGCACAACACAAAATTATGACTTTCATCGTTACGGCAGCGAACGCCTCGATACAGTTCAAATGTTCAGCGAGTTGTTATATGGATCACCAGAAAGAGCTGCTTATTTATTGTAAATCAGTCCCAAAATGTGGTGCTTCATTCGATACGTTTAGATGAAGATGAAAGGCGTTACTGCTATATTCGGCACCTGACTGCACGCACTTTGGGTTTCTCCGTGTTTGATCACAATCTATAACTACATTATCTGCCTCGGCAATTTAGTGTGAAAACAGGGCATGTACAAAATATTAGCGGGGCATGTCAAATGGCAGTAAGTGTGTATTCTGTGAAGACTCCGTTGGTTTCAAAGATACTGTTTCAGCTCCATCTGAAGCAGTGGTTCTCAACCCTTTTCAGGCAATCGCCCCCTTAGGCTCCAAATTTTCTTTCACCCTCCCACCCCCCCCCCCCCCGGCCGTGAAAAAAATCCATACTCAAACGCAACAGATGCATTTCACAAGAAGACAAACTACACACAAAGTATATGGTATTACGTTCTCAAAGCTTTATGGCGTCAAGGGCATGTTGATTATTCACTGCAAAACAGAAAGCATATGTTATCAAATGCACTAAAAAAAATTGACCTTTTCTGGTCATAAAACCCATCAACACGTGTTGTTCCACAAGTCTGTGACTGACCTGTATTTGCCCCCCCCCCCCCCCAAAATCGTCCTTTATTCACGCCCCCCCCCCTTTTTTTTTCCAATCCCCGCCCTCCCACCCCCTTTTCATTGTTTCCGCCACCTTGTCGACATTTCCCTTGTTCCTCCAGCCCGCCCCTGGAAATCAAAATCGTTTGGGGATGGGGGGGGGGGGCAATATCGCCCACGTTGAGAACTACTGGTTGCCTGATCCAACGCTTGTATTAAGCGACCAAGATCGCGTATAACAGGCTAGATTACCCATAACTATTAAAGTCGTGCATCTGTGAAGTTCGATGTTTTAATCCGAGTCATAACGAAGTCCAACTCACCAAACATACTGCTATGCCCCGCCAGCGGGGCCTGCACCCCGCCTTGAGAAACACTGCTGTAGAACCTGCAATGTGGGCTTTTTATTTGGTTATTGCAATGTGCTGTGTGTGATTTGTCAACATACATTACTCTAATGCGGGGCTCCTTTAGACTCAAGCCCAACTGGTAGTAGCTGATCTAGCGGGCTTAAAGCCGCGCTGACATTTGTGGTGTTGGTGCATTATACATGTAATTGGTGAGCCACATGTTGCCACTATCGTTTCATCTTTTCTACCAACAGTCCTGATTGCCCTATTAGGTCTATTGCATCTTTTTGTTTGTTTATTGTTTTAACGAAAATATTAAAAAAGGTTAATTGTCTCTTTATCATGTTCGTCACTGTAACACTTTAACACAGTTTCAAGCAATTGTTTTCTTGGGCACTAGGCTCATTCAGTGGCAGGGCCGTCGTTGAGCCAATTGGAACAACATTGCTCCAACGGGGCCCAGCGCTAAGCAGAGCAGTTTTGACGCATGGGCGCACTAGGCAGTTGCCCAGGAGCCGCATGCATGCAGATTTACATTGGTTTTTGAAGCGGGGAAGAACATCCCTACTTCTTTGCCCAGAGGTCCACAATGATGTAAAGACGACCCTGGCTCTAGGGTAATCTACTCTTGCCAAGTACACACAACAACATAAGACTGTGGTGAAAAAATATCGAGATTGGTCTGATTTCTTGCAATTAAAATTTATTCAACTTATATATTATTCCTCTTTGAATTCCTCGAAGTATTCCTCTCCTGCATTTCCAAGTCGATTCCAGCTGGTGTGAAGGCGTTGGAAACACCACTGGATCTCACCCTTTCGGATGCAGCCGAGGGCTCTTGGCGATGCTTCTTGGACCTTCTCAATATCGTGGAAGTGCTGCTCTTTCAGTGAACATTTTAAGCTTTGAGAGCAAGAAATAGTCACAGGGTGGCAAGTCTGGGGAAGAAGGGGATGAGGGATTTCTGTCGTTCTGTTTGAAGCAAAGTATTGCTGCACACCTAGAGCTTTATGAGCGGTTACATTGTCATGCTGGGGGAATCAGTGCCCTGACGCCCACAGCTCTGGTGACTTTTGACGGGCTCGTTTTCTCATTCCTGGTTCACATTTTGGCCCTGTAGTACATCCATAATGATGCCTTGCCAGTCAAAGAAAACAGTGCATTTCTTGTGGCTTCTTTGGTAGTGGGAGATTGGGACCTTTCCATTTAGAAGCCTGCTGCTTTATGTCTGAGTCATTTATGCGTGAAACCCAAGTTCCACTTTTTTTTTTTTTAATCTCTATCACCTGCAGCATAATTCATTGATTCTTGGCATACCTCCATGCGACCTTGTTTTTTGTTCATCTGATATTAAAATGGGAAACAAACTTTACTGGAGCCTTCTTTATTTCCAATTTCTCGGCAAGGGCCCGTACGAAAACCTAATGATACTGGCTACGGTACTCTACGAACGCTCTGATTGCGATCTTCTTGAATAACTAAACTGACTCTCTCCATATTTGGATCAATTAAAACTTTTGCTGGACGCTCCCGACGGAGATTATCATCAAACAAACGTTCACCTGCCTTAAACCTTGAAAACCATTCAAAACATCGTGCCCTGCTCATTGCGTCTGCCCCGAAAAGCCGTCTTCAGTATACCGGTGTGACAGGCCAAAATATACCCCCCCCCCCCCGCCCAGACTATACCCGGGGTTAAACCGGCCTAGCCCAGAATATACCCCGGGGTATATTCTGGGCTAGGCCAGTTTATACCCCGGGGTTACTTTGGGCTAGGCCAGACTATAACCCTCCCCCCCCCCCAGTCCAGATTATACCCCCTACTTTTTTTTTAAAAATAAGTCAAGACCACAGTTTATTTCAGCCTGTTCTTTATTACTGTCATCAGATATCATATAAATACATACATGAACACATTCTTGACACCCATAAATCATAATAAAATTTAGAGGAAATAGTAATAACAGTTAATTATTTCAGCCTTAATTTAAATTGGTGTACACACATCCATTCTTGACTCCTGTTAATCATCTTACATTTTAGAGGAAACAAACATGCATTAAAATGCATTGATATACAAAAGGGTTGAGTATCCATTCAAACTGATATGATTAGACTTCGGCATTAATTTCACTCGTGTTTGTTATTATTATTATTATTATTATCATTATTACATTTTGATAATTGGTTGGCCATGAGTAAAACATGCATTGTATTTTTTGTTACGATGCAGAGAGAAAAGGTTGGAAAACCACATACATAGAAAAAAATAATAAAAACATATTAATAACCCAACTGACAGATGGTGCAATTCCATCATCCACTTCAAATAAAACTAAATAGGCACTAAATTTTTTTCGCCTGATGAACTCCACTGTCCAGATCCACTTGAAATGTTACAGAATGCTAGCCAGTAATATACAATAATAACAATATGAACACGAAATCATCTTATTTACTCTTGAAAATAAAGAGAAATATCAATATCAGAATCACCATCATCATCTTGGAATAATGCAAAGATTACAGAGGGAGTGTAAAAACGGCAGTGTAGGCCTACAAATCATTCTAGAATCTATAAGCATCAATGTATGTGTATCAACTACATATATAAAATGTGTCAAATCTTTTCAACTATTCAAGCAGAACTGGACAGAACGCTTTAGTGAAATAGCCTTGACAGAGTAAGTCCACTGAGACAATAGTAGTGCATTGTAAAAAGTAATTAGATCTATAGCATGTTAAGGCAAAATTCGATGGATTAACTTGAATAACTGGATTTCTTTTTAGTGAATATTATTCTTTAATAGCTTATTTGTAGAAAGATATACATTTCATGTACCTTATGGTTTAAGACACTGGATTAGTGTAGGGCATGTGAAAGATTGAACTTACGTGTTATAGTGAATAAAGGTATGTCACTGGCGAGTGAAATAAAAAAATTTAAAAAAAAGACCTTGTCCGTCTTTACCTTCCTAAGCTTGACACGTCCCTTGCCAGAGGATTTAACAAATTACTGTGTATTCGCACACAAAAATACTCTAAAATGACTTCATTTTTATGAGTGTGTTAATTATTTCATCCATTGCGACTAAGTGCATGCCAGTCCCAAACAAACAATACAGTGCAAATTTTACTCATGGGCAACCAACTACGAAAACAACTACAACATGACAACGAACGTGAGTGAAATGAGGGTTAAAGTTGAATCATATCAGTTTGAATGGATATTCACCCCTTAGCATATCAATACATAATAATTCATGTTTTTTCCTCTCAATTGTATTATGATTTACGGAAGTCAAGAATGTATGTATGTATGTATTACTATGGTGCCCGTTGACAGTGATAAAAAAAATGAATTAAACTATGATTGAAATAAACTGTGGTGTTTAGGCCAAACTATATTCCACCAGTCCAGAGTATACTCCCATATTCAGGCAAAACATTCAAGGATACAACATTAAGTTTTTAAAATTTTATTTCACCCGCAAGTAACATGACTTTGTTCACTATCATACATAATTGCAATCCTTCAACTGCCCTGCAAACTAATTCAGCGCCTTAAACCATCAGCTACATGAAATGTATACCTTTCTACAAATAAGCTATCAAAGAATTTACTAACAATAAATATTAACGCAATCCATTGAAATTTTTGCCGTAACATACTGTAATTACTTTCTACAATGCACTGTTGTCTCACTGGATTTAATCTGTCAGTTTTCACGACTATCAAAGCTACTTTACTAAAGCTTTCTGTCCAGTTCTGCTTGAATAGTTGAAAAGATTTAACACATTTTTTACGTATACATATAGTTGGTACACACACTTTGCTGCTTATAGATTCTAGAATGATGTGTAGGTCATTTTTACATTCACTCTTATCTTTGTAATATTCCAAGACGATGATGGTGGTGATGATTCTGATATTGATTATATTCTCTTTATTTTCAAGAGTAAATAAGATGAATTCGTGTTCTTATTTTTATTACTGCATATTACAGGTTAGCGTTGTGCAACGTCTCAAGTGGATCAGGACAGATTAAGTTCATGATGTGACAAAATTTTAGTACGTATTTAGTTTTGTGTGAAATATTTAATGTCTGCTGGATGATGGAATGGCACCTTCTGTCAGCTGGGTTATTAAAATGTTGTTTGTTTTCTCTGATTGTTCTTTCCCGGCCTTTTCTCTCTGCATTATTGTAACTTTATATGTAAATCTAATTGTTCTGACATATCAAGCACATTTCTGATTTTCAAAAATTGAAATAAAATTCAGATGACTTTACACTTATGAGTCTTATAATTATTTCATACCTTGCCACTAAGTATATGTCAGTGATGCCAAACAAACAAAAAATACAATATATATTTAAGTCATGGACAACTAATTATTAAAAAAGAAAAAACAATAATAATACCAAATGACACAAGTGAAATTAGTGTTAAAGTCTGATCATATCAATTTGAATGGACTTTCAAACCTTTTGTACATCAATGCTTTTTACTGCATGTTTATTTCCTCTTAAATGTATCATAATTTACAAGAGTCAAGAATATATGCTTCAATATGATACCCGATGACAGTGATAATGAACAATTTTAAACTAAAGCTGAAATAAACTGTGGTCTTGACTTGTTTTTTTTTTTTAAAGTTGGGGGTATAATATGGACTGGGGGGGGGGTGGGTATAGTCTGGCCTAGCCCAAAGTATATCCCGGGGTATAAACTGGCCTATTCTGGGCTAGGCCAGTTAAACCCCGGGTATAGTCTGGCGGGGGTATAATCTGGCCTGCTATACCGGTATCGAAAGTCTCAGTTGCAGTTTTCCCGAGTTTGTGGCAAAAACTTGATGTTCTCTAGAAATATCCACGATTCCACAAACTTCTTGGAGAAAAGGCAGTAGATTCTTACGCCAAGCAAGTTAGAAAATGTTACGTAACATGTTTAAGAAAACGTTCGTCTTCATGGCAACACCACAAAATCACATGTCAAATGAAAACGGTTAAAGTGAGACGTGTGAAATGTTCATGACAAACAGTCAGGGTTACCGAAAGTCATTAAACACTTTTTCATATAGTACATTCCTTGGATGCACGGAGAGACCAGTCTCGTTATTTTTTTATTTTTTTTGGTCACCAGATGAAGTTCCCGGCGTTACCGGGATAAACCTGTGAACCCACCGTTCCTTCTCTCTCTCTCTCTCTCTCTCTCTCTCTCTCTCTCTCACTCTCTCTCTCTCTCTCTCTCTCTCACTCTCTCTCTCTCTCTCTCTCTCTCTCTCTCTCTCTCTCTCTCTCTCTCTCTCTCTCTCTCTTTGGTCCAGAAAGCTTCCCCAAATTATTCTACAGTCTTACTACAGATTTCATGCACACCAGATCGCGCTCATTTCTGGAAGGAAATTGCCCGCACCGAACTGAACACGTATTAATATATCGTTTCCGATGCAGTGAGCTTACTACTGGGAGCGAAAACAAAGATCATTGTATATTACATTTTTACAACTTTTATTTAAAAATACCCGAAACTTGAATCAACACAATCGGTCGATACAAAAGCGATTGGACTGGATTGGTTGACACATAAGAAAATTAATTTGATAATTTTTTTAACTGTCATTTAGGCTGTAGACTCGAGCAAAAAAAAGGGCTAAATTGCACCACAATGAATTACTCCCGCCACTATTTTTTTTTTTTATAAGATAATAGTAATTGCAACATGCACCGAACGCCATATTGCAGATTTTACAAAGAACAGTGGACACATGGCAAAAAGAAAAAGTTGTATGTTTCAGAGCCTCGCGTGTGATGCAACATACAACCATTTCTTGATGTCACACTGTGACTTTGCTTCAATCTCTGCTGCGACCCCACAGCTTTTGTAGGCCTACATGTTTTGTCAGTTTACAGAGAACTGCAAACAGTATAGTTACTGGTGACGGCCAAGTAGTGGTAGGCCTTCATCTATGGGTGTGACAGCCTGGAATATCCGCCATCCTAATTTTATCCAAGAGAGAGAGAGAGAGAGAGAGAGACAGGACGAGAGAGAAAGAAAGAAAGAGAGATAGGACAAGAGAGAAAGAAAGAGAGGGAGAGAGAAAGAGAGACAGGACAAGAGAGAAAGAAAGAGGGGGAGAGAGAAAGAGAGATAGGACAAGAGAGGAAGAAAGAGAGGGAGAGAGAAAGAGAGATGGGACAAGAGAGAAAGAAAGAGAGGGAGAGAGAAAGAGAGACAGGACAAGAGAGAGAGAGAGCGAGAGAAAAAGAGAGTGTGGGTGTGTGTGTGTGTATGATATATTGTAATTCTGTATGTGTGTGTGACAGAGGGAGAGGGACTGTCAGAGGCCTAGAAGGGAAATGCTCAGGTCGAAGTTGGGTCTTCACGATACCAAATAGATCCTCACCAGACAGGCTTCAGGGTGAAACCGAAGTGAACGTTGTATGTGTTACATAAATACCGATTAGGTCTACTTGTCAAGGCAGATAGAGCAGAGACAACGTGGTCAGTCAGTCAGCAGGACTTCAGACTGACCGCTGCTGAGTATTTTAAATATTAAAATACATAAGAAGGTGGAATTTATATGAAGAAATTCTACGCAGAATTATCGTCTTCTTGAATCTTTTATTTTAAAAAAATGAAAAGTGGTCTCGTGTTAGGGGCCTGGCCCTACTGTTTTTATTTTTATCAATGTTATCATTATTATTATCATTCTGGTAAGGCCTCCGTCGATCGTGAAACGATCATGGATGTCAAAAATTGGTAGAAAGAAAAAGTTGTATGTAGCAAAGCCTCGCGTAAGAAATAATACCCAAACGATACAATGAAAGGCAAAAAAACTAAAAGGGAAGACAGAAAATGGCCAATGTTTCGGCAACAGCCTTTTTCAATGAAAAAACAAAAACCAACAGAAACAAAATTGGAAAAATTGAACAGATAAAACAATCGAACAATAAAAAAAGAAATAGAATATGAAATATAATAGGATCTGTATAGAAAATATGTCTACTTAGCTGCGAATTCTTGCTTGTATTGCAGCACAGAAGCACGTCTTAGTCATATTATGGGTGACCTGAATCTTCGACTTGTTTTTGCGAATGCATGGTATTGTTTTCATTTAATAATTATTTTTAAAGGCAATGATAGACAAACAGACAGACAGGTAGGTAGATGGGAGGATAGATAGATGAATAGACGGCCCGACGGATTGATGGAGCCGTAGATATAATAAGTGCGCAAAGGTCGGCATTCTTAGAAGTAGGAGAATATAAATATAATGATTATATATGAGCTGATAGATAGGTATAAGGATTATAGACCTAGATTATGTACCTAATTCTTCATTTCATCCGCTTTTTTTTGTCTTTACTATGTCCTCTTCCGTTGGACAGTGGCTAATCTACTGACTCATTAAAAAGTTTGATACAGAAAACGTTTCGCCCTCCTGTCCCAGTTGACAGTTTCGTTATCTTGTAGTGGGGTGCTGGAGTTATTTTTTAATAAGTTTAAGCAGAGAAAAAATTCTCTCTTTTGGGCTGAGGCCCCCGAGAAACAAAAGAACTCATCCCAAAAAAGAAATCCTCTCTGGTTAATGCCGCAGTCTCACCAAGAAAACTCGTGTGCGAACGTGTCAAATTAAGTCGTGTACGTACGTGTCCACATGCACACGAGCAAAATTCGCACAAGAGCTGACACGTTCGTGCACGAGCCCAAGCGTGCCCACACGACTCGCACACGAATAACCTTCGCCCCCTCCCGCCAGGACTGATTTGAGGCCCAAATTGCACAATTCGCACACGAGTTGTGCTATATTCGCACGAATTGTGGAGGAGGAGGACAAGTATAAAAGCGGGAGCCAAGCCACCTTGAGTGCACTCCGTGTGTTGGAGTACTTCTGTCAACTACTATCACCTATTACTGTCATCATGGACGTACATGATCAACTTCCAGGCCCTGCCCATGCTCCTGCTCCAGCTAGGCCAGTTCTGCTGCGCCGAGAACCACGTGATGACCCAGCTCCGGTTCAACCCCCAAACCAGGAAAGTTGGCGAAACCAACCTGAACATCGCAGGCCCAAAAAACCAAGGTCTGTGCGGATCCATACCGAATTGACTGAGGAGTGGAGGAGGGGTCTTGGTCATTACTACACCTTGCTCAACATTGACATGCGGGAGGTAGCTGAGCAAGGATTGAGCCATGATCAACGCATGTTCAGGAACTACACAAGGATCACACCAGAGGCCTCCTTGGAGCTGCTGGACTGGGTTGGACCTCACATCACCAAGCAGGATACTAATTATCGCCCTGCTCTGGGGGCAGGCCTCAAGCTTGTTATCACCCTTCGATTCCTGGCCACAGGGGACAGCTACCAATCCCTGAAGTACAATTTTAGGGTTGCTCACAACACCATCTCAAACTTTGTCCCTGAGGTGTGCAGGGCGATTTATACAGAGATGTTCGAGAATGCCTTCAAGAGACAGATGCAGGCTGATGATTGGAGGGCCGTAGCAACGAAGTTCCAGGACAGATGGAACATGCCTCACTGTATGGGTGCCATGGACGGGAAGCACTTCAGGATGAAAAACCCAGCCAAGGCTGGCAGCAAGTACCACAACTACAAGGGTTTCTTCTCAGTCAACATGCTGGCACTGGTGGATGCTGAGTACACGTTTCTTTGAGCTGAGCTTGGTGGATCAGGTTGCATGTCTGATTCACAGATGTTCCTGCTGTGCGACCTCAGGGAGGCATTTGAAGAAGGCAACGTCGAAAGACCAGCACCATGCCCTCTCACTGATGATCCAGAGGACACTACTGACATTCCATTCTTCATGGTCAGTGATGATGCCTTTGCCCTCAAGGACTACTGCCTGAAGCCCTTCTCCAGGCATTCTATGTCACCAAGGGAGCGCATCTTCAACTACAGACTGTCCAGATCAAGAAGAGTTGTGGAGAACGCATTCGGACTGCTTTCCAATCGTTTCAGACTTTTCCTGAAGCCCTGTGAGCTTCAGCCTGACAATCTCAGGGATTGCATCACAGCTGCCATGACACTCCACAACATGCTCATCATGCGCAGGCCACCTCCACCTCAAGCTGTGGACCAGGAGGACAGAGAAAGGAATGTAATGCCAGGCTCCTGGAGACAAATGGTGATGTGGGAGCAACCAGCAAATGAGCACAGGCCACCTCGTGCAACCAATGCTGGGATGAAGGTGAGAAATGACCTGGCAGACTACTTTGAAACCCCAAGAGGCATGGTCCCCTGGCAATGGCGGATGGCCCACCTCAAACCACCAACAGAACTCCCGGAGTTCTACCCTCAGCCAGGACCTGCCGACCCTCAACCAGCACCTGCCAACCCTCAGCCTGCTGATGCCGACACTCAGCTTGATCTTGAAAACCGCCCACCTATCGGCTTGCTGCTGCCAACATTGGGCCTGCTGCTGCCAACCCTCAGCCTGCTGCTGCAAACCTCCAGTCTCTTTCTGAGACATCCAAACCAATTATCAGGTCCTTTTCAGGGCCACCAATTTTCCACAGAGGGTTAAACCAAAAACACCCCCCCCCCTAAGACACACATACACACACACACACCCGGCCATTAACAGGGCCACTAATGAATTACACACACATACACACAATAACACGACCCCAACACACACACACGACCCCCACACACATTGTGTGTATGTGTGTGTGAGGGGGCGTATTATCGTGTATGTGTGGGGTGTGTGGGGGGGGGCGTAGTATCGTGCGTGTATGTGTGAGGGGGGGCGTATTATCGTGTGTGTGGGGGGGGTCTTATTATCGTGTGTGTGTGGGGGGGGGTGTGGGTCTTATTATCGTGTGTGTGTGTGGGTGTGTGTGGGGGGCGTATTATCGTGCGTGTGTGGGTGGGTGTGGGGTCTTATTATCGTGTGTGTGTGTGGGGGGGGTATTATCGTGTGTGTGTGTGGGGGGGCGTATTATCGTGTGGGTGTGGGTGTGTGTGTGGGGGGTCTCATTATCGTGTGTGTGTGGGGGGGTGTGGGGGGTGTAACAGGGTGACAGATTTGCAAGGTATAAATAGCGTGGGAAGATAGTTGACGGCGGGGAGACAGAGTTATTGTAGGCCAGAGGGGGAACGTAGGGGATGCAACGGAAAGCGCGTTGACACCCGAAAAGGGTAGTGTTTAGTTGACCGCCGTACTTGACGATCAGATCACCTGGGAATTGCTTGGGGGGTAGAGATGCTTCAATAGTATTTGACGTGGAGTCGACGGGGGTGGCTATTAGGATAACTAATGTACACTCGGTGAGCGTCTTGGGGCGCTACCCGACTGGGTATAAATCCTCGAACGCTCCTTCCAACTTCAGACGGCTGAGAGCACTCACCAGCTTCGTGCCGAAGAGGAGACCACAACTGCAACCGTAACTTTGTACTAGTCTTTTGAGTGGGGAGGGTCAGGGAACCCGCAAACATCCTTTGTCAGAGCGTGGTATCTTTGGTATCTTGTCGGCATTTGAGCTGTTGCTGAGTGGTAAGTTAATTGTACGATGTATGTGTATTTTACTTAATGTTCATAATTGTAGAACCTAAATCTAGTGGGTTTACTTTGGTATAACTACTGCCTCTGAGAGAGTCACGGAAACGCCGTTACATATGTGTTACGAAACCTTATAGGACGGGGTCTGTTAGATAGAGCGTTATTCCTCGTGGGGAACGTGTAAATATCATTAAAACTATATTGATCGTTTATTCTATTGCCTATATGGGAGCCTATGGAGTATGGGAGCTGCAGCCTGACGTATAACAGTGTCAGCGGTTTAAAGTATTAATGATGAATATCCGTCATGGAGTAAGTATGGAAGTCATGCCTTCCAGCAGTAGATTAGGAAGTTGCGATTGTTTTTCTACAGAGGAGGAAGAACAACACCTTCTTGGCTTCTCAACTTCTTGTACTTTGATTAACGACATCGTGGCTTCTTGGCTTCCCGACCTATTGGTACCTGCCGATACCTGTTGATCTAACTGCGCAGTCAAGCCAGAGTAGAGAGGAAGAACCAGTGCCCAGATAGCGCCATACACCCCTAAAGGAGAGGTTTCCTTATGCTGAATGTACCCATGTGTTTTTATAAAATGTGCTAGAAATTGAATATTACGAAGCCTTTTAATTATCATGTACTGATTTGCATTGATTTCATTCCATCGAAATTCACGTGAAATTGTATCACCTATGTTCCTATTATTATTGAATGAATTAATAATTATTGTATATATAAGCAATACAGATATCGTTTGTTATAACTTATAGAAGAGAGATAGTCGATTACTTAGTGTGTTTGTGCCGTGCCCATCACGGCTGGTGTCAGAAGAAAGTTAGTGAGAGAAAGTGGAAACATCACAGGGGGCGTATTATCGTGTGTGTGTGGGGGGGCGTATTATCGTGTGTGTGGGTGTGTGTGTGTGTGTGGGTCTTATTATCGTGTGTGTGTGGGGGGTGTGTCTAATTCATTTTGTGGCCCTGAAAAGGGCCGGGTTGAACTCAGAGGAGCAACCCTTATTCCAAGTCCCCAGAAATGGCAAAGCCCAGGTCCCCAGCAAGTTGGTCGTTTGGTGTAGATGACCGTTGGGTGATGTGTAGAGGGTATGCTCGCTTCCTCGGGGACAGCCTTGGCAGATACACTGGTTGCATGGAGGTAGTTGAGTGCGCCCTGGACGGTGTCGTCTGCTGCTGTGATGGCATCATAATGGGATCAGTTGGTGCAGGAGCCCTAGATCTCCATCTCTGGGCTAGTGCAACCATCTCCGTTGACAGGGATATCCAGTCGTCTTCTGGCATGTCCTTCACTATCCCATCAAGATACCCCCAGAATTGCTGCCGATGATTTGTTGCTTGATTCACTCTTGCAAGTAAATCAAGCCGAATGGTTTCACAGCACGAGCAGCACGTACGAGCACTTGTGGTTAGTCCTGATGTCGAGGCCATATGCTGCTGTGCACGAAGGGGGGGAGCCTGACTTTCCTCAGCAGTCGATCCAGTCAGACTAAACTCGGGCAGTTCAACGGGCAGCTCAACGGATGGCTGTGTGTCCAACCTTGAAAGTGAACTCTGGAATCCGATACCTCTGTTGGCCGACACATTCTCAATGTGACACAGCAGAAATTGGAATTTGTCCCAGACATATCGTTCAGATGCAGTCATGTTCAAGGGTGCACCACCACTCTTAGTAATTCTCCGCTTGAGCTTTCCAAGGACTGTCCGCATGGAGTAGTACCAGCTTCTGATCAGTGGCAGCTCCACCCCCATTCCTGCAGCTACCTCATTCCATTCCAAATTCCTCCTGGTAGCATTCTTGAACTCAGAGCTTTGCTTTTGATAGAGATGAGGCCTCTCGATCAGAAACTCAATCACAGTGTTCTTTTGCTCCGCTGTGAGGCCCTTCTTGCAAGAGACACGGGGTTTGGCCTTTCCTTTCGGGCCGGCTACACCCTTTACCTTGCCTTTTGAACCTCCTGCATGGGGAGCAACTGGAAGTGGTGCTTCTTCATCCTCAAACGACCTGTCCATGACATTTTCAGCTTCCGATGTAGACATCTTGTGATCAGCAGTGGAAAAAGATGGCGAAATAACACAAGCAGGCCCTGTAATATTATAGGGTAGTCTCACTGTACTCGTGCGCGAGTCGACACGAACGTGTGGGCTTGTGTCAACACGCACGAGTAGGCTGCCACGTACGCTTGAGCTCGTGCGCGCGCATCAGTTTGGTGCGTGCTGACACGAACCCAGGCGAACGCCTCCGCTCGCATGTCAAGAAATCGCACACGACTTGCCGAAAAAATAAGGCTGGAGCTATTTTTCTGCAGCTAGGCACGAGTCTGACACGAGTTGGTGTGTGAGGGCCAAAAACACGCCTCAGCACGCCTCAGCACGCACGAGCTTCATAATTATCAAAATCGCATGCGAGTTTTCTTGGTGAGACTGCGGCATTAAGTGAAATAATCCAGTCACAATTACGAGCGTAGTTATTCCCCCTGCCAATCGCTAATCTGTAAACATGGATCCTGACGAGATTGAAGGCGATGAGTAATAATAGTTTTTCTGTTTGTATATATGGCATACTCGTTCTTGACAAAGTCAGATTTTGTAATAGGAAAGCTAGGAGAAGTGATTGATTATTGTCCAAATACATTTTCATTAATTTTTGCTCACGTAATTACCCAAACACTATGCATCACCCTTTTTCGATAATCGCTTATTCAGTTATTGTGCAGAGAATTTGTATGAGCTAGAAATTAGATTCTCATTACAGACTCTGACTGGATGTAGAGTCCAGTTCTAGAACTAGACGTAAATAGATGTTCACTAAATTTCTACTGAAAGAAAAGTGACAGTTTGTTACATTCCAAAATTATTAAGTGATGGATTGACATAGCCTAGATGGGAGGAGTACCTTACTCGAGCGCCACTTTTTGATAAAAAACCCTATATATTTTTTCCCCTTACTCGAGCGCCACTTTCACTGTTATCAATTTAAACACATGGAATGGTCAGATGGACCTGGGGGCGCGAGGGTCTAGTCAGTTTGTATCAGTGGGCGGTAGTCAGATTGACTAATCAGGCGAAAAGGGGCTGGGGTAGTTGTGTTTAATTAGTTTCTGGTCTTTGGCGCTCGAGTACGGAACTCCTTCCCTAGATCTAAGTCTAGATTAGGTCTAGAATCTAGATCTATTCTAATCTAGTTTTATTATTTTGTTTTTAAAAACAAATGTCCATTGTTGTCTCAAGATATAGAATTCAATGACCATAAGGTTTCATTTCGCCCTTGTGTTCTTCAGTGCTGTTGCCACCAATTCACAAGCCAATTCTATCAAGATGTATATAATCGTAGTCTAAACCCTGTCTCATAGTAACTCAAGCTTTTGGGCTGCCAACATTATCGGCAGATACTACCCAGGTTTATCTGCCAACAATATCGGCCTGGGTTTATTCGCCAGAACTGGTGTTACTAAATACCAAAAAAAAAAAAAAATGGGAAGGAGTATCATATGAATTTGCGCAACTTTAGTACTAGCATAGATCGTGGAATACTTAGATGATCCACTCCCTTCTTTGCCTTTGTTGTTAAAACGTCCGCTCGCTGGCTGTGCCGCAAGACCTAATTGCGCGGAAAGCGATCCCGTTGGCTTACCCGAGACACAAGGTGTTCTCTAACCCAGGCTTATGTTCTAAGCGATCACACCACACTATCATTTTCTTGTCTTCTACATCCTCTCTCTCCTTCTCTCTCTCTCTCTTTCTCTGTCTTTCTCTCTCTCACGCATACCTGACGTTAAGCTGTCTGTATACATGTGCGATAATATCAATTAACGCACTGATTTTACAGATATCTAGAACACTGACAACAAATTAGTGACTTGTTATAAGGGCGTGAGGTTACGAATCTTAGTGCAGAGGTTGTTTAAATATTTAAAAATTTCATGATCAAGCATATACGGCATATGAGCAAACAGGACAGTAAAAAATCGAATGAAAGCGTGCCAAAATAAAAATAATAAGAATAATGAAAGATGGGAAAAAATCTGTAATTAGAAGAAGAAGAAAAAAGCATGCACTAAGGACAAAGACTGGTATGGAAAGAAGAAGAATCAACTCATGAACTTGGTAAATTGGCAAAAAGAAGATGGGCACAAGACAAATTATTACGAAGGGCAAGTAAACTATAAAACATTAGACCTAATTAAAACAACCTTAACAATGACAGTTCAAACATTGCTTATGAAACACATGAGGCTTAACTTAAGCAGTAAGTGAGTTTCAGGGTTTTTTCTGTTCCTCTTTAATCCAACTCTGGTGAAGGATTGGTGGAAAAAAACAAAAAACACAATCATCTAGTCTAGATGTCGGTTATAGGCTGACACATTATGTCAAGGCCATTAAAAAGGCATGAATGGGACCTAATGCTGTTCGCAAGTAGAGATCTTGACTAGATTAGATTTAGCAAAGTAATTATCCTTAGATCAACGAAATGAATATTATTGTTACTTTTTACCGGTCATGAGCTTTAGGAAATCTAAAGAAGGAAAGATTCGGATGATGCTGTCTTGAATTAGTGCATCCGATAGCTCCAGTGTTGACTTTTTGAGCGCCTCTTTGTATCAGAAGCCGCCATTGTTAACACAGCAGTGCCTGACTGTCCGCGCATTCGCGTAGGGTGCGCCGGGGGCGAGCAAGGACGCTATTTTCGGGGAGTGGATCATCTGAGTATTCCATGATCTATGGTACTAGTAGGCACATATTCCATGTACTGAGTGTTAACCACTGAGCTGCGCATTTATTATAAAAACATCCACCTAGAGGACTAACTCACCAGAGGGGAACACTGCCCCACTGCAACCCCCCACTTACAGCTGCTCCTAAAGGCATGCCCTTGTAATATCCTTAATGTCATATATGGAACTCCTCCTGAAAAGTGGATTTATTCTGTATTAGTAATAAATTAGTATTATGGTTGTTGGATTTTTTTTTAAAACACCAAGAAAAAAAATTAAACAGATTGATTCCTAATAAAAAAGACTTTTATTTAAAACAAAAAAAAAGGTACCCGCCTGAGAATTGAACCATGGTCACCCAAATGACAGGTGAAGATGCTAACCACTACTCTGTTGCAGACCCTATATAACCGAAGAAATTTTTCTAAAATAAACATCACTAAACCATTATCAGGGGATAAACACTCTGCATTCTGAATATGTAACACCCAGACACATGCTGGGTATGATACTCCATCAAACTCAAGGATGTGTATGGGAATTTCTCTTTCATTTATCAAGATTCATTAACTTTTAGTGAATTCTCTGCCTGCAAAAATATGTTACTCTAGAAAGTTTTAGTGAAGTAAATAGGCTGTGTAAATCAAGTTTGAAGAACTATGAACTGGGGTTGAAAAGAGAAACTATTTAGCATTATTTTTGTTTTTTGCTTTGCACTTGCACTTTCATGTAACCTTACACTAACTCAGTTGTAACTGGCTGTTTTGATATTAATCTACTCACAAACTTTCATATGCAGTAAAAATTTTCAAAGCTCCAAAGAACAATCTAGAGAACAATTTGAGAAATCTAGACAGTGTGATGCAGTGTGGGATATTTTGAACAATGTTTAGTGGATGTAAGGAGACCAGATAACCTAAAGTCATTGATCTACTCTATTACCAATACTTTTATTCACTACATATTGTTGTTGTTCTTTTCTTCACTCTAGTTTCGAAGATGGGCCTGATGTGGAGGATGATGAACCCCTTGATGAACCAATTGATAATGAACAGGTAAGGCAGAAATAGTTCTTTCTATTTCTCTCCCCTCTGGCCTTTCAGTTGGTTCATGATGTGATTACAGCATCCTTTGCTAAAATTTATTATTTGCATGTTCATGTACGGTCTTCAAAGCCGTCAACTATTAGGCAAGTTTTGTTGGTTTTCATTGGTTTTGTGATTATTTGACCTTAGTGTTCCTAGTTTCTTTGTTCCAAAGTGTGTTTGATCTCGATCATTGAAGCCTTGTTATGCAAGAGTTGTGAGAAGTGGTGGTTTTCGGTTCTAGATTTCCTTACTTTTTATTGAAAGTCCACTTACATCCTTGAATTATGATTGAAGCAGAGGAATGTAATTTTATAGATTGTCCTGATTATGCTGACAAAGTATTTAAGAACTGCATTTATTTTTTATTCTGTCTTTTTTCCAATTTAGAGTGACAGGATTGAAGTGATAACAGATGGATCATCTGGGCAGGTAGAGCCACAAAAGAGAATCACAACAAAATATATGACAAAATATGAACGAGCGCGTGTTCTTGGGACTCGGGCTTTGCAAATTGCGTAAGTTACTTATATTTTCTGTCTTGTATATATGTTTCAGTGTAACACACGGCGTACAAAAATGCTCGAAATCGTGCCTCTTAGTTGTCGCCGGCTGACGGTCATAAATCTCGTACGCGGGAATGCTCACCGGGGTCAATGCGGTCAGATTCGCTCCGCGGGCTGCAATTAACGGGAGACGCTTTCATGTTAAAATTCGGCTCTTTTGATATCAAATTTGCGACAGTCCCCGTAGACCCATTCCGATGTCTTGTCCGATTGTCTAGCAACAATCTTTCCCTTACAGTCTGCGCAAATTCCAGCTTTCTACGTGCTTTTGTCTTTCTTCTACGCATGTATGTATTACCTATATTTTGTACTTTTCCCGTGCCCAATCGCAGATAAACTATTCTTAATTACGCAAAACTGGCCGGCGAAAACAGTTAGCAGTTTTCATCTGTGTGATCAGAAATTATTTCTGATCTGTCTGCGCTAATTTCAATAATGCCGCAGCTTTAGTTGGAACGCTATATCAATTTATATGTGACGTGCTCACCTATTGTTGTTAAGTTGGCCAAAGTACTGACTTTCTTGTGATGTAATAAACTGCTTGAACATAATAATAACGTGAATCATGCACGAAATAAGCATATTTCTGCTCTGGACATTTGTGACGTGTGTTTGGTTGATAAAAAAACAACAACAAAAAACAGACCAAAAACCTTTTTTTTTTTTTTTTTTTTGTGTTCATCAATTGCTTGCGACGTTTTTTGGGGGTTTTTTTGTCTCCAGACTAGATATCAGGGAAGGCTATATCGAGAAACATAGCAAATATATCTGTCCAGAGTGTTACAAAATAGTTCAGGACGCTAAACGTCAACAAAGCACAGTTTCACTTGATTCTCCGACCTACTATTGAAAACAGTTTAAACATTAGGAGCGAATACAACCCCATCTGTAACGAAACAGCAGAGCCAACGAATGTCTCACGGCTATGTCTTACTGAAGCAGTTTGCATCCCAGTCGTCTCACCTCAGCAGCCGAAAAAAAAAAAACACCACTGTAGACTCTCCAAGCACAAGTCTCTCTAAAACAAACATAACTGACCAAAACATACCTCACACTGAAACAACCAGCCAGGACATACCCTATATAAATGTAACTAGCATAATTTTCAGCGACACGGACGCCGACAAAACAAAATACACACAAGAATTGAAGCAGACAGAAGACGCATTATCTCTTAGCACATTTTCTGGCCCTCTTGCTTCCTGTTTCGATGGAATTCTCAAAACACACAGAATCTCACCATCTGCTTATTATAGCAGTAGGTCATTTATTGATAACCACTGCCATAAGAATCTCAGCCTCACTGAAGAGATTGTCACTCAGGCAAAAACGCATACACGCAATCCCATTCATCACCGAGGAGGCATGTACACTGCAAATGGCATTCGACTATCTCAACAGCTCTTTCAGTCAAGTTCACAGAGCCATCTCATACACTAAACCCGTCCACACAGAATCACTCTCTGGATTTCAAACTCTGATAGTGATAGACAATTACAATGTGACATACAGGAGGATGTTGCCCAACAAAACACTCCCAGAACAGTACATTGTAGAACACCACTAGATCTACATACTATACTATATAAGACAATAACATTCGGGTTCGGTTGCTGGGTGAACAAGGCAGTGCGAGTAGCTACCAGGCTATCGCCAAACGCAAAAAAAAAAAGAGTATGTAGCATCAATGATGACTTTCGTAAACTAGAATTTATCATGAAAATCCATCTGTTGCAAGTAGCTCCGTCACTGAGCTGCACAGTCAAACCCTGGCCTAAAGTGAGGCCAAATGAAAATTCAGAGACCGACCCCTCCACACAACAATGAACCAAATTGTGAGGCACTTCGAAACTGTATTTAGTGTACATAAATAAGCTGTTCCAAGTAAAAGAAAATTAATGCGCAAACATTATTACGAGGAGACGGCAAGTGCAAGCTAAGGGCGACATAATATGCCATGTGACAACACGTAGCTGTTTAAATTGACCTGTACGCATTATAAAAGCTGCGGCAAAAAAGCCACTTGGTGAGAAAGGTTGTACATGTGTCTACTTTATACGTTGTAAATTTGAACGGGAACCGACCGGCGGTTACCGAATTATGGATCTTTATTATGTCATATCTAACGGTGTCAGCATTGAAATAGGGTCAACTTTAACTACCTACTACAACTAAACCAATCAATATTTAAGTATTTTTCTTTCGATATCTTACACTAACAGCATTTGCCTACTGCTACCCACTAACAATTAATCGCTGAACCAAACATTGTTGGCGTAATAACTCCCCGATAAAGTACCAAAAAAACGCGTTTTGCAACATCCATTCTACGACGCTCGCTGACCGATGAGTAACGACGATCACCGTCACGGCCCAACGACCGCGGGCGCCTCCAGCCTATTACCGGCGGCCAACTAAAGTATCCAGTTTTTGTACGCCGTGAACAGTGTACAGATGAAAGAAAACAGGAATACTGAAACATTGAACAAAGAAAATTGTACATTGTATATGACATACCTTGTATATCAAAGTAAACTTTATTAGTATTTCCTTTTGATGAGTGGAAAACTTCTTGTTTCTGAAGTTTATATTCCTGTCTTTTGAATGTGACGTGTACTTTCTTGAAAGTTCTTGTACATTTTTCACCATGTGGGTTTGACTAAGGGTTATTGTAAAATGTTTAAATTTCTTAGTGTATGTGAATTATATGGTGTATTGTATACATTTGGAGCTGCGCCTTAATCAGTGATAAACTGTGGAAAATGGGTGTGCTCTTGATTTGGCTGGTTGTAACCTTGCTTTTTAAAATTTCAGCAACTTATGAAAACTGTCTCATAATTTGCAGTACAGTAGTACATTATGCAACACAAAAAAGTTCCTCTTGTAGCATATTATCAGAATGTTGTGATTTCTGCTTAATGAAAGCGATAAGTAAGGGATATCCGCATTGCCAAAGTTTCCATGTCAGCTTGAGCATTTTCATTGTAACAATTAATGTGCATATAGTAGAACTGGTTTTGTACCGCTGACTGTTGATTCTAAAAATGTTGTGAAGAGTCGTGATTGTGCCCTGCCTCTTATATTATAGTCTTATGACTTGGATGTGTGAGTGCCTAGAGTATTTTTCAGGCCCATAATAGTTCAGAGGAGGAATTTTGTAATGTTTTTTAGGAGATTGGAGAAATAGCCATGAAGTCGGAGAGACATTCTTTGAAATTGCTTATATGATTCTTGTAATGCTGGACATTTTGGATCATATATTTTCTTGTTTTATTCATTCCCCCTATGAAGTTGAGTCACAATCATTCATAAGGGGGAGAAAATTGAATGAGTCCCAATAAAATTAAGTCACTAGTTTCCATTTTGTTTGCAGAATGTGTGCTCCTGTGATGGTTGAAGTAAATGAGGAAACAGATCCACTGGCATTAGCTATGAAAGAACTAAAGTAAGTTCTGTCATTTTTGCATCAAACAAAAGAAATGTTATAATTTTGTTAGGACGGAAGGAACCCATGTGTAGCAATTCTATCAAAAAACTTGACAATAAATGAAAAAGTAGACCCTAGTGTGTGATCAAACAGATTTTCTGTTTTGAGTATGTTGACAGTGTGCATTGTAATTTGTATAGCCTACTTACTTTTTCATGGTGTGAGATTATTATTATTCAAAAAAAAAAGAGAGAGACCCACTAAATTAAATGCCTTTAGATGTTGTATTTCATTACCATGCTCACTGAAAAGAACAGCAAAAGCAATAACAATTGGAATTGCATGGAATTTCTGGTTGGGTCATGTGACTGGTGGTTAGTAATGGTTTTCATGTCCTTAAGTTGTCAAAGGTGCGGGGAATATGGGCTCTGTAACAGTTTCTACAAGGTGCGAATCAAAATGACGAAATATATTTGTAATCCAGAGGGCCACTCCACATGTTGGTTACAAATCGAAGTCAATTATAACTGAATATACTGAAATTTTGGTGATTTACAACATTCATGTGAATTGTCTCCTGAAGATGATTATCAGTTTGAGATGAATCAAATTTTCAGGTTATACATTTGCTAAGGAGAAGGGAATGGTGTGATAGCATGCCCTTGTGTTTCACTTCTATCAGTTTCTGTGTGATTTTAGAACATAATAAAGTTTACTTTTCACTTAAAGGTAACTTTGTTCTGACACTTTTCTTTCAGAGCAAGAAAAATTCCATTCATCATTCGGAGATACCTGCCTGACGGAAGCTTTGAGGACTGGGCCCTGGACGAGCTGATCATTGACTAACACAATTCCCATTGCAGATCCTTTGTAAATGTCCCTTTTTTCATTGTTCATTGTAATAAATCATACATGAAAGATACATTGTCACTTGTAGTCACTTTATTTTCTGCTTACATCGTGTGCCCTACATAAAGTTATTCATGTGGAAAATGGAAATATGTTTTTTCACAGAGCAAGTCTGAAAATGAAAGGAAAGATCTTATACATCCCAGTAACAAAAACCATTCAAGTTTCAACATCTGACAGTAAATTAATAGTGATGCTCTGATTTCAGGATGTTCAAGGCCTGATGAAACTGTCACCGTTCCCTAAGACTGCAATAATAACTCAAAAATTCGAAAAATATATTTTCATATAATGCATATACAGTCCAATCCACCTATCTCGACATGGCTTTTCTCGGCATTCTTCGTAATTCGACACAATTTTTAAGTCCCATCTTGTTCCTTCTTTAATACTACTAAATATTTCCCCCTAACTCGACTTATTGTTCCATTCTTTCCTCTTATATCGACACATTTCTCCCCGACCAAGGCAAAACAAATGCACTAGATCTACTCCTGTGCTACCAAAAATGCCCACGCAACTCCCCGCATATAAGACCTCTTTATTTCTTTTTGCGGTGCTGGCAGGAAGGGGTAGGAGAGGGGGTTTGTGGACACAGAGGATGACCCTTGGCTTCAGTAACGTGAGTGTGGAGTGCCTTGCATAAGCTTACGGCAGTAAAAGTACAGAGTACTACAGACTAATCTTTTTCCCACAAAACATTTGTGGGCCGTTGATACTAGGCCTTGGCCTAGATCTCTCGGTTAACTGCCGTACTGTGTGTGTATCAGTATCATCACTTCTTCTGAAGAAACAGTCAGGTCGAGGTTAAAAAAAAAAAAGTAAAACACTGCGCATTTGATAGCTACAGCATTTCTCCGATATCAGCAAATCTTTGTCCCGGATCCCGCAACTGCTCTGCACAACAGTGATATTGGAGGAACGGGTGACAATATGCCGATAATTAAAAGAAAAAGGGACATAATTGTGTTATATATTGGACACTTCCTTGTGGTGATGTTTGATCCCCCCCCCTCCTCCCTGTTTTTTTCTCTTCCACCACTAGTAATCTGCTATTTCGTCTTTCTCTTTCCACGAGACAAGTCGGACGGTCCCACTGATGTCAAGATATTAGGATTGCACTGTACATTCAACTACATTCCAAGCTTCTTTGAATGATTTTGGTTATAGACTCCTAAAACCAAAAAAATAAACGAATAGCGAACTTTCAAAAATTCATCCTGACTAGACCAGTTGTGCTAAAATAAAAGTGTTTTTCTTCTCCTGTTCCTGAAAAGAAGCCAAAACCAATTACTACAGTTTTAGGGAATGTTGTTGATATGTGACACAAAAAATAGCATAAGACCTTCAAAAACTGCTCACACAACACCCGATTTGTTGACAAAAGTTTTTATTTCCTCACTCTGTCTTTATTAAAGCATGGGTGGGAATAAACAAACTTTACATTTTACAAAGCAAATCAAAACCTTAATGACAATCATATTAATAATAATACACAGCATATATATAACTTAAAACAAGACCACTATGTACATGCAAAGGAAATTTATTAACTATATACATGTACAATTGCGATGTTGAAAAGAGAACGGACATGAACAATACATGGAATCTACAATATACTGCAATGATCCCCAAATGATCATTGAGGGGACTGAGCAGTCCACAGCTTACCATCATAAGCTGCAAGTAAAACACACATTTACCATCAACTGATATACATGCACATTCACTTTCTCCTTCATCCTTGTTGCAACTTGAAAGAAATGAATGCAAAAATATTTTGCAAAGGTAACTTGGGAATCATGCAAATGGTCATGAAAAAAAAAAGTTCTCTTAAGAATCTATTAAAAGTACTAAACTAAAGAACAGCTTCCTTTCTTAACCCTTTCAGTGTCAGACCTCCATGGTGTCGCCTGCATTTTCCTAAATATGTGCACCGAGACTACGACGATAGCGGTCAATCGAGGATAGGGTGGATCTATGACAAAGTATTATGCAAATAATAACGAGGGCGTTATTATTTCTTTTCCATGAGTTTCAGGAGTGGTTTTCAGGTATATGTAATATAATTTGCCACAATGTCCCAGGGCTAATTAAGCTCCTGTTTGACAATTTTACCTAATAGTCAGTTTTTGTACATGAAAACCAAAATATGAAAACTAATGATCCATTTCAAGCCATGAACTTGCCTTTGAAGAGACTGATGGTTTGGACCTGCATGCATTTATGTGGCAGGCAGTGGAGGCGTGATTGGCATGTGGGAGAGGGCTTAAGACTTAAAGAAGTCAGATTTAGCAAGTGATCAGACATGCGCAGATAGCTCTGGCACTGGCAGTGGCAGGACACTGCTTACATGCAGTTTTGTATATGATGCTTTCCATCTTAATACCTTAATACAACTTCTGTAGTAACAAGTTGTTTTTTTTTCCCCAAGTTACAGTTTATTGTAGGCCTAATGGCCAATTCAAAATACACGGTGACGAAGAATCATGCAAACTAGCTAAACAAAAAAAACAACTAATCAGAACGCACGGTCATTCACCAATACTCATCCCTTCCCCGCTACCACCTTCTTTTACTTTCTTTCTTACCTTTCCTTCATTTGTAAATCTCTCATAAATAAACACTTCCCCTCATTTGCACCTAATCAAACATCTTTAAAGTTGAAGGTTACTACATGCACTGTATGTATCTGGCTGAGTTTTTGCTGTGTTACTAAAGAAGCAACACATAGGGAGAGGCTGAAATAACGGTGTTCGGGTGCTGTGAGAAAGGTGAAATGGACATCTTGCCTCGAACAGTAATGAGTGTGAACAAAATAAGTAAAAAAACAACCAAAAAAAACAAAAATTGAGTACAGTGTGCTACAAAGTGAAAAAATGTTTTTTTTAAAAACACAAATAAAACAATACGTGCTTGTTTGTCACCAAAATAACCAAAATAAACTCCATTTCTGAGGAGGATGTCTTTTAAAATTTGCTTCATTCAGAAAATCTACTCTAGAGATCAATTATTTAATATTAAAGCCACTACTCCTTAAACTGTGCATTGACAGGATCAATGAACTATGCAGTCAAACTTATTTATAAAATTATTAATAATGCAAATGTTCGCTCCCGATGGCTTAATTTTAAAAAACATAACAAACAACAAATGTCATGTCCTCCCCATTGCAACGATCATATCTAAAAGTTTCATCAATGTCTGATTATCAAGCACAGTTGACTAAAAATATAAGCCTACGAAGAAAGACGTGGCATCCATGGACTCTTTGGTGCTGGTGGGGTTTTTTCACGTATTGTCACCCCTGCATAAGGTGTTCCATCTCGGTTGATTCTACTTTAAAGAATTGTGGCTTCAAACTCAGCACTATTCTTCTTTTAAAAAAAACAAAGCCTACAGAAATCTCGAGTTTTATCTCTCATTCTTGGAAAACTCTGCATAGCTCATATAGTTAATAGATTACCACTAGATGACAGCTGAAGTTCATTGATGGTGTGAACTCAATTTCTGCGAATAGAAGATGTAGAGCACTTGTAAAATGGGGCAGTGGTATGCTGCAACAGAACAATTTAGAAACTCTTCACGGTACTCGAGGGAGACCCTCAGACAACTTGGCAGTTGACAGAAACATATCAAAGGTAGATTTTACGAACATCAAAACACGGCTTACTATGAAAGAGGGAAAGCTGGAAAAAATAATGTCAGTCCAGGGAAATCATCTTGTTATAATTTACTTAAGAACTGTTGAACCTGATTAAAGATCCTAAAGCAATTAAAAACAAAAAATTATCTCTGGATTCTGGGCCATGTTTAAAATAAAGGCCTATCAACCAATACATCATGTAATGAAACAAACAAAAACCAAAATAAGACTGACAATTGATTGTTTAAACACAAAAAATTTATTGTACAGTGTAACCAAAATCAACGCTGATGACAAAAATCCACCTGATGAAACAAAAGTGTATGAAGTAATTATAATTAACTGCTTGTGAAATTACACTCTGATATAATTGTTTTGTCTGATGAATCTTCCCATGAAATAAATATATCTATACAGGGATAATACCATCATTCAAATGTCTGCATCAATCTTTTTTCCATTTCATAGCATCAGAATTGCTGAAGTCGCAAATTGGCTTAAACCTCTGACGTAAGATTTGGGATATTATAACTGTTTGAACACTGCCAACAGGTTGATAACTGAATTAATAGTATTATTACTTCAACTGAAATCTCCAGCCTATCCTTGAAGAAAGAAAAGAACTACTAAATCTTAAATAGTTTTTGATTACTACTCAATAAAAAAAAAAAAGCTCAAATATGCTCATGAGAGTCACTACCCAATAAAACTTAAGAGGTTTGAAAATCTGTCACTTAGGTTACCTGACTTTGGTCATTAGGTAAACTATGAAAACTGAATATTATCAATTACTGGAATTGCCTTTTTCAACAAACTATATCCCCATTTTCACTTCCAGTAAATATGATGAGGATTTGAAGAACTATGGAGGAGAACTGGCCTTCAACTTCCACTTTGGGGACGTTCAAATACATGTATAATCTTAAGCCTCGGAGGAGGGGGTGTGTTTGGCTCCTGTAAGAAAAGTGTAAGAAGGGGGGGGGGGGGGGGTGTGTCTTGAACCAATGTAATATTACACTTTTGTGAGGTGAGAATATAAAACGGAATAAGAATTAGACAACATAATAAGATGCCCCTGTTTTTAGAAATATCTTTGACATTTATATGATGAAAAACTCCTTTGTTGATGATAACTAATTTAAGGCAATTTTGACTTTGACGTGAGTCTCATTTTTCCCTCATTTGTAAGAAAGAGTACGTGTGCAATGTATAATTATTACATGTATTATTGTAATATTACGGGATGGGAGGGGGGGGTGTCAAAAAGTCCCAAAAAAGGTGTAAGATTATATTTGAACGTCCCCTTTTCACACAGAATTTGACATGTATAAAAAAAAAAATGTCTATCAAATAGTTCTTTCCAAATCACAACACCTTTTGTGAAGTAAAAAATAATACATGTAATGTCCAACATATCTGTGAATTAAAATGTGATATTGAACTCATTTATGAAGTGTTTGGATCAGCTGACACACTTTCGTGTAATACAGTGCAATCCTAATATCTCGACATCAGTGGGACCTCTGAATTTGCGTCAGGTAAAGAGAAAGTCGAAATAGCAGATTAATGGTGGAAGAGAACAAATTATATGGGGGGGGGGGGGGGGGTGTCAAACATCAGCATTATGGGAAAAGCGTCCACTAAATAACACAATTATGTCCCTTTTTCCTCTAATTATCAGCACACTGTCACCCGCTCCTCCAATACCATTGCTGTGTGGAGCAGTTGCATGGCAAACATTTGCCGATATTGGCCAGTTGCCACAGAGATACATCAAATGCACAGAGATACATCAAATGCACAGTTTTACATTTCTTTTTGACCTCGTCCTGACTGTTTCTTCAGAAGAAGTGATGAGACCAACACACATACAGTACGCCAGTTAACCAAGAGATCTAGGTCAAGACCTAATATCAAGAGCGTACGAATGTTTTGTGAAAAGGAAAAAAGTACCCACAGTCTGTAGTACTCTGTACTTTTACTGCCGTGCGCTTATGCATGGCACTCCACACTTGTGTTATCAAAGCCAAGGGTCATCCTCTTAGTCCATACATCCGCTCTCCCACCCCTCCCCGCCAGCTCCACAAAAAGAAATACACTGTAAAGAAGCCTTATATGCGGGGAGTTGCTTAGGTGTTTTGGGCAGCACAGTAGTAGATTTAGTGCACTTGCTGCACTCTGGTCAACAAGAAATGTATCGATATAAGAGGAAAGAATGGAATAGCACGTCAGATTATGGGGGAAATACTTGGTAGCATTAAAGAAGGAACAGTTGGGACTTAAAATTGTGTCGAATTACCCAGAACGTCGACAAAAGCCATGTTGAGATAAGTGGATTGGACTGTAATTTAGAAGCTGATGAAGTTTGACACGTGAAAAGCATGTAAAACTGAACAAAACAGAAGTTTTAATTCTCAGTCTAGGCAAAATTTCCAGGGGAAGCAAAGTAGGGGCAGTATAGTTTACCTAATGTATTAGCAACCACTGTTACCAGCTAATTTTTAGGTATTGTATTGTGTATACTAATTACTATGAAGCCATTTCCAAGGCTTGCATGATACATTTTAGACTAATGGCTAATTTTCATATTAAAATACTTATTTCTCTCTGGCGATCAAGAGAAACAATGCCAGTTTTTTACTGATTTTTAAAAAATTACCAGATGGACCCATTCAAAAGATTTTTGTTCAGTTTTATGTTTTCTTATGAACCCCCCCCTTTTTTTTTTCAGCCAATGAAGTCAAATTTTCATTATTTGGCAATGACCCGTATACATTATTTGGGCCAAAAGGCATTCCAAACTAGAACAATCCATTCATCGAATAAACTAACTCTCCATAATTAATCTAAACTCAGCTACATCTGGATCATTTATACTCCTTCTCTTGCTAAAAAAAACAGATTTCAAGCAGATCTGAAAGTTAATATGTGATTCTGAGAACTTTCTGGCTATTCTGTACTGACTAGCAAAAAAAAAAAAAAATTCCTATCAATCCTTGACAAGCAAAATATGGTAAACTTCTTCCTCTAACCACAAAATATAAAACTGAACCAAGTGCACACACAGTGTGCTAAAAAAGAACATTTTAAAAAATCATGTAAGTCATAAAACACACAACAAAAAAGTACCCCTTAAATCATTCATATCAGACATGGAATCAGCTCAACCACACCAATACGCTTATTCAGAATAGTTATTCTTCATTCAACTATGATGGACATCAGAAATTAAAAAATAATGCATACAAATCAGATGTCATACACATGTATACTTGATCTCAATCACAAGTATAATTCTGATGTTGGACACATTTTAAGTGCTTGCAGAGTCTGACATGCCAGTTTTAAGTGATCAGAGATGCAGAGTGCCTTTGAATAAAGTCTAATGCCCATCTTTTCAGGTGTGCATTAAAAGGCCCACCTCTGCAGATTCATATAATGAAGAAAATACATGTGTATCTACTAACATTACTGGCAAAACTATAGACAGCTTTCTGGGAAAATTGATGAGGGATGCAAAATATAACAATTTAATTTACTGCTAACTTGTACAAACATTTTTGGTATGGGACAAGATTTTGAATGTACTTTTTTAAGTTGTCACATGTCATGTTTATATATATCTTTATGCATATTCCAACATCTGAACAACAATCCTTTTACAAGATATTTGTCTTGCGACCAGTGACTATGAGACATAAGTCGCTGGTATGGAACGGAGGAATCGGGAGATAAACATAATGGAGGAGTCAGATATCGAATTTTTTTTTATTCTCGAAATGAAAAGTACAATCATTTCTGAACAAGAAAATGTTAATCTTGTTGGCGAATTATGACTATAAATTGGTTAAATTAAGGTTTTCCTGAGGTAAGTATGACTCCTAGTGTTGCCAAACTATTCATTTTTGCCGTCATTTTGACTCATTTCAATCAGCTGTATTCGATATTCATATATCTGCTACCCTAACACAACGGGTATCGTTGGAAAGGTTATTTACTGTACTTTCATCTCGTTGGCTTTGTTAAGGAGCCAAGTTCAAATCCAGCCAATGGAAAACGATTTTATAGCGTAAACAAAAAGCAAGGACCTTGGGTCTTTGCCCTAGCAACGCGATCTTTGATTGGCTTGATCGTGTCACATGACCAAAAAGAGTTCCAATCTTTTTCGTTTTGACCACTTCCGCTCCACTGTTTCGGGTTTGTTTTCACCCACATTCAGTCATTTCATTCATTGCGACACGACTTATTGTATACGCTCTTACTTATTTTATCGAATTTGATCATGACCTCACGCGAGGAGACGATAGCCAAACTGTTGACTTCATCAGTCATTGGGAATGAGGACAATAATTTTAATAATCATTAACTTGCACTGTTGGTCAAACTACTGTGTTATTTCAATGATCTTTAACTCACGCTGGTGGTGAGAATGTGAATTCTTGGATTTTGGAGTTTGTAATTACTGCTGTGTACTTCCTGAGGTGTTTTTCACTGATCTACTTTTATTACTTTTTTAAGTTCTGCAAGTAGTACTTTGTTTCCTACATCTGCATCTTTTAGTGTTTCATTGTTCCCCCTTCCCTTTTCCCTTGCACTAATCTTCAACCTTTCATCCTCTTCCTGCGTTACTTGCACTGCGAGTTGACAAAACTGCTATCCCTTTTAGCATTTAAATCCCTTTAAATCTACTCTATATTGGATCATTGTTTTATCATGCTTTGCTAACTACTATAGTTTACTACTACCAAGGTGGTCTGCATCCTCTATTTTTTTCCTCAATTTTACCATTAGAAAATGGATGGATAGGGGGAAGGGATACTCTCAATTCTCCTTTGCTTTTTAAGGTGTGAATGGTGATTTCTACTGCCAATGCTGAAAATCAGTTAGTAAATATATTACTTTAGCAGTTCAACTTCAACTTTCACACTTTTATGCATGGTTGCTAAGGAAAAACCTGGTCTGAGCATGCCCGATCTTTAATCGCGATTTTCTCGGAATTTCCGCCATTGCATGGAGGCCACCCCCCGTCTCTTTAAACTGCTATATCTCGGGCTACAATTAAGCTAGCTCAAAAATTTTTTCATCACATGAAAGTACAATAAATAAGCTTTCCTATGACACCAAAAGCTCAGTTACAGTAAAAATCGACAAACGTCTCATTTTGACTGGTCGCGAGACATTTAATATTCACTCAGTAACAACTGCATCAGTACTTCTCAGTCCAAAGATTTATTGACACAGCTACTGAGATCTCTTTTTTCTCACCCATAAAATTTCCACTTGCAATTAACCCTTGCAGTGATATGGAAATCTGCTTCTGGTTGTCCCTCGGTTTGTAGGCCTCCACAAGCTCCAGGAAAACCCTGCAATGTAAGCACTAAAAACAGAAGACTATGTCACAAACCACAATATCGTGAGATTATCAAACTAGGCCCTAAGGAAGTGGTAACACAAATTTGTGGCCTTATCATTGGTGAGTAAGGGAGACACGATCATGGGCTTAGCAACTGGGGCCTGGGAAGAGAGGCCCACCATATCATGTTCTTATCAATGGTGGACAGGGAGGAAATAACCACAATATTGTGGCCCAGACACTGGAGGGTTAACATATTTAGCAGATAGAATCTCACCACTGCCAACATTGCAACTCACTATATGGGCTCTGCCAAGAAGACCAAATAAAAAAAAATTGAAACTATTGGGAGACCAGATCTTCAAGGGAAGAGAACATTCATAGAACAAATAAATATTTCACCCCCTTACTTCTTTATACTCTATCTTAACACTCTCAATATCTTTCAATCAATTTGGTATCGAGAACATACGCTTACAGTGATAACAAAATTTCATAATAGGTTTACAAAAAAACAAAAACAGTATTTTCAATCTGGATCACCTCCAATAACAAATACTGTATAACTAACTCAACTTTGATATGAACAAAATATGTAACTAATTCAATTTTTTCTATTTCTTTCATAATTTTGCTAGATAATATAAATGACAGATGATAAATTTTGACAAGTTTTAACGTCTGGAAATGATCTTTTCTAGTTGGAAAACCAATTCAGCAGCTATGTACATCTTTTATGCAATAAGTGGCAGGGAACAATCCCATATACCTAGACTCTGCGCTACAGATTCCCGTACATTACATGCCTATGACAGACATTAAAATAATATGATGACCTTTGCCTCCCAAGAATCACTGTTTTCTCAGAGGTATTTTATTCAAGAAAAGATTGAACAATGACACATGAGAGTTGCAAAATATAATTAATGAGGTATATATACTCGTGCTACCCCTAACAGAGTCTAAAGTCACAAAAGACTCATTTGTATCCAATTAATGTAAAAAACTCAAAGTAAACTCCCCCATAAGACCTCTACATATGGTTGCTGGTGTGCCTTCATCACTGAATGTTACATAAGTATTTACTTTATGCCTAGTCCTAAACCACACAAAAGAAAAACAATGCTTTTAGAATTCGTATGATATTTACTTTAATTCACAAAGGTGCCAATACTACAGTTTCAAATCTTTTTTATGTGCACAGCCTTGCTAAATGCCTATCTTTTGCAAGTTTGTGGCTACATGAACTACAAAAGAATGCATGTTCCTATTGTACTACACCGAAACAACAATGAAATAGAGTTGTAAATGAACAGAGGTAGGAAGGAAGAAAACACAGATGACAAGAAATTTACCACAATATTTTCTTTGCTCAAAATGCAACTGGAAGCTTTTCTTTTGATTCTGTTTTTTTTTTTCAAATTCTCAGAGACACCTATATTATGGACTTTATAAAGGTACACAGCTGTTTGCAGAGAGTGCACAATTCTCATGGTTTTATCTCTCAAAGTAAATCTGATCTGGTGTGTGACGGTTTTGTTCTCTGAAGTCCGTTTGAGAGATGAAGAAGGAGATAGGTCATTATAATAATTAAAACTTCACAAATACCCTGTAGTCATGATGAAAAACGTTCCAGATTTACTATACAAGGATGGCTGAAGATATGACCTTGACATAATCATACCTATACTGTTAGTGTCAGTCTGTTGAAATCACATGACCATACAGTCAAGTTTAGCTCACACAACACATATGGCTTACAATGCCATCAAATTAGGACTTGCTCATCCACAGTGCTGCAGTTTCACTCCCATCTATGCCATGTATATAAATGTATTAATGTCATCCTCATCTCTCCTCATATATTTATGTTCTATCAACCACTCAATCTGTTCTTTGATGAGCTTTTTGGAGGGCAGAAACATGTTCTTCAGTATTTCCACAAGCTCTGTCTGCAAGGCAGCATTAGTCAGCCGTTTCCTCATCTTCATGATCTTGACAATTGCTTCCTGAAAAGTTTGTACCAAAGGTTAGTAACGAAAACAAAAAAATATATATATTGCCTGAAATCTCCAGATTACAGAATGTAACCTGAACACCATGAACACCAACCATGTACTTCTGAAACCTAAGTTTAATTCATTCCCTGTGGTAAATTTTGTGGGCATGGATGGGAAATCTCAACACTGTCCAGTTTGAAATTTAGTGTTTCTTTGAAGATGTTTCTGCTTTCACTCAGTATGAACACAAGACATAACATATTATACATCAAAGTAAACGAAAATGAATGAACCAGGATAGGGTTTGATATTTCGAAAAGCTGGCTTCTATATTAGTGTTGGAAAATCAGTGTCCACTCAAGCCGAATATTCAGCTTTCTGTAGCGAAGCAAAAATCCCCGAGGCGAATATTCGGCTTGCCGCAGCGAATGAGTTAACAAATTAACTGAAATTTTTTGGTATCTATTAGATGAAAAAGTCAAACAGGAAGCTGGACCAAATGGAAAATCTAACTTAAACTTTGGAATCTTTCAAGCTCCACATACATACTCAACCTGCCTTTACGAATATTCACATCCCACACATAATGACTAATTTCTCTTGTATTTAACTAGAGTCCTGGTCTGAGGAAACACCCCAGATAAAAATACTTTGATCAAACACAGTCATAATTTTCTGAAGGGATTACAGATAAGTGCACAAAACTTCTGTAGCACTGATTTTGATTTTGGCATCAAGTATCAGAACTTCAGTAAGCTGAAGAAAAGGATCTGAGTATATTTACAATGCTTTCAAAGTGAGACATGTCTTGAAATATCACAAAGTGTTGTATCTTCAGACAATTTTTGGATACGATTGTGTAACAATGGTAAACTGAACTCCAAACAGCCCCATGTCTGTACTTATTCTTCAGTATATGTTATAGATTTCCAATATGGGGCTGTTTAGAGTTCAGTTTACATAGATTTCCATCTCAATGAAATCTATAACATATACTGAAGAATAAGTACAGATATGGAGCTGTTTAGAGTTCAGTTTACCATTATTCATTCTCTCTAAACTTGAAACCACAGGTTGAAGGTTTCTTTTTACCCCACAAACAAAGAAACAACAACAGAATGATTAATGATCATTCTGAGAACAACAACTATGGTCACAGGTGAGAGAATTTGTTCCAGAAAACAACTGTCCATGATTGTCTTGTCTTTGCCTGCCCATCCTTACGCTTATGGCATTGCGCTTAACATTTTTCTCTAACTGACCTGATCACATCATGTCGTCTTGAAGAGATATTCAACTTTTCACAGAGACAGCAAAAAGTTGTTCGCATATCTCCAGCAACGTAGTAATTATTTAACTGCAAGGTTTGCATTTACAAATATGAAAGAATAAGTACAGACATCGGGCTGTTTAGAGTTCAGTTTACCATTATTCATTCTCTCTAAACTTGAAACCACAGGTTGAAGGTTTCTTTTTACCCCACAAACAAAGAAACAACAACTGAATGATTAATGATCATTCTGAGAACAACAACTATGGTAACAGGTGAAGAAAATTGACACAGGTGAGAGAATTTGTTCCAGAAAACGTCCATGATTGTCTTGTCTTCACCTGCCCATCCTCACACATATGGGCATTGCGCTTAATATTTTTCTCTAACTGACCTTACCACATCATGTCATCTTGAAGAGATATTCAACTTTTCACAGAGACAGCAAAAAATTGTTCCGCATATCTCCAGCAACGTAGTAATTATTTAACTGCAAGGTTTGCATTTAGAAATATGAGAAAAGCTATGAAATATGAGAATTATACCTGCACTCGCAAGATTCTAAGATGCATAATGCCTTCATTGTCTTCTTCTCTGCTCTTTTCTGTAGTCAGCTGAAGTCGTCCAATGAGATTTGTCTTGCCTCTTTTCTGCACTTTGCCAGATTTTCTGTTGGTATGAATAAAAACAGAAAAAAGTCCAAAAAAAAAAAAAAATGACATGCTATAAAAGCCACAAAAATATTACTGACAAGTGGAACGTTTGCATTCATTACTACAAATGATATCAAGTTTCCAGTCGCGCTAAACAATGATGACACCATCCAATATATATATAAAAGAATTCTTTCATAAACACTCCTTTTCAAATATCCCACCAATACACAGCCTCTTTGTAATAAACTGATTATATCAATCATTAATGACACCACATATGTATTTATATGCTAATTTTCTCAAGTCCTAATCAGTTCATCGTGACACCAACAAATACAATCTGCTACGGTCGCTTCAGCATGGAGCCAAAGGACATCTCAAACATATTATTGTGAGCAATAGGAAATCATTTTGAGGGAAATGAATTCAAATGTGAATACAAGGGCGCTTACTGCTGTTCTACAGTATGAAAAAAATAGCTGACATCAACAAACTTACGTGAATGCATACTGTTGATTGACCCAAAATTCTGTAGTATCATTGAAATCTCGGGGACTTTTGATTTCGTGGGAGCTCAGCAGAATCTTGTTCTTTGATGCCATCAAAGACTGTTGGATAGAAAACAATGTTATCATAAACAACAGCAAAATACTCTTCCCCACCAGCAAATTTCATTACTTACAGTGGCCAAATAGGATTTTAAGACTTGCACAATGGACACATAAAATTCACATTGCCTCTAAGTATATCTGACTCATTGCAAAATAAGAACAGCCCAAATCTACCTGCCAAAGTATAGTTTTTAAACTGCATATAGCTATTTAAATGTGCAAAACTGAATACTACTCAATGAAGGAAAGTTGTTCGTCACATCGAAGTTGTGTGATATGTCATGTGTACATATTTCTTTCTTTTGTTTCAGTTTATTAGAATTAGTGCCCTTGATTTAACAATGGCCATTGCTTATGTCAGTGTGCACACGAAAAGTCGGACGCAAACTCATTAATATCGACCATAATGCGCCTTAGCCCACGCCAATACCGATTTTCAGCCTAATTTCTTTATTATTGGTGAAGATGCGACTGTTGGAACAGCCACATGCACTTTTACAGCATGTAATTATCTAAATAGATCCACGAAATAACAGTGTGCACACACGTACAACAAAAACCCTGGAAAAGAAAATAAACTGATTTAAAGTGAAAAAAAAAACGATCTTCGCATTTTTATTGCCCAAAATTGAATAGTAAATTCTTTATCTTTATGAAATGATGTGTTTTAAACCTCTAAGATACCATTATTGGTCACAATTTAATTGACAGTTCATAACAGGGTACAAACACAGGTAGATTTGGGCTGTTCTTATTTTGCAGTGACTCATCTATGTTTAGAATTGTTTATTTCTCATTATGAAATAATTGGTATGAACTAGTGAAGAACAGCATACACTTTAATAATTAACAATCTGACACTCAAGGTAATTCATGGAATAACACATGAACAAATCTGACTGGATGAAGACATGCCAATGACAACTCTGGATTAAAGAAACTTGAAGCTTGACAGGTGAAAAGACCCAATTTGGGTCTGGAAAAAATATCTAAATGGAATTTTTTTTCTTGTCTTTCCAAGGTTTCCTTGTCTTTCTGTTCTCTTCCAAACATAACAACCTTGGTGTCAACACAATTCTGGAATCAAATTTGGTATACGAAGAGTAATTTTTATTTGTTCTCCGGAAAACCCAAATTTTGAGATACATTTCCTTCTTTCACAGTTCTGCATAATGAAATTCTATACATCTTAACCCCTTTGCTGCCCCGGCCTATGGGTTCCACAGGCCAAAATGTGCACTTTATACGTCATGTGCCCCGGGGTGTCCACAGGCTCATGATCAGCTGTAGTTCGTGACCAATAGAAGGTGGATCACAGTGTAAATACTCCCCTATAGTATTTGAATAACATCCCTTCATCTTAAAATAACAAAATAGCCTCAGCTTGAGTCCGTTGTTATTTAGGGTGATTTTTTTTTTCAAAGTGGTATGATTTCAACTCCGAACTTTTGACATGGCCGAATCACGACCAATCTATTCACCCAGGCTATCAGCAGTCCGTGCACTTGAAGAGATACCACAGGATTTTGACATCTAGATCTGGGTCAAGTGAAAGACAGAAAGCTCGTGATGGAGTCAGGGATAGACCCAGGGCAAGAGGAAACAGCAGGGTTTTGCCAAGGCACTAGATCTAGAGGTATTTTTATACATTGGAGAAATATTTTCCTTCCTTTAAAAACATTTTGTGATGCAAGAGTTAAAGGACATTGTGTCTACTGTCACCATGCAAAATTTTATTATGACAATATTCCCATAAATAAGTGAGTTATGGGAGATTATATGACCCTAGTATCAACCATATTGATTCCCCCCCCCCCCCCCCCCATCCCCCTGTGGCACCAACGGAGTTAAAGCAGGTTCAGTAAGGACTATTGAGAATAAACGTTTTTTCCAGATATGTAATTTAGACAGCTGGTTTGGCAAGCTCACTTTCTAACAATTAAAAAGGATGGTGAGCATTTGCCAGAGAAAACTACGCTTAAGATGATTGTTGTTTTAGCCAGAACCAATAAAAGACACTAATGATCCCAATAATCAACTTTAATCTCCTCCTCAAGACTCAGCAGGTTCAGAAATCAAATCTCAAACCTGACAAATCATGTACAAAGATGTAAATGATATCAAATAAATCTATTTATTTTGGAGTAAAATACCTCTTTCTCAGTGAAACTAGATATAGGCCATGAACACGTTGTCATTCATCCCCACTACATTACTAATATTATAAAATGAGATCATACCAAAATAGTCTTTCTCAATTCATTGTCTGGCAGCTCAGTGGCGAGCTTTAGACTTTCATAGGACAGCTTTTCTCTGGGCCGTTGGTTCCAAGCAAACAGTACAGCCATCTGAAAAGTGGTCACTTCCAGCTCATATCGACCCAGGTCATTAGAGAATGTGATCTATGATAAACATACAAATAAAAAAAATAAATAACTGAACATCATAGATGCCTTTAATGTGTACATAAAATACAATAATTAACACTTTTTTTCACTCCATGTGTAATCTGAATGGTATGGTGTTCCAAACTGCTCTGCCACTGGCTTAGCTTGAAAATCCCACAATGTGTTATCTAAACCTGTGATTTCTCTATCTAAACTAGTGAATGCATTTGCTTGTGTCTTCCTGTATTATCATCTTCTATCAATAACATTTTTATCCTTGTTTTTTTTCAATGGCTAGCAAAATGATAAGGGCTCAAAAACTGAGTGCTTCATTCCTGGTTGGGAATAATATTCTAAGTCCTCCAATGGATGGCTATATCAGCACAAAAGATCAATCTATAATCATCAATTCTCTCCAGAACACCGACTGAAATAGCACTGCTGCAGTAATTCTCAACAAGCTCAGAGATAACCAGAATGATGGAGGCAGGATACCAAAGGGGTGAGGAAAGAATGTGCAACAAGCTTAAACGAATCCCATAAATTGTCCCGCAGAACATGTACTAGCATCACCAACATTTTGTTAGTTTTGCGGGAGAGCTGTTTTAAGTTTTTGGGCGATTTTCGTCACTCTCCTGTGGCATCAGTTTTCACCTACTTGCACTGAGATTTTGACATAACATGTGTAGGATTGGCAATATCGAAGTGCAAGAATGCTTTTATTCTCAAAACTGGACAGTACGTGATCCTTGCCTTTTGAAGATAATAACTATATGCTAAAAATTTAATAAACCATATCTCAGCTAATAATGCTCGTATTGATTCCCCGATTAGAGAGGAGCTAGAAAACGGCACAAGTAATCGCATGGTGTTTCTAGATCGATTTCGGCTGAAATGTTGGTTACGCTAGTACATGTTCTGAGGGACGAAATATGGAACCAGCTGGCCACTGGGACAATTAGTGGAATGACCTTCGAAATCGATGTTGGAGCTGGGAGAGGAGCACTAATGGGGATGCCCGATGTGTTAGGATTCATATTCACATCAATCAATCAATCAATCAATCAATCAATCAAAGAGGGTAAGAGAGATGATTGAGAACAATAAGACTAAGTGTTAGCCCATGTCATCTGGCTGCCCCAAAAAGTTAATAGACTTGCTCTAAATTTTCTCCGATGTACAAGTGAAATACTTACCACCCCATTGGACATGGCATGATGCCATTGAAGTTTTCTTCCACTATGCTTGTGCTTGTAAAACTCTTCCACCTTTGCAAAGCAGGACAACAAAAGAATGAAATGGGGTTTAAAAAAAAAAACTAACACACTATGCAATGATATTGTACATTCAAAAACCTGTTAAAAGATTTTGAAAAAAAAAATAAAAAATACACATTTCACAAACTGCCTCTAGCAAAATGTGCATATGTAATGTAAAATCTGAATACTGATCCATGCCTCTTATAGCAAGTACAGCACACTAAGTTACAGAAAAATAATACCATATAAGATTAAATTTCAATGGACAGAATGATCTTATCTCCTAAAAATAAAAATAAAAAACATTGTCTTGATCTCCCCCATGAGGCATTCCATCTTCATAAGCATCATTAAAGATATTTGTCCAAAAGAAAGGCATTTTTCAAGCCTGTACTTTGAAAGACAGTTCTGAGCAGTCTACAACATGTTAAAAACCACAGAATTTAATATTGCAATATATTCTTTTCACATATAGACAATCTCTCTTCACCTGGGGAATGTAGTCCTCCAACTCCAAGGGCAATGAAACAGGCATCCTTTCACTAGACCTTGCCCAAGCACCAGCGTTAAGGATTTTAATATTGATAGCATCTGAAATTGACAAAGTGTGTAAATTTAACAAATGCAATGTTGATTTTCAATCAACAGAACAAACTGATTTTCAAATCATGTGTCTCTTATATCATGTATAGCAGCTTAGAAGTATTCTCATCTGTGGAAGAGGCACTCTTATTTCTTTAGGGTACAGAAATTAATTTCTGGAAAGTTCAATTCAAATAATTGCATCAAGCACAAAAAAAAGGGGGAGAGTAAGAGAAATGTTTACACTGCCTAGCTGATCTGCACAAGATAACTCTTGCAAATTTTCCATGCCATGTATCAAGCCCAACTGTATATCTAGATCTAGGCTACATTAAAACAGCATTTGGATTCGATGCCATGACTAATAAAACTTACACCACAATTTCACATAGAAATACACAGATGTGATAACATTGATTTTTGACTGCCAATGTGTAAAGATAGGTCAAGGACAAAATTTCCGCTCATGCTTTTCATTCTAGTTCTGCAGCTCAAAAAAATCCTAAACAAATATTAAAGAGTGCATTTAGTCCAAAATGAATGTACCCATGTAACTCATCGTCAACAAGTAAAATAGTACAGGGTTTCAGAATTTTGGGCCATGCAGTCGCAAAGTTTTAAGTGGTTACATGTTCATCGTCTAACTCCATTATAGTAAGACACAAATTTACCTGCAATGCCCTCATTGTTGTTTCTGTGTGCCTCCTTGAATTCATAGTTCAAGTCTTCGGACACTTTGATATCTTGGAACATTCTCTGCAGCTTGTTCACAAAGTCAGCTGGCATACCCACATCCTGAAACATATACAAAATAAATGAGCAGCTGATCTCCATTCCTCTTTATTCACCAGGCCTGCATTTTCCCCACCTGGAGATAACGTGAAGCCATTACTATTTCAAGTCAATGTAACTGCACTCTTCATCAGACACTGTAGTGTTACCAGATTACAATTCACCTTAAAGAGAAAGAATGAATAATATAAACTGGAGAATAAGCCAAACTAGAGCATAAGCCTAGACCAAAAGATCTGGAGCAATGTAAATACAAAACTAAAAATGAAAGAAATACAATACAAAATAGTACCTCCTTCTCAATTCAGCATTCTTGTATTCAGTTTATATACTAGTCTGCCTAGTCTGAGAACATCAATTTACAGTAATAATACTTATTGATACATTTTTGCCTATAGTTCCGGAATTTTAGGACATCATGCAGATCACTAAAGATCCCAAATTCATTCATATCTTGGAAAAAAAAAAAAAAGGCACTCAAATTATTGTTTCATGTATTACCCTGAGCCATTCCACCATATTTTCCTCCTTCTCATTATCTGCGGAGGAGTCCAGTATCAACCTCCTTGTCAAATGAGCTTTGTGGTAGCGCATGAAGACATCTTTGTTTTGGACATATTTAAGCACCAGTAGCTGAGAACAAATTTTTAAAAAAACAACTAAGACAGGCATATAAACGGTGCCCATTGCCCATTGGGCAGAATTACATCATCACTCTTCCCTAAAACTGCAGTAATTGGTTTTGGCTATTTTTCAGGAGAAGCAATAACCTATTTCAGCGCAACTGGTCCAGATATGATGAATTTTTGAAAGTTTGCTATTCAATTATTTTTTGGCCTAGGAGTCTATGTCCAAGATCATTCAATGCAGCTTTGAATGTAGTTGAATGTAGATTTGGAATTCTCTGCCTCTGTCTTTGAAAGAGACAGAAAATTTTATGTCTTTTAAACATCAGCTGCAGTGTCATCTCTTTACACTCTGAATGTTCATACAGTTTTTTAAATATGCCTATGTACTGTGTGTGTGATTTACATGGTATAAATGTTGTAAAGCACTCAGAGCTTGGTCGTTAACAGGATGAAGCGCTACATAAATGCTGTGTGTTATTTTTATTAACGTATATGAAAATCGATTTTTTGAATTTTTGAGTTACTACATTCATAGGGAACCTATTCACCGTATTCTGCACTATGCTATGTTATACTATGCTATTTAGACTCATGATGGTTATTGAAAAGCATGAGACAACCAACCAAATTTCTTGTAAATATTATCAAATACAAATTCTTTCAATAATAAGGAGTCATCAGTTTCTTTTTTTAATGTCAGTTGTAGTATTAATATCAACTGTGACGCTATTTCATCATAATTATCATAAACTTGAAGCTTTTCTCTCTTGAACAAACTAGAGTGTCCCAATAACAACAACTTACAACATTTTTCAACTTTCTGTCCACCTCTTCTGAGGTAAGTCTTTTGCTAATGGTGGTTTTTCGCAGCAACATATCACAGAAATTTGCCAGTAATTCAGGACACTTGGATTCTGGCAAAGATTTGGCACCGACCCTGTGGAATATCAAAATTAAACAAAATCATCCATTTATTATGGAAGTAAGAAAAATTTTTTTTTTCATACTAGTAGAGAACCCACAACTTCACAGGCCATGGACAAAAATTTCTACTCATCCTTAACCCCTTTGTCTTGTTTTGATCGGCCTTGTTTTCTCCCTCTGCCCCCCTCGCTCTCCCCATTCTCTGCTTTTTTACCCACCCTACCCATCTAATTAATTTTCATGCTGAACACCTGTGTTCTCCCATGCACTGGGCTTTGGGCTTATCGAAGGGAGTCCAAAAAAGTTCATTGTATTGTACCAACCTAGTAACTTTTTCAAAAGACTGCCTGAAACTTAAATGAACACAATAGTTCGATATGGAAGCGAAAGGGTTAGATTATTTGACATATCAGAAAATTAATTTCTTAATTTTTGAAACTGTTATTCCAGCAAAAAAAAGTGCCCAAATTGCATCACAATGAAATACTCCCACCACTAATTTTTTTTCTCATAATAAGATCCTCAGGTTTGCCTGCTTCTTCGTTTGTGATCTATTCAAATCAGTTTTCGTCAAAACCAATGCAACACTTCACTATTAATCAAAAGGGCATGAACAAGTTTACCAAGACCCATTACTTACTGTCATATAATCTGAGCAAAACAAAATTCTTTTTGAACAAACATAAACATTTTACATGTCTCCAAAAGTAACTTTCTAATTTTCAATATTTGATGGGCTGTCGAGCCAGACTCCAATTAGCACCATGCCATAATGAGACACTTTTATCATGCACCAATGTGACAAAGTGACCGCAGAAATAGAAGCCAAATCCAGATGTTGCAATAAAACCTGTGACAAAAATGTTTCAAGCAGTAATTCAAGAGTTGAAACTTTAATCACTCACCCTTTGTTCTTTACAGGAATCTCTAACTTAAATACTGAGGTGTCATTTACAACATTTTTGTAAGCCTGAAATAAAAATAGAAAAGATATTAGCATAGATATCAAATTAAAAAAATAACCCTTAACAAATCTTTGTGCCTTAAAATTCCCATTCTATCGCTATGATTAAATGCACAGGTAAGAGAAGACTCTTACTGCCAAGATTTAACTTTCAACGCACCAACTTCACATACAAGGTCTGCATTTATATCCAGTAATAAGCATAGTGTTCTACTCATATCTGAAGACAGATTTATGATATTATTTGCCAGTCACACAGAGTCTGCAAAATAGTGGGGTCTTTTTGTCTGATGTATTGATTTTATTTACTTACTACACACAAATTGTACACGTTTCACAGGATGAGACTAATAAGTCTTAAAACTTAAAAATTATGTGGCGAAAAACTAATGTTAAATTAATCTCCCATTTCATTTATGCTGCAGATCTTGCCAACCAACTATGCTGTGTCCACATGTAATTACATTCACCCTGAGCAATGCAGCAAATAACTTACCTTGTCCCTGGATGTTAAAAATCGGGGGTCATCGTTGAAGGCCTCAGACACTAATAGACTAAACCTGGTAAAGAGTTCTAAAAGCTGCTCTACATATTTTTCTGAATCCTGAAAGTACAAAATGACAGAAAACAAGTGAAGAGTACAGCCTCTTTAAACATAAATATGATAAAACGTACTTAATCATTTGGTAAAAGTCATTTATAATGGCATTCACCAGCTTTGGCACTGTCTTTTTCATTATACTTTATCTGCTTAACACGCTTTTGCATCGTTAACTGATATCATCCGGTCACAGATAAACATGTGAATTCATAAAGCCTGTATAAATCACTACTGTCAGGGCCATTATAGTTCAGTGTTGAGTGTGTTGACATTTTTTTTGCTTTCCCTTGCAAAAACTGGGAAATTTAAATCTGATCTGTGAGAAGAGGCAGCCAGACAGAAAGTCTAAAATCTAGCCCAAAGCTTTTATATACCAATTCAACTAGTAGCTTGATCTCATTATGTGCAAAAATAATTTAAAATTTTTGACACAGAGGATGTAACTAGTGTTCATTGCATGTTGTCTTGAACAGTCAGTTAAGTTTAAATCCCATATTTCTTTCTTTTGAACATGTTCGGGAACACAACATATCACTACATATCTTATGAAAAGATAAAATCAGTGCAGGGTTCTTTGTGGAGATGATAATGGATTAACTTTAAATCCAGGGCAGTTCATACGAAAAGCACTCAAATAAAATAACAATCAGAGAATCACACGGATAAATTTCCTTGTTCAATGTCCAACAATCCTAAATGTTTTTATGTGTCTTGTGTTTCCTCAAAGCCTTGTTAAGTGACCACTAACTATTGGAATGGCTAGTATGATGGATGGGGTTCTCCAGCAAAGCTAGAACTGAATCTATTAAGAAATTACTAGCAACATAGCAGTACGGTGAAAAAAGACAGAGAGGTCCTTACAGTAGTTATTGTTTCAGCAGCTGACATCATGTCTGCCAGCCCTTGACTAACTATATGATTCTCCAAATCATGTAACATGGGCTGAATTCCATCCGGCACCCTGTCCATGAGACTGAACATGAGTCGTAACTCTGAAAATAGTTTCGCTTTCATAAATAACGATGGAAGAATATTGTAACTGAGATAGAACAGTTGTGTTACATGATTCATCACTTTCAACATATTTCATTTCTGTACATTTGAACAAGATCTGCAATCCCATTGAACAATAAACTCATTCACAATTCAATCATTTCACAAATTTAAATGATGATTTCCAAACTTAGCATACCAAAAAAAAATGAAATGAACTAGTTAATAATAGAAGGCACTTGTGAAAAACATATTACTTTACAGCAGGTATCTATATTACATATTCCAAAATCTAACAACTGTTATGGATAAGATATGACAAGTTCAGGGCTAGGGTGAGGTGGCACTGCAACAATTCTACCAACATAATGGTCATTCCAAATCATGTACAAACAGAAGCTCAACATCACCAAAAAAAAAAGTTGCAGAAATCCGATACCAGCAAACTATGTCACATCTCTATCATTTTGTCAGAGCTACATATAAAAACCAATGATGTTCCTGCTGTTTTTGCCATAAACCAAGCTCACTGTCTTCCAAAGACTAAAACAAAAGTTCATGCTATTCCTTCTTAGCCCATCACTTCTTCCATCTCACTTATTTTTATTTCACCTACATAATTACTAAAGAATACATAACATATTAGTTTGTATTTGTCTTTTTGCAGCAATCTCCTGAGCACAATTAATCTGTTTTTCAGCGGATGCATTCACTTGCAGTCATAGCATTTTAAAGCCCTGACCAAAGTATTTTGTCGTGATTGGGCAACTCCACACCTACTTACTTTCAGTTTCATTATTCTTTATCATGCTTGCACACTCTGCTAATATTGTATCCTTGAAACTTGTGACCAGAGCTCTAACACAACAGTCTACCAGCTGAAACAAGATGAAAATATAATTATTGACATCAATGAAAATCACAAGAACACAATCTCATACATAATAGCTGCATTTGATTTTAAAAAAGTTGAAATCTAATCTAAAAACAGCACAAGACATTACTACGACAAGAGTAATGAAATTAGAAAACACACATGCCAGCTATTCTAAAATACTGCATTTGAAACTTCCTAAAGCTAACTGCATATTTGTTCTATTACCCAGTGGAACATAATAACTTGTACTTGTACATAGGTATACCAGTTTAAAAAATTCAATTTGCTAATATCCCTGATACTTCCACAAAATATACAAAATGTATGTTCATACTTACACAACTAACAGAATGACATCCATATCCTGTTTCTAAATATCGCTTTGCCCTTGCTTCCTCTTCTTTGAGTTTGTTATCTGCATAGCGCATGTAGTTCTGTACTCCATTCTGCTCCAGGTATGTGGGTGCATTTTGTTTGTAGAAATTTTCCGCTGCCTCCAAGTAAGCTTTCTCAAAGTTTTCACTGTAAATTTTCAGTTTGTCCTCTGTATCTGAACTGAGATTCACTGAAAACAAGAAAATACACTTGAATTAACTTATATATAATCCTCACTGAGCTTTGCAAACCAGCTAAAATCATTACATTTCTTCACATCAGCCTTCTCACTTAGCCTTCACCGCATGTCATGGATCTAATGGACCAAGAGGCAATTAAATTAATTATCTTCTTTCAACTTCAAGGAAGTTTTTCTTGAAATTTCAGGTAATCCTCAATGATGTTATTGCCCATCTTTCCATAGTTTTAAAATTATAAAATATGCATAGGCATGCTCATCAATGTATATGCATATTTGCTATTCCTAAGTCATGGGATGGGGTCTCACAGATGCCATACTTTTAAAAAGGATTACATTGTCCTACCCTTAGTCGTCCACCCAGGGGTGTCAGATACACCCCTCCAAAAGAGAATCTTTTTGTTATATCCTTACTCAAATGTTCTGGGGTCTGACAGACACCATACTTTTACAGAGGGATCCTAATAAATTGTTCTTTAAGGGGAGGAGCGGGTAAAAATTCTATTTTCCCTAGTTGTTAATAAATTTCCATAAAATTTGTGGTAATGAATCAGAATGAAAATGTGATTTGAAAAATGTATTCAAATTTTTTTTTTAACTTTGCGGTTGCTATGGTAACGAATTTTCATTACATTTTTAAATTAATAATTCTGTGAAAACCATCGGCTGCAATGAGCTCAAATTTTGCATACAAGTTAAGAATAGGTATGCAAAGAGAGTTACGCCATATTTCCAATAAATTTATCCAATTGGTCATATTCCAACATTGAAGTAGTAGGTTTCATTTTTATCTGACAACACAGTTTTCAAATTACTCTGTCTGAAAAAATATCACATATGACCCAAATCAGCCGTTGTAACATCAAAGTATATATATTCAATGACACATGTGCAAATTTTGAGGGCAATCTGTTCGCTAGTTATGGAGAAATTAAGAACTGAAATTGTGAAAATGCGTTAAAACCAAAGGGCCCTAAGGGCTTTCTATTTGCTCTAGCTCGCAAAAAATATCACAAATAACCCAAATTGGCCATTGTAATATCAAAGAACATACATCCAAGTACACATGTGCAAAATTTGGGGGCAATCTGTCTGCTAGTTATGGAGAAATTGAGAATTGAAATTGTTTCCCAATTTTGTCTAGATCTAGTCCCAGTGGTCAATATTTTGAGCCGCTCCTCCACTTAAGAGTGTACCACGATATGCGCCTATGGCTCTTCAAGTTATTCTCAATTAATATTTTATACGGAAACTTTTATCGCAGATTCAATAGATATATATGTCAGTGAGCCCCACTAACCTCAACGGAAGTCGCACTGGACCAAATGGAGAAAATTGCGCTGAAATACAAATATCCAATTTTTTGACGATATTTTGATTTTGGTCGATACTTGAAGTTCAACCATTTTTCTACATTCTGTGAAAATATTAGGTCTCAAATCAGCCTCTAAATACGATAAATACCGTTCTTCATGCCTTTAATTTTGCCTTTGACATCGAATATCACAGCAATAATGGGGTTCATTGAACTCCCGATCACGTCAAAATCAATAAACCTAATGTCACAAAATTTTCACATGGAGATATAGCAATTACATTGGCATAGACATGCAAAATTTCAAAGCCGTAGGTTAATTACAAGTACCCGATGCCAGGGAGATAGTAAGGCCACCCATCTCGCCGAGAGCGAAAAAGGCTCCTCCCTTTTTAATGGCGATTTTCTCGGAAGTTGCTTCCGTTTTTGACCGGGGAGTAGGTGTCTTTGAAAAGCCATAACTTAGCGATAAAAAGGAGCATTTGTAATCATTTTTACACCAAATTAAAGATGAGATTTCATACTATATGGTGATATTCATAACTCAAAAGGGAGTAAATGCGACTTCCATTGAGGTTAGTGAGACCCGCTCACATATTTCTTCAAAGCTGTCATTCTTTAGCTAATGAATCTGGGGAAAATTTTTTAAACTACCAGTTGCGAAAATATTTTACAGAATGACTCACCATAGGATTCCCTGACCCCAATGACTAACTGGGTATCAAATGCTTCACCGTGTCTTTCAGCATGCACCAGTTTCATAGCACTGTACTGGAGTTTGTCTTTGATGTTCGAGAAGATGCTGGAGTTCCAACTGTCAAGCATCAGCTGAGGAAATTCATACTAGCTTATATCATAACAAATCACAACAGTGTCCTAGTTTCTATTGTGAAACTGGATTCACAAGAATCCACTGACACAATAATTTTGCTTTGCTTGACAAGATGGCAGTTAAACAGATATATCGTCGATGTCCGACTCTAACCGCGTAAGCGCCAAATGAGGTCAAACAATTTTTTGGTCTAAAAATATACCCCAGCCTTTCCCCAATCCACACAAAAACTTTGAGATCACGTCTACATAATTATTGCCTCGAAATGGTCATGTGATCTAATCACACATGACAGATTTGTGCCAATCGCCGATGCTCTAATCGTGTTTCTGCCGGTGGCGGGAAAGAAAACGACAGCCGTCCCTGTGTCGCTGATATTCAACGATTTTCCAGTTTTTGTCGTTAAATGGTAAGTTATTTTTTATTTTATGTGTAATTAGTTATGTTTATAAAAGTAAGTTTAAAAATGGCTCACATAAAGGTAATCAATGCGTCTGAAAACAATTGGGTTGGCGCATGCACGTTTATCGTCGTCAAGAAACCATTCACTTATATTAGCCACCATCGTGTAAGTGGAGCTTACATGCATAGTGTAGGAATGTGCGGCCGTCCACAAGCTGGTCTGTGGCGCTTGCACGGATAGCGCATAGATCTGGGTTTTGTTGTTTTTTAAATATTGAATCTCTTACAAGAGTAATATTTGTTGATTTTTGCATTGTGAATTACATAAATCTTTTTTTTTAAATGCACATTTTAGAAAAGAAACTATCACACCTTAATGAGAAACGTTTTAGAACTGGTAATTTTTTATTTTTTTTTTAACAAAATGGACCGCGTTATTACCGGTACTTAAAAAAAAAACAACTGACAAAAAGCCCCAGAAACTTTTAAAAAAAATATCATTGGCATTAACAGTAATTGCTTATAAACTTACTTTTTAACTCATAACGCAGTACTATCTTAAATTGTTGCTTTAATTTCAGAATATAGATCTCTACACGTTGTGAATCCTAGTACTGATTTGTCACCAGGTGTTCATTAATATACTCAGGTAACAAAAACTACAAACCCCACTGCCTCTACTAGTAGTTGCTCACCCCAACACTCACTCCCTTTCCTCCCGTTCCAACTCCTCATCTCATTCATCATCATCACCCTCATCATCATCATCATCACCATCATCATCAACATCATCATCGTAATAACAACAGTAGCAATAATAGTACATGTAGTAGTAGTAGTAGTAGCAGCAGCAGCAGCAGCAGCAGCAGTAGTAGTAGTAGTAGAAGTAGTAGTAGTAGTAGTAGTAGCAGTAGTGTTGAGTGATCATTTAATATTCCCATTCTTGTTTGCTGCATAGCAATTCTGCTTCGTCAGTAGGTCTTTTTGTGAGTGTGAGGAGTGTGAGCCATTGATACCAACTGTTTTAGAAATATCAAGCAGTAAGTAGCAAATTAGAAAGCTAATTAAGACAGAAGACCATAATTATTAAACATAATAGGAAGTTCTTTCAGCAGCCACTGATCATCATTATCTTCATCATCATCACAAATGTCATCATCCTCACCTCCACAACCACGTTTACCAATACAACAACACCTTTGTATCATAAAAACAGTGGGTGTGATTGTTCAATAAAGCGGTTTAAAATTAAGAATAACCATCAGTCCTTGCATGTTGTTTTGTACTTTATTACCTCCGCCGAGAAAAGGTTATGTTTTCACCTCCGTCCCCTGCTGTGTCCACTCATTAATCACACTTACAGGTGGATTGTGATGAAATGTTCAAGATAGCTCACGCTCCTCGCCGGCTGTAGGAAGTTTATCAAATTTTTGGGTGATCTGAATCAGTCTTCCCTGCACGCACACGATGCTACCGTCATCTTACTACCAATGCAGTTAGGCTCACTTTCGCCCCCCAGTATGACGCTAACCCAGGCTTGTGTATAAAACAGTGATCACCCCATGCATTCTATCATGCGGCTATTGTGTTATGTAGATTGCATGACAAGCGTGTATGCAAGGGGGGGGGGGGGGGGGGGGGGGCTCAGACCCAGCGTCACATTATTTCTAGTTGTTTTCTGTTGTCAACTCAGCATGGATCCTTACAGTCGAGGCATGAGAATGGTGCGCCTTGCACAACAAGGACTACTATCCGGTCAAGAATCTACCAACGACTCACCACAGGATATAGAGCTCACCCAGAGGGTCAGAAGTTCAACACCTCTCGGATCCAATGACAAGGAACCTGAAGACAGGATACTAAATGACATTTCATTTACTGAACTTGTTCCTTTCACTAATATACATAATGTATTGACTAACCAAAATGTTGATGATAGCATGGATTTAACTCCTGTTAAATGTAGTATCCTTAATCGAGGAAACAGGGTTGCAAATGTGTCTCTTGGCTCATCATTTAATGATCTTCCACTGCTAGATGGACCAGTCAATGCACAAGGGTCAGTGGAATCTGCAGCAGACGTTACTATACCACATGAGATGGAGCTGAATGCCGACATCATAGACTTGGACAATAGAGATGGGAAGGATGCAAGTCATGGGCAACAATTGTGGGACGTATTCCATCCCAGTGTCGAAGCTGAAGAACAAAACGTTGCAACAGAAATAAACTTGGAAAAAGACATAACTCCATGCATGCCTATGAATGAGCAACAAAAGCCAGTAGGACAAAGCACTAATTTTACTGATATTGAACACACCATCGTGGACATGACAGTGGGAGAACAGTCGCTCCAAGAACTGTGCGGTGCTGGTGACAATGCTGTGCTTCAAGAAACACCTGATGAAGCCACCCCAAGGGTAAGAAAACGAAAGGCAAATAGAGACAACTGGAAGAAAAACATCAACAAAAACAAGAGAGCAAAAGGTGAAGCCTACCAAGGGAGAAAGTATGAAAAAGATTGTTCCAAATATGAAACTACCGAGAAACCGGCTAAACATTTAGGGGAAAGATGCAACTGCAAAACTGCTGGCGTCAAGTGTTCTGATGTAACAGATGAAGTCAGACACACTATACATAAAGAGGTATGGTCGTTGTCTTGGCCTCAAAGGAAAGTACTTGTAAAATCGCTGGTCCACAGAATTGCAGTCGGAAGACATCGTGTTGAGCAGTCAGATTCCAGCAGGAAGAATACATTGAAGTACCACCTCAATGTTGGCAATGGACTGGTTCCAGTGTGTAAAAAGATGTTTCTAAACACCACTGGAACACTCAGGACATGATCAGAGATCAAGTTTGTGAAACTGAGGGTGCAGATATTCAGCAAGCCAAACTTCCAGGAATGTCCTCAAATCGCGTGAAGATTAGAGAGTTTCTCAAGTGCCTGAGTACCATTCCTTCTCATTATTGATGGAAGAGCTCATCAAAAACCTATGTTGAGCAAGTTTTCAATAGCAAGGCCGAGGTGCATCAGGAATATAAGAAATGGTGTGAAGAGAAGAACTTGTCACCATCATCGAGACAGGTTTTTATTGATGAATTTGACACCGGCAATTATGCACTCTTTCAACCTAGAAAAGACCAGTGTGACACTTGTGTCTCCTACAGTGAAGGTAATGTCAATGAGGAGACATACGTCATGCATCGTCAGAAGAAGGAGCAGGCACAAAAGTCAAAAGAAGACGACAAAAAAACTGCTGCCGAAAGCAACGGAAAGATCAAAATGCTGACCAGGGATCTCCAAGCAGTCCTACTGGCACCCTCGTTAAAGGCCTCGGCGTTGTACTACAAGACAAAGTTGTGTGTTCACAACTACACCATTTATGATGCCACCTCAAAGGACGTTACATGCTATGTATGGCATGAGGTTGAAGGTGGCTTGACAGCCAATGAGTTTGCCTCATGTCTCTGCCACCATCTAAATCAGGACCTTACGTGCAAAGAGTACATCCTTTTTTCGGACGGCTGCCCATATCAAAATAGGAATGTAACTTTATCCAAAGCCTTGACTTTAACTGCCCAGACAAATAAGATCACCATTACTCACAAGTTCTTGGAAAAAGGACATACTCAAATGGAGGTCGACAGCGTTCACCACATGATCGAGACCAAGCTGAAGAACAAACTGATATATTGTCCTTCTGACTACATTCGTTACATCACAGAGGCCAGGCAAAAACCCTTCCCATACAAGGTGGAGTACCTCAACCACACCTTCTTCAAGGATTTCTCAGAAGTCTGTGCCATTAAAAGCATCCGACCAGGGAAGAAAGCCGGCGATCCGCAAGTTGCAGATATCCAATGTCTCCAGTACACCCCAGATGGTGGGATTTCCTATAAGCTGGGTCACGACGGAGAGTGGCAGAAGCTGCAAGTGAGAGGAAACTCCACCCTTACAGAAAATCAGCCTCCACGTCTGCATCCAAATAGAAGGAACATTCCAGCAGCCAAATACAAACATTTGCAAGACTTGAAATATGTCATTCCCCCAGACGTCCATGGGTTCTATAATGACTTGCCTCATGATTAATACACTGCAAGACAGCAACCTGTATTGCCAACACATCAAATTTGCTTTCTGGCATACTTTCCTTCTGTCACACTGATTAGATCCCCTGTTTTTTTAAATCAAGACGTTTATAAATTTTAGACATTACTGCACCTTTCATTTTCATCCGCAGCTTGTGATGAAAGATTAAAGCAGGTCATTGATTATGATAATGTTCATGTATATATAGCTCACAAATACAATAAGTTTTTAGCACTTGAATTTTGTTAACACGCTGACATTCACTCTTGGTGGTTTTTGAAAGTTTATGTCATATTTCAAGTGCCCTATTGATGAAGTACTCTTTTCTGTTTTATTTCGTCTTATGTACAGCTTATATATTATGTATCTCTATATCTCTGCGACAGTACCACAAATATTTCTATTTTCTGCTGCTTGTTTCCTATTTTACGGAGATCAGGGCAAAAGAAACATTGAGATGTACATACGTTTATTGTTTATTGTTGTTGTTTCTGTAAACAAACCCATTACCTCAATAAAATGATTTAGTAATTTTAAGATAAAATACTTGTTAATTTTGTTGGTTTCAATTTTGTCCCCTTTGACTACTGACACTTTAAATACATGTGCTAAGCCATGCAACGAACATAGCAGCCATTGTTTTCCAAGAGAAATCAAGAAGTTTGATTTTAGCCAATTCCTGGGTTAAGAAATCTGACTATGGCGACTTAAGAATTCAGGTGCAGCAGATTACAATGGTTTGTCGGATACAAGTAATATTAAAGTTAGAGCAAAACAATGACCACCTTCATATCATACATACATGTACTTTAAAAACATTTCTCTTTCCATTCCCATGAGCAGCGGTGCCAACACCCGCGTAGTCCTTACAATCTTACAATAAATGTTATCAGCAATACGTCGATTGCTTTTAACAAAATCGTTACACTATGCATTAGATTGCCATTTACACGACCAAGAATAATTAATAATTTTATTATTTATCCCCATACGTTTGGCCGCATACGATAGTTAACTTAACAGTTAGCAGGTTCCAAAACCATAATTAAGAAAAGAAAAGCTCTCTATTCCAGTAGGTAAATCGGAGGATGAGAAACGGGCAACCGCCAAATATATCACTCGCGTTGCAGCCGATAAACGTGCGACCCGCTAACCATGTAACCACCTGTCAATTATTCGCTAAGCATGTACGACTGTAACCGTGCGCGAGCGCTAACCGTGCTACTGCAGTCAGATTTATCAGCGCTAAGCGTGTAAACGCCTTAATTAATTAATTTCTTAATTTTCAACGATAAAAATTCTTGGTATTACTGTTCACTATAAAAGCATAAAACTTTGCAACAATTCTGCTGTTTTGGGTGAATAATACATAATGTATTATGTTTTTTCAACTTTTCTCAAAATGCACTGTCGTGCACGTACACGGTTAGAGTCAGACATCGACGATATAGTGAACATCCTGAAATGGTTAACTGATTTCAATGTCATTTACTATTCCCACTTTATCTGATGCACTGGCAGAAAAGGAATATAATGATAATTAATTGTTTACAACTTATTCAAGTTCACTGCAAAAACCTTAATTTTCGTAAAAATCATATTCTTATCACCCCCCCCCCCCCTTGCATAAGGTAAACATGGAAATGGTCTGTCAAAAATTCAGTGATTAGAACCCTATGAGTTTGTAGTCAGACAACTAAATTTAGCTTCAAAATATCTTTATCCTAATGTATGGATGTACTGATTCCTTCTCATGTATCTTCAAACATACTAAACAAAAAAACAAACTATGAAGGATGTAGAAAGTCTTGTTCTGACACAACAGTCGCTGGTAAAAGTTAGATCTAGGAAATTTCTGCTGATACACAGTTGGAGGGGTGCACTTGTTACAAAAACAATGTTCATAGTGCATGGGTAACTTAGTGTTTAAATAAAAATTGAATTATGCATACAAACCTTCCTGACAAGACTCTCATCTGGAGACTGAGCTTTTTTAGGCATGCTGCTATGAAGCTTGCCCATTAGGTTGGCCTCAAGCTGAGTGAAAGGCTTTGGTAGGTAGTTGCACTGAGTGAAAAACTTGCCCCATTCTGCAATGTATGCTCGCAGCAATGCTGACTCTTCCTTATGCTGAAGAACTCTCTGAAAGATACAGAATTATTATAATCTAGGACTGTGCATGTAGAATCTGAGCAAAATTTTTTCCTGCACTCAAGTCTCAAACAAAAAAAAAATATTATCAATGTCACTTTAACAATAGGAGCAATAATCTTTTGCTTCCAAAGAAATCATAACTAAGAAATCTGGAACTCTGAATGATTTTTTTTCATAAATGGATAAAATATAACAAGATAAATGATAAATTATCTTCACCCAAAGTTGCAGTGGTGTCAAAATCAGCAAAATCGTGTGATGCAATATTCCCAATTATGAAATTTACCACACACTTCCCAAAAAATTTCAGTTGTTTCATTCGTCAAGACTGAGGCTAGGATTCTCTGTTTTCAGAGTTAAAATAAATCATAAAATGTAGAATGGGATGACATTATCATTCCATTACAAATTAAATAACTTACACTTTGGGCTTGTTTAATAAAGTCCAGGATATCTTTCTGTAATGCTTCGTAGATGTGGGTGGGGCCCTCTTTTTCATCCCACATACATACAGAATGTACATACCTATAAACAAATGAATGGGCAAAGTGATTGTTTCCAAAGACATTGTCAACAAAAAGAGGACAGTCTAAACAAAAAGCATGGCACTGGTTTAGCACATATTGGTGAATCAGAAAACAGCCTGCATTGAGAAATCTTAACTAAAGTGCAGTGGCTTTAAATGGATATAAAAAGCGTTGGTAGAACGTTTGACACTAATGACAGAATAACAAATACAGTCCAAAACTCAAACCTGGTGTCTGGACTGAAAAGAGAGTCTAGTTTTGCATGTGGTGGCCCATTAAAAAATACGGAAAGAGGCAAATATTTCACTTAAAAGATATCATATCCCAGCAGTTTAGGTTAGTCTGACAGTGGACAAATCTGGACAAAAGTCTTGTTCAACTAAGCTTAGTGAATACTCCAAAAATGTTGGATTTCACTTAATCTATTATTAATTCTTCTTTCGTCATGAAGATTCTCCACATTATCAATGTTACAGTGTCCGGGTTTTCTAGCAAAATGATGAAGAAAATGAAAGACTTTATTCCCCTGTTATAATTAAAGGAACTAAAGAGCCGCTCTTAGTTTCACGGTATACTGCTGATAAAGTTTTCAATGTATTTACCTGTGCCAACACCACACTACAGATCACAAGTGACAGATACAGGCTAAAATCTGTAACAGGGTTGGCTGACAATATAGCAAGATGTTTGCTATCAGTGTTGGCATATGTCCTTTCCCCTGTTTCGAAAAATATCACTTAATTTTTAAATTATAAATTGTCATTACCTTTGAACTTTGTTATTTTCTAAAAATGGGGAAACAAAATTACACCACTGGGATTTTCTGAAACTCATCTCGAAATAACTGTCCTGTCAAAAGATCCTGATTTTAGCTTCTCTTTAGAGTTGCATATATTTACCAAAAAAGATCTTGCCATTCCTGCCGAGGAACTGATTCTTGCCGCAAGAGTTTCAGAACGGTTGGTCTCATAGATGGCCATTTTTCTTCAAATCTGCACTGTCCTTGTTGCTGAAAAGGATGAACACAAAATCTGGGTCATTCCTGTCATTTCCTTCAGAAATAATGGATGGAATATAATACTGATAGTGATACTTATAACTTTTAACTCCTTCGGGACATCAGTGTTGTTAGGAGCTTCGGTCAAGTCTGGATATAGAAAATTTTTGCATGGTTCAGAAAAACGCTTGCAGAAAGAAAAGCATTGACAGTCAAGTAAAATGTTATTTATACATCAAATACAAGAGTTCAACTGAACATGGAATATACAATATAATAAATCGACGACACCTCCACACTCATTTTTCACTGGCACCAATAAATTGGTGATACGTCCTGAAAGAGTTAAGAAGATTTATAACTATTAATCTTCCTATTTCCTGTGGTTTTCATGGGCAAAAGGTTTCCTAAACACTTGCATACCAAACAAGATAAAGCTGTTTTTTGGTACCAATATTATATATTATATGGGTCAAAATCTGATTTGCTGTACACTGGTGTTTTCACCATACCAATCTATTTGTCCCTCGTCTGTTTTCCTACAGAATACTTGTTTGTCAACAGCAAATGGTAAAAATGATGCACAAATGGTGTATCTTTCCATTCACATCCTCTGTGTCTACTAAAAGCTATGTATAATTATTCTATTGAAATGTAATGTGGGTGGAAGGATCGAGATTTTTTAACAAAAAGTGTGACATTTTTAGGGGTGTTATGAGCAAAGCTATATTCCATAAAACTGGAGACCTTGACACTTAATGTAAACAGGCTACAGCAATCCTGAGATAACAGTCTAAATGTGTGTATGGCACGCTAGCCCCTTCTCTCGGCAAGGAGTGTGTATGGCGGGGTCAAAAGATCGCCGTTTGTACGTTACTTTTGGTGTTAACTTTCGTCAACATGATGCTTTCTGCTGGAAACGTGAATTTCTGACCGCTGGACTTAAATCGCGGCGTGATTTTTATTGCATAATAGCCCCTTTGTCTTCACACAAAGAACGGAATGTAAAAAGATTTATTTCTTGCATTTAAAAGGCGACTTTCGCTCAGCGGATATCTTTCTCATTATTGTCCATCACCCCATCCAATGCCCTGATATTGAACATGACTGAATTATTTCCCGGTAGCTACATCTGGAGTTCGTTACGGCAACACGTATTGCATGGTGTTTAATAACGCACTGCATGCTGCGGGGGAAAAAATCAATTAACGGTACCCTGTTGTACATTAAATTCGTAATGTGTCACTTGTGTCCGTCACACATAATGAAAATACAAATTTCCTACAATGATGTGATCATAAGTCTAAATTGGATGATAACATTAATGGATGTTCGTAACGTAAACCCGAAATGTTTTGTGTTTCAATGGCATACGCCGATCTCAACGAAAGTTTTTCTTTTGTTGTCATTTGATTTAAATAGTTCACATTTACAGAACTTGATTTGGTGCCGTGTAGCAAGAAATAAAACTACGACCACATTTTCAATAGGCTTTGAGCTTCACGTGGGCGTTCGTTATTGAAACTCGATATGCTCAGTGTTGCATTAACGTACGGCAGCCCGGATCTGAAAGAACACGTGTTTATCAGTTGCACTGATGTTAGTAAACTTGCATGCAATACAATTTTTACATTTGAACTTCCCAAAACTTAGATGACACGATCAAAATCATACATTTTGAGTGTCACGTGGGAGAGTTCGTTACTGAAACTCGAAATGCTTAGTGTTGCAGTCACATACTGCCTTTGCCGATTTGAAAGAAGACCTATGTTTTATAATCAGCTGGTTTCTGGTAATTCATATTATGAATACTATAAATTGTGACCTGGTAGTGTGGAATAAAAGTGCGTTTACATTATTTTTCAATGTAGACTTTGAACTCCACATGGTAGTTCGTTACTGAAACTCCAAATGTTTGGTGTTGCAGTAACACACGGCCGTTGCCGATCTGAAAGAAGGCTTTTCTTTTGTTGTCATTGGGTTTCAACTAATTCACATTATTAAAACTTGTTTTGGTGCTGTGTAGCAAGAAATAAAAGTACGATCACAGTTTTCAATAGGCTTTGATCTTCGCGTGGGCGTTTGTTTGTGAAACTCGAAATGCTTAATGTTGCAGTAACGTACGGCAGTCTGGATCTGAAAGCACACATTGATATCAGTTGCACTGATGTTCGTAAAATTGAATGCAATAAAATTTTGATTACATTTGAACACCAAGACCTAAAACTTAGATGGCACGATCAGAGTCGTACATTTTGAGTGACGTAGGAGAGTTCGTTACTGAAACTCAAAATGCTTAGTGTTGCAGTCATATAAGGTCTTTGTCTGAAAGAAGGCTTTTCTTTTATAAGCAGTTGGTTCCAAGTAATTCACATGATGAAAACTTTAAATTGTGTCTTGATAGCAAGGAATAAAAGTAGGTTGTCTACATTTTTCAACTTAGACTTTGACCTTTGCGTAGGAGTTCGTTACTGAAACTGATTTGGTTTCCTTCTTCTGATCTTCATTGTTTATCTAGGCTTAAGCGTCCATCTGTGTAGCCTATACTCTGCAGCTCTTAGACACTTTCAGTAATCATGGAAGTATTATTTATAAAAAAGCTTTATAATAGTAGGCTACATATTATGGAAACTCATGTCTGTAACGGGGACAAGGTGGTCTAGAGGCAAGGTGCTCGCCTCTCATGCCAAGGGTCCCGGGTTCTAAACCCGGGCAGTGCAGGCATGTTGGAAATTTGATTTTTCTCATATTTTCAAGTCCCTGGTCCTATTGGGGGGTAGGATCGAGTACCTAGTCTTCTCGGATAAGGACGAAAAAATTCGGAGGGCCCGTGTGCACGTTGCGCACGTTAAAGATACCTTGGCAGTTGGAAATCGTAAAGAGCAGGCCGAAAGGCCGCTGCCCGGGCAAAATTGAAATTGAAATTAATAGATTAAGATTTATCCATATCATCCCCCCTCCCCCACCAGCAACAACAAAAATTTATTATTATTCATTATTAAATATATATTGTTATTAATAAATTTTCAAATATTATGTGAGTTGTAAACTGATGTGAGTTGTGAACTGTTGTGAATTGTGATCTGCGCCTAACAGGCTTCGTTACAATTTGCTCCAAGATAGAGAGAGAGAGTGAGTGAGACAGGGAGAGAGAAAGAAGCAGTGCAGTGTGTTTAGCGCCTCGCAGGCAGCTCCATTCTGCTCTGTGGTTGACATGAGATTGTGTGCATATTATGTACAATTAGAATGTGGGAGTGAATGCGTTTGTAAAGTAGTAAATAAGTTCTGTAAAGCGCTTAGAGCCTGTGGAACAGGGTTAAGCGCTATATAAAAATGCCATTTATTATTATTATTATTATTAATAATGTATTGCCATTCCATGTTGCTGGGACATCTAGATCTGCAAGGATGGGAAACATTTTTGTTTAGACGCATGCAATCTATGTAAAATATTTGATATTATCAAATGATAATTTCATCTCAGACATGTTACCGCAGTAGTAATGCAATGAATTGTTATTGAATCACAGTTAATAAGCAGATCTGCAAACATGGCTTTGGCTGATGAGTTTCATTCATTACACCACACCAATGATAATTTAGCTTCAGCCCAGGTAAAATATCAGTTCATGCTTTGATTTGCGAATGTCTAAGTGTTTTAAATATACCATTTTTTAAAATCTCAAATCCTCAGTGACTTTTCTAAAGAGTTTAAAGTAGCAGGATGTTCATGCTAGTCAGAGGCCACAGAGAAAAGGTTGAGATTGCAGAATATGCAGCTGAGATAAAGGAGATTTTTACAGGCCACAATGATGTTTCAACTTTGGTTTTCAAACCACAGTACTTTTACTGAAAGTAATAGTCCTGGGTCCAATCACAGCTGTCAAAACAAAGATCTGAAAGCTTTCAAATAATCCAACAAACAGCCTGTCTTCAAAGTGTACAAAAAACCACCACCACTGTGCAAGACATCTATGTAATAAGGAAGACCTGTCAGACAAGATGGTCCAATAAGTAACACTGTGCCCACTATTGTGGATGGTTCACTAACAAGGATGGGATAACATGAGGTAGTGCTGAAATTTCTGAAAGATGACAGTCCTAAAATGAAGGCTGTCCACTGCCTTATCCCCAGAGAGAGTTTGGCAGCTGCTAGGCTTAGTCTTCTAAGTAGGCTAATAAAACAGGTAGATGAAATGAAGGCCCATCCAAAGACTGTGAAGATTGTTAAAAAAACAATTCTATGAGGACTATGTGTGGCTGCACCTTGATACCAGTTGCTATCAAAAAGTTACTGTCTGGAAAGGTTTACTGCCTTGCTTGATACTTGGTTCAAGATCATGACAGTTTTGGGTTCATGAGATTCAGCGAAGCCAAAGCCTTCAGTTTCATTTCATAAAAATGGAGTCAGATCAGATCAACAAGCTAATGGACATGAAAGTTGATGACAGTGTGAAATTGATCCATGCTTCCAGATAACACTCCATGTAGCTGGATCTTCAAGTTGTTGCCAAATATGCATGTAAAACTTATTAGCTATGGAGGCTCAGCAAGTAGTTTTGCCCTTCCCAAAAGCATACTTGTTTGAATGTGCCTTTGGTGCTGTTATGGATATGGTGACTAAAAAATGAGAACATGTTTCATGTTATTAGTTCTACAGTTTTCTACTTGAGTTCCTATGTATGCAGACTGAACTGGGCATCAAAATCAAATGGAAGATTACCCACATTTATTTTCTTTTGTTCACAGTTTATAAAAGCACTTCTGGCCTTCCCTGTAATTGGGCATTAAATCAAATAGATGGGGTAGGGATGGAACATAGAACTCTTGAGAACCAGTGCAGTAAACTACAATTTTGGTGTGATTTCAGTGCCCATGTGTCCTTTTGTCATTTTATGTAACATACAGATTTTTCCTGGCTAGCTTTAGTAGTGACCAGTGCATCCTGATGTCCATCTGTGTTAAGTTTTGCAGTAGATGCTAGCATTAAAATACAGTTCAGTTACATTTCAGCATTTACATCTAAGGAAATGAGAATTCAATTATTTTGGCGTTTATGTCGCAAACAGACTTTGGTTCACATAATTTAACTATGGCCCTTAAACTCTTTTGTCTTCTGTGACTGTGATATCTTTAAACAGATGCTGAACTTGAAATGCACCTTAGTCTGATCCTTTCACTTCAGTGTAGGAAAATTGCGGTTCAGTTGTTTGGTGTTTATGTAACATACAGTCTTTTGCTAACTGGAAGCTCTCCCATAGCTGCTGAACTCAGATACCCTCAGTAGGCCTGGAGCCTTGTACCAAATGCTCAAGTTAATAATAATTTTAAATTGACCACAGTATAATAGTGCATGATTTTTGGGACTTTTACAATTTGGTGTTTATGTAACGTACATACTTTTGGTGTCTGTGCAGAAAGAGCATTTTTGCGCCACATTAGACTTTGATATTAGTAATAGTCAGAACCATTTATTCATTTATTTGGATAAGTACATTTTATTTTTAACATATTTTTATGTTTTTGGTGTTTATGTAACATACAGACCGCAAATCTGAGAGGCATTTTGAATGTCACAAATGATCATTGACTCACAAGATTGTATTTCTGATAGTATGAAATAAACTTGCTTAATTAGTTTCCTGGCCTTCTAATTAGATCTAGAAGTGCTTGAGTTGTTTTTGTGTTGTGACGGTGTTTATGTAACATACATCCTGTCAATCAAGAATGAGTGATATTGTTGAAACCCAAAGGGAATGCTAAAAGGCAGCTACAGAGTATGAAAGACAATTGTTTACAGAATGAGATGTATTGGTTTTTAAGGATGGATATCAATTTTTAAAATTCATCATTGTGTCACAAAAAGTGTACAGCAAATCAGATTCTGACCCATAGGGCCTATATAATCAGCACATTTCGGTTCATGGGATACTCTTCATTCAGGTGAAAGCACTTTCAAAAGAAGAAAACATCATACTCGTACCTATTACTACTATGTTTTCCAATCTCTTGAGTCAAACTCCAGAAAGAACACAAGAACATTATATGCGTCTGACAAAAAGCTGACATTCATTGTCATAATGGCCCACATCTTATCATAACTAACATTTAGCTTCATGATACAACTGGCAGTAGCATGAAAACATAATAACATGATTAATTTAGCGTTGTCCTTTTGTGTGTACACACAATCCATGTACTGCCAATAGTAGGGGCTTCTTCCTTCTTGTCAAAAATGTATCCCTGCAATGTAATTTTCCTAGAAATCTAGATCTAGATCTAGATCCAACTATTCCAACATAATATTCTCTCTGTGTTAAACATTTAATTGACACAGAAATAAACACCGAAATCTACGCAGCAATTCTTCTGGCAAAAATCATGTTTGGCTTGGCCAGCCAGCTGATTTAGCGTCACAATCCGTGACAATCACAAATGCATGCACTAGATCTACTAGTGTAGTCAAACAGACATCAACATATGGCAACCATGGAACAGCCAGGCCACATACAACTTCACTACTACCGAATAATCGCCATTTGTAAACTTGTGGAATCCTAATACAAAAACACCCTCTCATGTTTATATTTATTCGAAATTTCTCTTAGTCACTCACCCCTAGCATAGATCCAGACATTTTCCTTGTTTGCTTTACTTTGGGATATCCCTTGTATTCAGAGACGCAAGGTTAAATCTAAATTTCATTTTTCTTAGCATGATTAGTGTCCTGTTTTATTATTGACATGGCCAAAAGCATGTCCTAATTTGACCATCATTATTTTTCAAATAAATTTTAAGAACGGTATTTTGCAGCTAAAATGGGCAGGGGGCAAAATGCAAAGAATTATTTCTTCTACAAATTAATTCCAGGCAGTGTTAATTGGTTTGCATAACTGGCATGCAGGATTGGTTATTGTAACAAGTTTCGTGAAAATTCTGATAGTGAAACCACTAGATTGATCTAAAGCCTTCATCATGTGACTTAAAAAAATAAATCCAATTGAGTGTCTCTGGCCCAAAAGCAGATAATTACTTAAATAAATATGTCACACTGACCGTTTTTCAAATACTGTAAACATACATTTTTGGGGGCAACATTTTAACGTAATCTTAATACCAGCTGTCTAAGATGCGGGCCCAAAATTCCAAGTAAAAAAAAAATACACATGAAGGTATAGGCCTAATCGTCTAGCTGTTGCAGTATCCATTCAGTTTGGTTCGGGCCAAATAAAGTATCAACTGCGAGAATTTGCATGTTTAAATAGTTTCTACAGTTTCAAATATCCTTTCATAATCATTGGCGTAGCGTTTGGGTTGTCAGCAGCCGGGTTAAGGATCGAGGTAGGCCTACGTATTTCGCCCCCTAAGCACGGCCCTTTCCACCAGTCCAAGATTGAACCCCTTGCTCCCCAGGCACATGTACTGTATTTTACAAATATATTAATGTGATAAAGCATAATGCATTTAATCCTAGTATTCTCAGATTTGTTTAAAATCGCCTGGTTTTGATATGTGTAACCTTTTCAATATAACACGTAGGCTATTGAAATCTGCATTGGAATCTCCCTCAGTTGACAGTATTGCGTACGTTACTCAGTCTTTCGTGGCTCATTGTAGATTCTGATACATTTTCATTAATTAACGTTTTGAGAAAATTCTTTCGCAATTGGCAGTTGAAACAGTGATATCTGAAAAGATTGATAATGTAACATCAAAGTTAATCAAACTCGATCTTGCAGCTTCCACTTGAACACCTATGAATGCAATCTAAAACCATCATAACAGTCGGCTTTTGCAAAAAATATAACTCGTAGGAATTAGAAAACACTTTTCAAAAGACGTTTTGGATGAGTAAACCATTAAATGCTTTTGGGGACAATGTTTAGGCATGGCAAGAACTCAGTTTTGACCCGAGGTCACTAATTGTTTACCGTTTTTTGCCCTGTAGGCTATCTTGAAACTTGACCCAGCGACAGCTGCCCTATTTTCTCAGATCGTATTTAGGTCTTTATTTTAGGAGTTTCGTTGGTCTCCACATTTACACCCCATTTTTCTTGTTCTTGTTTCTGTGTTTTTGTGCTAGGGATTAGCTTTTTTAGAATTTTGCTCGGGCAGTCGGCCTTGCTTGGCCTGCTCTTCTCGATTTTCCGCTGCCAATTTAGGTGTCTTTAACGTGCACAAGGGCCCTCCGAGTTTTGGTCCTTGTCGGAGAAGACTAGGTGCCCGATCTTACCCACTATATAATCAGGGACAGGAATTCCCCCCCCCCCCACACACACACACAAATTCCAACGTTCCTGCACCGACTGGGGATCCAATCCGGTACCTTCGGCACGAGAGGCGAGCACCCTGCCTCTGAGTCTGGACCAACGTGTCCCTGTCTTTTCACATAATATTATATCGTATATAGTTGAAACGGAAGAACGTAGAATAACAAAATTACCACCGCATTAGCAACACAATTACATAGCAAAACAACAACAACAACAAACAAACAAATAAAAAACTGCCGACACGACAGACCAAGAAAATTCACACAAGGATCGAACCCCTAGCGGCACTCGCACATCCTGACAACAGCATCATGCTTGGAACACTTAAGTTCGCAGCAACATTATTTCAATGGCGACGTTATTTCGAGATTTCCACAGATTTCAACTGGCAATCCCAGTGTCGCCACGTGCACAACTTACGGAGGCCACTGCATGTTTTACAAATGAAGACTATAGGGGAAGAACGTCCGTTGTCACCAAATGAAGGTTTGGATTGGAGAAATTCGCATTTTAAAGGTTGGAAATCCATGGATTGAAAAGAGGTTGCCATGTCTAAATTTGCTCCTATAGCTGGACAACGATTGTTTTTCACTTAATCGGTTTGAGAGGAACACGCAAACTATATTAGCTGAGAGAGGAAGGCTTAACCTCCCATTTTGTGACAATATATTTTTTGTTTACGTTCTTCCCCTGCAGACTTCAAATACAACTTGTAACTCTAGTTTCTGCAAATTTATGAGCAGAAAATCTTCTATGCACATGATGTATGCATTTTAAAGATTACTTTAGTCGTGAAGTGGATTTTAAAATTTACCCAAAGCAAAGCAACGCAACCTATCAGTGCCTTACACATCTTGGAGACGAGTCGGGTAGGAAAGGAGGAGCGAGCTGCAGCTACCTGGGTGCCCGCTGAAAATTGATGAAATGATGGTGTTTTTAATCATGATTTTCTTATGCAAGTTATGAAACATTATAGTACATGTACCAGTATCTTCAACAAGGAAATCACGCTACTTTTAACAGGCTTTATGACTGTATTTCACCGACAAGAATTACACGAGGACAGTATGCCTAACATCAACGAGAAAAATAGGCCCTACTGTAAGATTATATTTCGTGGCAATGTTTATTTGCCTTGTCATGTTGTGAACACTGTGTAGAGTGTTAGGACTTCGGGAGGTTTTCTGTGTGACTGGGAAGGGCGTGATACCTAATTTATTATTCTTTCTTTTTTTTTTTTTAATTTTGCGCCCCTTAAAATTTTGCACCCGGGGGCAACTGCCATTGTGGCCCTGACCCGCCCTGACCACGCTAAGCCACTGCAAGTAGGCGCCACAGGAAAGAGAATCAGAATTAGAGAGACCTCATAAATGGCCCCAGGGGTAAATGAATGGAGAAAAACAAGGGGGGGGGGGAGGGGAAGAGAAGGGAAGGGGGAGGAGAGCGGAAGGGGGATAAAAGAAGGGGAGGCGGGGGGTAGGATTTATCCCAATCATCTCCAGGACCGGCACCACTTGCCGCTGGCATGTGAATTTATTATGCATTTGCTAGAGCAAAGGATTGAACACACAGCCTGCATGCCTACGTCAATACGACGTAGATTAGATTACATTTCTGTAAGGCTAGTGGGATTACCTCTAGGGCAGGTTCCCTCCATCAAACCGACGTCGGCGTGATGTCGCCAGCAGCATATCTACATAGGAATGATGCCATTTCTATGCGTAAACTTGACATCAATTATTAAAACCACAGAAAAAACTGTGGGGTCGCAGCAAGACTATGCAAAGTCAAAATTTGGCAAAAAAGAAAAAGTTGTATGTAGCAAAGCCTCACGTAAGAAATAATACCCAATACATTGTATCGTTTGCATATTGTTTCTTATACGAGACCAGAGATATCTTACACTAACTAGATCGCGCGCCTCCACTGGCGGGCCTCCCCAAATCCGTGACTCCTAAGGAAAACGGCGGCCATTTTTACAAGGCTCGGCGGAAGTGCCTCTGCCGCGCCCGAGTCTTATGGTACATAAATGAAAACGGGGGCCAACAGCATTAGGCTGAGGCCCCCGAGAAACAAAGGACCTCAACATAGTCTTTCAAAACACGTAAGTGTTTGGTCTCTGGGACCTTATCAGAAAGAAGGAAAGAAAGGAAACACAAGTAGTTTACAAACATCTGGACAGAACGAGGGCAATGAATTATAAAAGAAAGAAAAAGAACAATTGTGATGATGTTATAATGCTTGAAGAAGAAGGAATGAAGGGTGAGGGTGGAAGTGGGATATGGGTTGGACTCGTGAAGGGAATAGCAGTTGAATGGAAGAAAGAATGGCTAGGTGTTGAGTGAAAGAAACTAATTTTATGTTCGGCTATGCAGCTTATCTGTGGGATGCCCCCCGGGTGGCCGCCAAGACAATTAATTAATTACTCTTGTGGGACACTGTGCGCTGGCTAATTGTCGGCCATAGATTGGCACGAATATCAATTACTAGTCGGTTTTGTTTAATTCTTATAGTATGAACAGTGAGCAGCAGTGAACTGTTTCTCTGGTCTTGGTTTTCCAGTCATCGACGTTTTCTCTGGAAACTTAAGCCCATCCGATTTTCGAAATAAGCTAGAAATCTTGGTGTTCTGTTCAATAAAGATGTATCTATAACCAGTGAAATCAGTCACTGGATTCGAAGAATGTACACAGTAATAAAGAAAATAAGTAAAGTATGGCACACTATTTCGACTGACAAAGGCACCCTATTGGGTCGCCCGTCTTGTCAAAATTAGACTACTGTAACTCACTCCTTGCTGGACTACAGCAAGAAAGAAATTGGAAAACTGCACATAGTACAAAATAATACTTGCACTGGCTACCGGTAGAAAAACGAACCAATGTATAAGCTGGTTACCTTGTGGTACAAATGTATACAAGTACAAAAACACACCAACTTATTTAATCGATCTTTTGACTCCCTATGTACCATCACGACATCTTAGATCATCTGCGGCCACTAAAAGGGTTAAAATTCCTAAGATGTCCGTTAAGACCATGGGTGAAAAATCTTTTTCTTTTCAAGGGCCTCAGATTTGGAATTCTCTGCTGCTCTTTGAGGGTGAAATCTGTTCCATGCTTACGCCTTTTCTTTTTTGCTTCTTTCTTTTTTTTTCTTTGAACAAGGTGTTTCACTTATGCCTGCTATGATCTACACGTGACCACTTTCAAGTTTTTTTTTTTTCTAGCTCCATTTTATACAGTTTGCCGTTTATTTTGCCGAGACTGTAACTGTATCGTAACTTGTAACGCCAGCCAACATAGCGCGATAACAAAATTTTGTATTTATACGAACAGGTGTGGGCTTGCCTGCCTCTCGCCCAGCCAGCGACAGGGCTTGAGAACATGGCGGCCGGTTTGACACACTGGTCACGCGGTACGCGAGCGGCGCATTGAGTGGGCGAGGCGCGCAATCTAGTTAGTGTAATTAAGATACTCTGCACGAGGCTTTGCACGTAAAACTTTTTCTTTTTGCCAAATATTGACTTTATCAATCCTATATCGGATTTCCCTACGATTCCTGACTGCATGGGTGTTATCTTAATTATGTCACTGATCATATCACATAGACTAATGTAGTGATGTAGTGTAAAAAAAAAAAAAAAAAAAAGATTTGTATCCACCTTTTTCCAGATTTATTTAATTCAACACTGAACATGATGTGACACTTGTGATGTTTAAACCAGGCGCCGCAGGACTAAGGATTCGGCAGAGTCCGAACTATAGAGGATGCGACAAAGAATCTGGCACCAGAGTGTCAACAATTGAATAACTTTTATCACAGATCGTTCTCTCTATTTTTTTTCCGGGGGGGGGGGGGGGTGGGGAGGTAATATATATTCATGACTACATTTTCGTTTAGCTTCCACGAGGGCTGGAAAACTTTCATAAGGCTTCTACCACTTTTAGGCTGTAAGTATAAAGATTCGAATTATTTCACAGACTGATCACGAAAAGAAAGCTCCAGCTTCTGCCCCTTTATTCCAAGCATTATTAAATGTTAAACTGTTTATTGACATAATGATAATGTGTTAATTACATGTGCTTTTACTTGGCATGGAAACCTTTCAAAGGACGAGGATGGTCAACAGTTTTCTCGATTACCGGTAACATATAAACACATAATAAAACAATAGCAACATGAGTTTATTGGTAAATTTGTCGCTGTTAGATTTTTCATCTTTGCTCTTTATATCAGGATCGAATTTCGTTGTTACGCGGGAAATATCTGTCGTAATTATCGAACTTTTACCATAATAGGCAACGTAGATCACTGTGAAATAACTTTGCGGCTATGTGCAACATGGGCGTTCATGTATACTTTCGTGGGATTTTATGTATATTCGTGTAAATAATCCACTTTCATTTCCGGTTGAAACATGGCTGCCGAGGCAACGGAATCAACGGTGTCACCGAATTTAGCTGGCGTCCCACGAGTTGACTTTGTGGTAAGTGCACAGCTTGCTACATTCTGAATATCTACTTTTACTAACCTTAAAAATAGCTGTAAATTGTGGTTGATCAAATGAGAAGGAACGAAACGTGGTGTGTCCTCAGCAGTTCTCTCAGTCTCAGACTCAGAGCCTGCCATGATCCACACACATTCCATCGCACACCATAATTTGCTGTTTTACTCTCTATTTGTCTACTCATATATCCAGGCCTAGATTTAATCAGTCCATTTATTTTATGTGCAATCTGTTGCATCTCAGGACTTCTGTGTTGGCCCTCACAAACATTTCTTAAATTAAAACAAACATTAACCCGCACGCTGTGTCGGGCGTAGCCTACCTATGCCTAGGCCTAGCCTAGATAAGATTTCCAGTTCCCAAATGTTTGTGGCGACGGTCACGGTCATGTTAACACGGGCGGGACAAGCTGACCATGCAGCACAAAAGGTGTGTTTTCATGTTCCAGGTCACTGTCCTCATTGAGACATAAATTAGGTCACCATCCAATTCCTCACTGATCTCTTCACCCCAGTTCTAAATGAAAGTCATTATGACAAGAACAGGAAGGAGTTCCGTACTCGAGCGCCAAAGACCAGAAACTAACTAAACACAAAGTTCTACCCCAGCCCCTTTTTGCCTGATTAGTCAATCTGACTACCGCCCATTGATACAAACTGACTAGACCCTCACGCCCCCAGGTCCATCTGACCATTCCATGTGTTTAAATTGATAACAGTGAAAGTGGCGCTCGAGTAAGGTACTCCTCCCCAAGAACATGTTAACCAGTGAACCACTGGTCGGAATCACAAAGACTAAGCTTTCAAAGGCTTTCTCCATACTATCAAAAGATGTAGCATCGACATGTGAACCGTTGCTCAACAAATTTGCAATATTATCTCATTTTGTCCTAAGCTGACCATCATCTTGAGTTGTCTGTTTACAAGATTAACCCCTTTGATCACATAGTGACGTACCTGGCATGTCATAAAATTGTGCAATTTTTGCTGCTGTGCCGTACCAAGTACGTCACGGAAGTTGCGATACTCTGGGTTCCCCAATACCATGTAGACGTACCAGGTATGGCAAACTAAAACTGCTCTCTACAAATGCTTTATTCAAAGCTATGGGCGAGTACGGGCGAAATTCTGAATCAGTATTGAATTTTATGCATACTCGATTCCAGTTAAAAAACTGCTAGTGCTTCAACAGAGCAAATAATCTTCGATCAGTTGTGTTCCTCTCGTCACTGTCGACTTGATCGTAACTTTGTAAGCAATCTCACATCATGAGTCACAATGGGAGCGAAAAAAGAGAAAGAATATCATTGTTTGAGCTAGATGTAGTGAGACAGAGTGATAGCGAAGATGATTTTTTTCTCAGATTCTGGGTTTGACTCCTCTTGAGTATGTTTTGTCAAGGGGAGAGGAGTCAGATTCTTCTGACAGTGACTCCAGGCCTATGACATCGAAGGGTGCCCATCTGCAAGCTGCTACTAGTTCTAGCACTAGTAAAGGCAAGGGTAAAGGTGTGAAAAGAACAGTGACCACTGATAAAACTAAGAAAGTGCCAGCCAAGAAATTTAGATCTAGGGGTGTCCCTCTCAACCTGGCCTGTGCCTTGGCCAAATCGGCCAATGCTTCGAGGTTTATCACACTATGAAAACCTTCTAGACTGATCTTTTTTTCATAGACATTTGATGAGATTTGCTGATTGTATTTATGGACATGTTTCAAAGTGCCTGGGAGGTCATAATTTCATATAACAGGTGTGTTCAATGAAGACAAAACACAAAAATTATTTTTCATTTTCTATTTTTTTGGAAAATGTTCACATGGTTTCATGTATTGTGACCTTGTATAATGCTTGAGATAAAAAGCATGCATATTAGAAACTACATTCAGTTTCCTTTCAGAAAATGTATACTTTGTGGGGGATAACTGTACAAATAAACTGATTACAGTCAATTTTAAAACATAACCTTAAAAACCACTTGTGCGCTGTCGTAAGGGCTAACCAAAATAACTAAAAAACTTGTCGTACACAGGAATGCAAAACGCGTTGTAGCAAAAGGGTTAAGAACCAATCAGAAACAAGCTGTGAAATGACCGTTGCCCGAAATGCCCACATTGATTCATTAGCATATCACGCCAAATTGGATGAAACCATTTAGTGCTGGGGGGGGGGGGGGGTGGGGGTGGCTAGTTATCATACTTCATTCTCAAGAAAATTACAGCTGTCAGTTTGGTCATTGTAAGTCAGATTAGGCTATAGGTTAGAGACTTAGAGACAAAGATTTCATATTGGAATGATTGGTTGATTCATTATTAAGCATGGTTACAAGGTAAAGCAGAAATGTTTTCATACTGATCAAATACAAACCTCGTGGACAGCGGCAGTGTGGTCATCGGCAAGGGTCAGTGCGACCCAGATAAGGTTCCCTTGTGAGTAAGGTCACTGACCTGGTCAGCAAGCTTTACGGGTAGCGTGCAGCCGGGGGGTTAACAAATGCACTGAGCCTGCTAATGAAGGTGTTCCAAAAAATTGGTCACTCGACAGATCTTTAGAAAGGCACAGCCTACCTACCTTGGGGTGATTTGCAGTTGATCCATCACAAGCCATCTTGTAATGGAAATCAGTGAGGAGCAACCGAATGGGGTTTGCCCACTTAATTTCTGGCGTGATGTCATTATAAAAATAAGCTTGACAAACCCAGCAGAATTTATGTTTCCACCTATAGATGGAAGATTGTTTGCCAACTTTCAACCTTTGAAGACTGCTTTGGAAGATTATTATTAGACTTTGGTCTGGGTAGGATGTGTTTATGGTTCTACCTATAGATGGAAGATTGTTTGCCAACTTTCAGCCTTTGAAGACTGCTTTGGAAGATTATTATTAGACTGTGGTCTGAGTAGGATGTCCACTGCTGAATTGTAACCCCCTCCCTCTGCCTTCCACAGACAACAGTGTCAGATAACTTTAACTTGAAGTTTAAGTCTATGTCCGGTTCTGCCGGTCCACAGTGGAATTCCATCGCTGAGGTGCAGTCTTTTTCTTCATCCTTCAAGTAAACACAGAAGATTGTGATCTGGTTTGTGAATTCCCATAACAGTAAATGAAGGCTGTTTTCTTTTACCTGTATCGTAAAGGTGAAAGATAACTCAGTAATGAGCCAACAAATTTGAATCAAATGCTAAAGTAAAGAGCTATCAGATACTTTGAAGAAATGTGTGAAATGAAAACAGCTTTTATTGGTATTTCCTTCAATCAGGAAGATGTTGATGACTTCATGAAAAAGCCAGATAATGATACAGCTGAGTCTGTATTGAAGAAACAAGAAGAGCTGCATAACAAGTTCAAGTTTATGGAATATAACCTAAATATGAAAAAATCAAGGTTGGTATGTCTTTATGTTGTCACAGAGTTGTGTAATGTGAATGTCTGTGCTTTCTGTTTTTGTTCGCTTTTTTTTTTTTTTTAATGTGGCAGAATTTTAAAGTGATAGAGGCAAATAAGGATCCGAGTGACGAACTCATCAATTAAAAAAAAAAATAAAAAATTGTCAGTATTTTTGTTTCTGATATTTTACATGGTTAATTCAGTTTTCATGGGGGACAGAGTTTGTTTTATTGACTGATGTTAAATGTAACATGTTTTGTTAAATGATCACTGTCATGTCTTCATCAGAAGCAGTAACCAAAGACATGACTGAGAGTTATTTCTCACAATATCTACAGCATGCAGAGGATTGCATCATTGTAATTTAACCCCACACTTTTTGCACTGCATGATTTGAGACTTGATTATCCTATATATATTTTATCAATCAAGCATGCTGGCAAAAGCAAGATTCTCTTCTCCTCTTATCCTCAGATTGAAGAACCAAATCCCAGATATTAAAAGCTCGTTAGACATTGTGAAACATTTGATGGTGAAAAAGGTAAGATTGTAGTTGCCACCTGAGAATTTATATATAGTCACCTTAATGATATCAGTGGCAAAAGTTTATTCTGAGACAAACTTAGGCAGGTTTGCTGCTTTCAATTCATGCATCACCCAGTAGTCTCCTTCACATTTGCAACATGATAAGATTCATTATCATCATAGGGTCAAAGAGTGCCCAAATGTGTGCCAGCCTTTTGCATCGTTCTGCTTCTGCCATTCATTTGTCTGCGTGGACACTGAATGAAGATTTTAACAAATGGGCTGAAACATTGAAATGGCTGTAAATAATCTCAGGGTGTGCACTGAATATTATGCAGTCCAATCCACTTATCTAGACATGGCTTTTCTCGACATTCTGGGTAACTTGACACAATTTTTAAGTCCCAACCTGTTCCTTCATTAATGCTACTAAATATTTCCCCGTAACTCGACATGTTATTCCATTCTTTCCTCTTATATCGACACATTTCTATCCGACCATGGCAAAACAAATGCACTAGATCTACAATTGTGCTGCCAAAAATGCCCATGCAACTCCCCGATAAGGTCTCTTTATTTCTTTTTGCGGTGTTGGCGGGGAGGGGCAGGAGAGGGGCAGGAGAGGGGTGTGTGGATACAGAGGATGACCCTCGGCTTCAGTAACGTGAATGTGGAGTGCCATGCATACGCACACGGCAGTAAAAGTAGGGCTACAGAGTACTACAGAGTGAGTTGTCCCCCCCCCCCCCCCCCCCGACAAAACATTCGTGCAACGTTGATACTAGGCCTTGACCTAAATCTGTTGGTTAACTGCCGTACTGTGTGTCACTGTGTGTATCAGTATCATCACTTCTTCTGAAGAAACAGTCAGGTCAAGGTTAGAAAGAAAACAGTAAAGCACTGCGCATTTGATAGCTAAGGCATTTCGCCGATATCGTCAAATCTTTGCCACACAACTGCTCCCGCACAACAGTGATATTGGTGATATTGGAGGAACGGGTGACAGTATGACGATAATTAAAAGAAAAGGGGACATAATTGCGTTATTTATTGGACACTTCCAATTATGGTGATGTGTGCCCCCCCCCCCCCCTTTTTTTTTTCTCTTTCACCACTAATCTGCTATTTCAACTTTCTCTTTACTCGACACAAGTCAGACGGTCCCACTGATGTTGAGATATTAGGATTGGACTGTATTTATATAATAAATTTGAGTAACACAATTTGGATGCTGGGTGTTCACTGGAGACTACTGTATAATGTACTGGATTAATTACTTTCATAGCAATTTGTTCTCTGTATAATCATGACCTCAGCTTAGGCTAATTTTGGGGGGGGGGGGGGGGGGGCAGGAATTTTGAAGCATATTCTGATTTTAATTTTGAAACATTGAGTCATTGAGAGATTTTAAACTAATGTAATTTGGTATTAAGGGGGGGGGGGGGGGGGTGTCCTGAAATCGAGTTTTGGGCTCAAAATGTCGATTCTTGCTTTTGTCGATTTTCGGAAGGTTCAACCATTTCTATTTATGTTTTTGATACTCATTTGACCTAGCTAAGAGTTTTTCCATAAAAAAACAAGACTTTCATATGAGAAGGTCGAGTAAAATATTGGCTTCCAATCAAAGAAAATACACTATAATTGCCAGTTCAAGACACAATGAAACGCCATTTCTGGCTGATTTGTGGTATAGGGACCCTTGTATTGGAATCTCCCACTTGTATGAATGATCCAGAACGGCCAGGAATGTATTGAGACATTTGGTAAACATTCCGACACTTTTTTCAGCCAAAAAACCTTTGCAAATTTTCAAACGCGTTTTTCTCAAAACTTACTTTTTTTACGTTAATTTCCGAACTCCTTTTTTATTTTTTGTTGGATTTCGATGAAAATTGCACTATAGGATCTTTATATTGTATACTAAAAAAGTTAGTATCCACGTTTGAGTATCTTTTATAGTTTACGAGAAATCTATCATTTTTGTGGTGAAAAATCAAGAAAAATGCATACGCGCGAAAATACAATTTTCAGAATTTCTTAGAAAAACATCTATCAAAGATATTCAAATAAAAATACTAAAATATCTTTATTATATATTGAAATATAAGCCTACAAAATTTCAAGACCATTTGTTGAAAAATGACGGAGCCTTTAGGTTTTAAAAATAGCTATTTACACGGAGGCGAAATTCAAGATGGCGGCGTTACCATGGTAACCAATAAGTCCAAGTATTTTTTAAATACTTTTTCCCCCTAATTTGGGCATGCTGAATTCAAATATGGAAGTTAAAATTGCCTACTCTGTGTTGTTTAGAATATCACTCTCAGGACCCCCCCCCCCCCCCCCCCCCCCTTAAAGAGTACCATGTATGTTTTAAATTTGAATTTGGTAGTTCAAACTTGCACATTATTTAATGGGTTAACTTATTCAGTGATTACATTGGTATTTTTGTGTAATTTTACCTACAGTTGCAGTGGAATGAATTGAATTAATTAATTACTGTATTGAAATCAGACAATCCGTCATTTTTATTTCACAGAATTATCAATAAGGCTAAACTTTAAGATCACAGCAATAGTGGTGGGATTACATCTAAGGGTCTTGAAACTATATTTCATGTTAAATTCCAAGTGTATCATCACACCACATGCATTTCTTTGCAGGAGAACACAGAACCTATGTCCACTAGATTCTTGTTGTCAGACAATGTGTATGCAAAAGCAACAATACCACCAACTGAGAAAGTGTGCCTTTGGCTTGGGGTAGGTGTTCAAGTTGAGCAATAAATATGTGTCATCATTTCAAAATTCTGCATTTTGTCATCCTGGTAAATAAGCTTTTTGTTTTTACATGAGTAAAATTGGAGCACATAACCCTACACATAAAGTAATAAATAGTTATAAGTAAGTAAACAGTTAAAGACATGTGGAGAGAAGAAAACAGAGTTTCAATGAAACACAATGTTTTCACATAAATTTCATCCCTTCCTTGGAAGACAGGTTTTCCAGAAAAATCTGCAGCTTTTACGGCTATAGACAGACAATTACTGGACAGCTTACGGGGCTGATTTCCAAGCTGAAATGCATCTGCTTAGTTCTTTTTTGTCAAATCTTAATTCTTGAGAGACTAGTTGATATACATTTTAATTGGTATGCACACTATGTCATTGATTTTGTGCATGAATGTATACATGTATTATTGTTAAATTCATTTAAACCTGTAAATAATGACAATAGTAAGTGTTTTCTGTATCTGTCTCCTTTCAAGGCAAATGTAATGCTGGAGTATCAGATTGATGAAGCAGATGAAGTGTTGATGAAAAATCTGGAGGCTGCCAAGAAATCTCTTTGCCAAGTGGAGGATGATCTTTTGTATATTAGAGATCAAATGACCACACTGGAAGTCAGTATCCTTTTTCAGCAAACACTGTGTTATCTACACTGGAACTTGATTATAATGAGATGCAATTAGGTACAGCAATCGAAAAATTCATTTACACCATGTAAATGTTTAAGTAATATTTTCTAAATCTACTCAATAAAACTAAGAAAACAAAAAACAAAATAATAAAAATCCATCCATAAATGACTAAGATATGATTTTTTCAAAGTTTTGTTGCACTTCTCATCAGAGCTGAACAGCCAAGTTCACATACTCATATTTCTCATAAGTTATAAAATAAAGTGATAAAACGGTAAACAAACACATTTTCTAAGACTTGGTCACTCAAACGGTGAATTTCATTCATTAGAGCTCATTGACATATGTCAATAGCCTCCCACAGGACTCGGTTTGCAAAATGTAGGCCACGGTATTGGCCTTGCGTGTTGTGCAAGGAGGCCAGTTCCAATACCATGGCCAGCAAGGCTGCCCACAATGCTGTAACTCAATATTATCGATAAAATATTTCCAAACAACACATATTAACATGATAAACGTAGATAAATGAGATATTAATTTTTCATGTTGTTTTTATTGTATTCAAAACAAATAAACTAGAGTAGGGTTATACGCTGGAGAAGGAAGGGGGTGTCTCGATAAATTTCCAGGGTCGGAAAATTTTCTACAATGCCGAGGTGCACACTTGCGGTAACTAATGCAATGCTGTGAGAAAAATGCTTTATTCCACTCAAAATGGAAAAAAAAAAAGACAAGAAATACACCGAATTTTATTTTTTATTAGCAGGGTCGCACCCCTTGTTAACACATGATGTACTCCTGTGTAGTATCAAACTGACAGTAGATCTTAGCCTTCATATTATCGATACTAATTTACATTCTTTTGCTGCTGGAAGCCATGTTTTGATTGAACTACAAAATGAGTATCAGTTGAGTACGTTTCCAGTGGTTTCCCATACTGTACCATCCAATGAATGTGAACAGACTGGCTATGTGATGGCAATACATAAAGTGTAAGCACGTGTTCAAGTAAGCCTTGTGTAGACATTGAGAATGCACATAAAGCACATCGCTGGTAGTGAAACACAATGCACAATACAGGTCTGACGAAGCTACCGTAGTAGTCTACTGGCCCGCCCTGACTTTTTCGAGGTCTCATTACTGCCAGTGTCATTACACATGATGATATGGAATATAAATTCAGATTTGGTCTGTTGAAAAGGAGCACACATGTTCTACAAGATTATGTGATTCCACATGAAGATTATTTTTCTATTTGACCACTAACCTTTGTGTTTCATATTTGATACTAGCTGATTAACCTGTCATAACTCTCTGCTATCCTGGTATCACACTTCCGTCTATTGAGAGCTGGGGGAAAGCTCCTGAGGGCTGAAATGTGTAGTAAAAAATTAACACGTATAATTTGCTTTCTCAGAGAGAAAACAAAAATCTCAAAATGTGTCAGTGTATTTTGCATTTGCTGATTTCCTACCCTCCAGGATACTGCTTTAAAGATATAACAGGTTAAGCTGCATATATATATGTTCAAGCAGCCTTAAGAGAAAATGTGATACATGGTTTGCAACTTGTCACAAACCTTAACTCCACCTTAGATATGGCACGTGTCTACAACTGGGATGTGAAACGTCGACAGGCAGAAAAGGATGGAAAATCTTAGTGTCCAATAAAACTTGTAGCTCATCCTTTGTTAACAAAAGCATCTTTCATTTTTGATCAGACGCTGCCAGTAAATTAGAATCAGTGGTTGCGCTGGAGTTGGCAGAGATTGTGATTGTCCTGAACAAATTAATTTGTGTCACTAATGGTTAGCTTGAAACTGCACTAGGATTGCTTAAAAAACTGGTTTCCACTTTTTTGCTAGAGTCAGAATGTTTTAAAAGGCAAAGAATTTATTGCCCCCCGAAATTGTTTATCTACAGTTAAAACAGCGAGAATCGCTTGACTTCCATTAAACATTTTATTCAGGTATTGTATGCATTTTGCTATGCATGCAGGCCGAAGTGCCCACATATGATTCTGGGATTGGGGAGGCATCTTTCATTTGGCTGGATACACCGTCATTTAATGCTTATACTCCTATACATGTATAAAATTGTAAAAATTCTTGTATGTCACAGCCGGTGTTACATCATGGAAGCACTAGAACTTGTTCTACTTCTAGTTGATTCGAGGCAGAGATTGGTTTAAAAAAAAAAAAATTGGTAGCATGGTGTAGGTGGGGGCAGACTTTGACAACAGGTAATTTAAAATGTAATTTAATAGATTTACTGGACATTGGGCAAAAAAGAAACCAGATAGTCAGAAATAATTTCAGTGGCTTTGTCATTGGTTGGCTATTTCAAATGTAGCATTATGATACATGTACTAGTATAAACATGGAAAAGATGTTTTTTTTAATTTTTATTTACAATTACATGTCACTCAGAGTGCCAATGTTGAGTTTTATTTGAAAAAAAAAATTAATGTAAGATTTGCTTGCCATAATTGAGTTCTCCATTAATTTAGTCATAGGTAAATATTAAAAAAAAATATTGACCTGGATCCAGTGCATAAATTAAAATCAGGTTTCATGCATTAGCTGAAAGTGCAAGTAGTGTCTTTAGTATCAATAGATTGTGACATACTCCATTAAAATTGTGTTCAATCATCTCATGTCTGACACTGAAACTTCACTTCATTTGAACCTGGCATTGCTTTTTTTTTTTTTTGTCCACCCAAGCATTGTATGAATGTATAGCAGCATCCGTTTTATTAAAAATTTGAATATTTTGACATCAAATTATTCTTTGTTATTTTGTGTAATTAAGATTGTTGTTGTTTTCACTGTATGAGAAAATTGTGAGAACTCATTTGCTTATCCTCTATTTGACTGAATGAACTATTAAGCTCTTGTGTTTATGCTTCTGCGCAAGCAGTGAATGTTTAGTTCTATTTAAAACACCTTAAAAATAGACATACAATATCACTGATGCCATTAGAAGAAAGTACTAGTAGTGAGAAAGGTAACTATTGAATACAACTACATGTATTTATATGTAGTACCAGCATGAAAAGAGTGTTGCACAGAGTGGATGAAGCGGGCAAGACAGCAGGCCTACACCTAAATGCTAAGAAAACGAAAGTCATGCATACTGGAACAGGGCACCATGAACACCAGGAGATACTAGTAAACAAAACAGCACTAGAAAAAGTGACTGATTTCAAATACCTAGGATCACATAAATCGCAAGATGGAAGCTGCTTAAAGGACATAAAAACAAGGATAGGAATGGCAAAACACAAAATGGTTCAACTAAACAACATTTGGAAGGATAGAGGCACACCAACGGACCTCAAAGTGAACATACTTAAGTGCTTGATCTGGCCAGTCCTACTATATGGTTGTGAAGCCTGGACACTCAAAAAGGCAGACATAACAAGATTGGAGGCAGCTGAAATGTGGCTTTACAGAAGGCTACTCAGAATAAGTTGGACAGAAAGGAGAACAAATACAAGCATCTTAGAACAGCTTGGCACCACCAGAAGAATAACACCTGAAATAAATAAAAGAAGACTTGCATACATCGGCCACGCGGCCCGAAACAAAAGCACGGCCCTTATGATATCAATCCTTCAAGGAAAGACAGAAACATAGAGAAAACAAGGAAGACCACCCATTACATATCACGATAACATCAAGAAAGTCAGCCAGCTGGAAATAAGTGAACTAACTAGGAAAGCTAAGGACAGGATTGGGTGGAGGAGATTTTGTCGTGACATCCACTGTAGCAGCTAACATCGATGACGATGAAGCCGACAGGTGACAGGTGACTTTCAAATAACAGAACTTTTCAGAGTGAATTTACTATGTTTGAACTCTGGATACAGAAACATCCCGTTTTGATGAGTGCTGCACACCACTTGTATAGTTGTAATATTTCTTGCACACGGCTACTTGATTTTTGAGTGCTGCATACATGTACTATGTCTTGGTCACAGACACACAGGTCCTTTATTTGTTTACTGCGAGTCCTTAGGAAGTCCTTAAAATTAGTTTTCAAGACTTTGTATGAACCCTGTCATGTTAACAATGGAATAAGGAATGACAGCTACTCTAATAGTAATAAACTGATGAAATTTTAAAGACCCCCATCTGCAGAGAACTAGAGTGAAATCTGTGCTGTGGGTACCCTAAAGTTTATTTCTTTCCAAACGTTTGGTGTATGTATGTTGAACAAAACAAAGATAATACTTGTGCTGACAATGACAGAAACATTTGACACACCAAACACAATAATCTGAAAGGAAATTTTGATCTCAGAGGTGAAACTTTATTCCTAGAATTCAAATATGGACAAAGAGTAGACAAGACTGCGTTCTCTTATGACCCTCAAGAACTCCAAATTATTCAATTTAAATGGATAAAAAGTATCCAGGATTCCATTTCTCTTCTATTTTAAACCAACTCTAATCACGCTATTCAAAGCTGTATTCCACGAATCAGCCTACACTACAGTGTGTGGAACATATCTGGGATCCAGATTTCATACTCGCTAGATGGAACAGCTCACTGAGGTTGGCACTGTCATGAAATAGTAGTATTTTGTTCATACTTGTTAATATCATGATGAAAATGAAATAATTTATTCTGGCTGAAATACTTTTTTCTTATAAAGTTATAAAAACGCCATCTCTTATTTTCCGTCACATACGAGACAGACTGGTTTTGCTGTTTTGTCCTGTCCAATTTCAACAATTGTCTTAATTTGTTCATTGTTAAACAGTATGATTATGATGAAATAGCAATAAGGACGGTTGACAAAATACATTGGCTCTCACTCTGACGATTGAAGTAAACAACACGAGAAACGTTCATTTCACCTCACACTCATTCACAGCTTGGCCCCTTTTCATTTTACATAATTATTGTCTGTTAACTGTTTTATGTCCATGGTATTAATGACCCAGTCAGAGAGTAATAAAGCCATTCAAAATGACTATCACTGAATAACAATGCATGACTGAACATCCATATATATCCATTCACTCAGAATGTCACATGTATTTCAGTTGCCCCGGTGCAATGGACAAAAGATAGTGACATGTGGATAGATTCTGTCAGGTCTAAATTTCAGTCATACTGTGGTTACCAGTTACTCCACATGTAAATCAAACCACTTCTTTCCACTGACTGCACATAAACGTATATTATGCCAAAACACAATCAGTTATCTGGCTGTTGAAATCTAATGACAATTTCCATAAGAATAATTAACCTTTTCCGTATGTCGCTATTTTCCCTGCAGTCCGTACGTCGTAAATTTTGTTACCACATTATCCCGCATAGCGCAAAATGCCGGTTATGCCTATCCATGCGTCCTGGGTATCAATTATTATCACACTGAGGCAAGTGTAGAATAACACGCTTTCAGTCGGTCTATCCGTCGTGTTCACGAATACTATCCAACTACATACGGTGTTTTATCAAATACAAATCTGTGGGAGCAGAAATGAAAACTTTAAGTTCATACGCGGCCCATCTCGATTACCTATTGCTATGCTTCAGTTTCAAATCGCTATTGTCAAATTCAGCAAACCGGTATGTTCACCACTCTGTATAAATATAAACATTTTTTTATAAGAGGGGAAAATAATACATAAAATGAAGAGATTTACATATTTTCTTACATAGAGGGGACATAAAATTAAACAATACTAATGAGAAGTAATCATCTGTTCATATCACAGACATTTCTATCTACATATAATATACGCATTGTGCGTATAAAACTCAAAAACTAAACACAGCAGCATTACCAGAATGTTGCCCAGTTGATTTTACTAGACCACAGTAAACTTATAGGCGTGCCTTGAGTTAAGGTTTTTGTCACTTTCATTTTTTGGGCGTCCAATGCCACTCTACTTTGTTCTCATTGCCCCATATTATTATTACACATACCACAGAAATTTGATCTCTTCAAAAACTATTACTGCTTGTGTTTCAGGAGGGGTTAGGTGGGTGGGATAGTGGGGTCACGTCTTCATCATGTGTCCCCCATGTATATGCTGGGAAACTTGATGATGAAGGCGCGATTATTTCACTCTTTACAGTAACTGTTGCAGGAAAAGTAAGCGTAAATAAAACCCGCTAAAAACAAACAAAATTTTATAGCATCAGACCAATTCTTTGATGAAACTTGAAGAAATACATGAAGTTTCAGTACCATGCTGTCAATTGTATATTTTATATTAAATTTTAAAGAGGGCTGTGGGAACATTTTTTACCACGACATACGGAAAAGATTAATATGTATTGCTGTCACATTTGTTTTACAACAAACGCATTGTTTCAGTTTCTAATATGCCAACTGTCAATTTATATTTTCCATCTACTCGAGGATGATGACAAGAAGTACCAATGAAATCTGCCCAATCCAATTTCCCCACCCTTCAGTAAGTAACTTATCTGATGATCAACATCAAGTATGATCTGTAACAAATTGCACCCAAAGCATCACACCACATCTTCCAAAAACATTCATTTCACTCATACACTTTCATTATGTACATTTAGGACATGAATTTAGGCACAAATGAAGATTCAGTTTTCCGGAACCTCATTTTCCAGGGGGGGCTCCAGCTGATGAATCTGAAACAAAAAAACAAACAAGAATTAGGGCCTACTTTTGAATTATCAGTATTAAGATCATTAAATTTTTACACTTTGTAAAAAGTGTAAGATATGGGAGGTTTTCAAGAAAAAAAGGGCTCCTTGACCCCTCTGACCTCAGCAAACACTTACATTTTATTGATCTTAGACCTCATCTTGCCTTTTTGTAAAGTATCATGCCACAGTGTCCTTATAGTTTCACAAATCACAACTAAAAGTAACAGCAATGCAAACATTTTAAAAGTGTTCCTTGTCTCCCACAAAAACAAATGTGCTGAGAAGTCTACTTTTTCTGTCCAGAAAAGATATAATACATGTAATAAAATGGGATTCTGTCCATGGTCCCCGAGAGTCACGGCAACATGTCGTACATGTAGTATCTCAGACTGCTACTTTTCTGAAATCTAAGAACTTCAAATTCTGAAATGAACTTGATCCTGAGGATCTGGGAAAAGGGGTTGTGGACCTGTGCTTATCTTGTCAACCAGAAACCAAATCAGGGAGACACATAACTGTTAATAATAATGTAGTAATTAGATCTGGTGCTCACAAAGATTTTAATTTCTACACTTTACGGGTAATTGTAGTGGTACCACTGAAACCAAAAATTTATGACATCACTGCACTGACTTCAGCAAAATATTCTTTGTGCTTGTAAAAATTCTTCCACACCAAATGAATGCTCCAAATGCAATGAATGCGTCAAAACAAATAAAAGAGAAATGGACATTCCACCAATGGTTAAATGTACATGTATCAACCAAATGAATTTCAAATGTGCATGTCAATATACATGTATATGTATTAGCTAGTCCAAACTGTTTTTTACTTTTTATCATATCTCACTATTACTGTCTAGATCTAATCGAATGGAGCTTGCTTTTCCAAATTTATTATTCTGGTTATGAAAGTTTTGGCATTTTCAAAAGTGAAAAAACACCTCGAATTTGCTATCTTTCACAAATTGCACGATTATCCAACATTGACCGCCCATAAAATGTCGGTGTATTGAGTCATGACATTAAAAAATTCTCAGTTTCCAAGTCAAGGGGGTGTACATTACGCTTAATTTTTTTTGTAGGGTAGAAACATAACACAAGCATGTCATTTTACTTTTTTTAGTCCGCAAACTTCACCTGATGACATTTTTTTGTGAACACTTACTGGGGATACAAAAATAATGTTTTTGTTTTTTCTTAATTGAAAAGGAGGTCAGCTGTGTCACCACTGACTTAGCACTGAGTCAGTGTCGGACAAAGGTGACGAAATCAAGCATTGGGTGGGTCTACAAAAAGTCGGTGCTTTGCGTCGAAACATGCCCCATTTCTGATCATGGCATCCCCTTATAACACAAAGCCTGAGGTTTATTTGTGTGTAATTTTGATCCTGATCTATAAAAGTTTCCGCTAGTTTCTCGGCCTACAAACCTTTCAACAAATGATTTTCAAAGGAATTTCAATTTAAAACACGATGAAAAATACATTTAATTAAACCTCATTTATCTGGCTTTCTATGTGAGTGTGCCCTACATCGGTGTGAGGCTCTGCCTCTGTTAAGAGGAGGTCAATTTGGTACGCGCAGCTCAGAGCAAAAAATGGCAAGACTATGTCCTGTTCAAGCTATAAAAATGTGCAGCTAAACATATTAAACAATACAAAAGGAAGTATATTTTGTCAGAGGAAGGACTGAACTTTATTTTGATGTAGGACACATGTGGTTTCATATAAATACACAGCAGGAATAGCCTTGTAATGTTGACCTAAAATTATGCCAAAATGGGATTTTGCCCCTTTAGCGGGGCAGTTTGGACTACCTAGATGTATGCCATTATCAGGGGATGTCGTGTCTGTATGAGTTGTTTGTGTTTTACAATCATTTAATTTGCGAACTGCAGTCCACAGTGCTGAATAAAAAAACAAGATAGATAATAAGTACACTTCTTCTCAGTTCCAAGTGCTTTACTGGATAAACAACAAAAGTGTATAGTGGTCATGGAAGCCAGCCACTAAGACTTGATCAAAGAATGATAAGATATGACAAAATCTGGACTGGGGACCCTCCTGAAAAGGCTTGGCCTATAGGAATGAAAATACTTTTGGGAACTAATAACTATAGGGCAAATTATACTGGCTGGGAGAGCTGACTAACACCTCTTGCTTTAGTAACAGGACTGCACAAGTTGGAATAAGTATTCCCAGCGTAAAGTTTAATATGGCTTGAATGTGTGATTCTTGCTCAAGGAGAAATTGTGATTTCCATGAATCACAAAATTAGGCAAGTGAAGATACTCTTTGTTTCTATCAATTCATTTCACTTGTGATGTTCCCTTGTTCCAAAACAAATACAACATAACGCATATAATCAATAATCAACTTAGGTTCAACGAAAAGTTGAAGTAGCAACAGAAAAATTTGAACTGCAAAAAAAAAATCACGCAGACTCCCATGTTTCTTTAGTATATTAATTTTCTATTTACACGACTGATGATCGTAATTTTTTACAGATGGTTCGAATGAACAACATGTATATTGATAATAAAAATTATCACAATAATAGACACAGTGTAGTATACAAAAATGATGAAGATTAAATGTCCTTGTAGCAACAGCAGTGAATTAGCTTTGAGCTTGAAAATTTGATGTATATAATAAGAAGTTGGTAGAGCTTTCTTTCATCTTAACTTTCATGTTCAAGTTCAGTAGCACTAGCAACAGGAGCCTCTTGTGCATGACACATTTGTAGCTGCAACAGTGACAAAGAGAGCTAATTTGAGCAATTATCTTAAAACTCAATATGCTAGAGTAATGCATCAAGACAGGACACAAAATGTATTTTTGTCCTCAAAGGAATTGCAGCAAACTGAGGAAAAGGTCTGTAACATGCGGGTAAAAAGTCTGTATGTGGAAAGCACTTGGTAAGAATACCCCATTACCTGGTGTAAAATAATCATTGATATTGAAAACTCTTAAACGCAGTCATTTGTTGTGACTTAAGCCCTACTCAGACTAAAGCAAAGAGGTGCTAACAATCAGTTCTGTTTTCCTACACACATATAATATGTAGTGGACTTCACTTGAGTTGAACAGGCATGAGTTGAACTTCTCTTGAGTTGATCTTTTTTGGTGGAATCGGCACCATTACATCATATTTTATATATTAAAATAAATCGGTTGTGCTGACTTCAACTCAAGCATCGCAACGTCCCAACCCCAAATGCAAGGGAACACCGATAGGCTAGTCCCTAAGTCCAGAGCAGGTCTAGAGGCCTGTGGTCTAGCCAGAAGCGTGCGGGGGTTTTGATTGGCAGCCCACGCCAGTGAACCACTGGTTGGAATCACAAAAACTAAGCTTTCAAAGGCTATCAAAAGGTGTAGCAATTAGCATTGGCATGCGAATTGTTGCTCAACATATTTGCAATACTATATCATTTTCTCCTAAGCTGACTAACATCTAGAGTTGTCTGTGTCTAAGAACCAATCAGAAATAAGCTCTGAAATGACCTTCGCCCCAAATGCCCTCGTTGGTTCATTAATATGTCTTAATCTAGATGAAACCACTGTTCAGCACTTGGGGGGTGTGGCTTGTTATCAATATCATGCTTCGTTCTGAAGAAAATTACAGCTGTCACTGTGTCAGTATAAGTCAGATCATTGGTTACAGACCTAGAGACAAAGGTTTTGTTGCTTAATTCATTATCAAGCGTGATAAGGCATTGAACGAATGAATTCAAACTGATCAGATAAAAACCATGTTCACAGCCGTGGTGTGTTAATCGAGAAGGGTCAGTGCGACCCACATAAGATTCCCCCGTGAATAAGGTCACTAATCCGGCCAGCGGGCTTGACTAGTAGTAGCGCAGGCTGGGGGTTTTAGGCACAGACATTAAAGGATATCTCAGATTCATGTATCACATCACTGTCATCTACTCTATGAGTTTATGAGTGGCAAGCCAAGACTAAAAACCGTAGTGCACTGACTGATATTGCAGTCAGTTTAAATGCGTTTCACCGATGCCCTCCCCCATAAATGTAAAGTTAATAGTGGTTATATCCCCTGACATCGGGTTGGCGGCACATGAGTTGAACAGTGGATGTGTTGATCTATTTTTTTTATCCCCCAACGACATCAACTCAAGGGTAGTTGACTGTATAATATCAATAGCCCGGTTGGCCATACATGACTCATTTTGCTTACAATTATCCCTTGTACCACTCTGTAGGTTTATTTTCTTTAAGCTTAATATTACACAGAATAGTAACAGATTTGTGGTTCTGAACCATTTATACAAACCTTCACTTTCAGTTCATTGTTCTCCTCTTGCAACTGTTCACATTTTTGTCTCAGTTCTGTGACTTCCAGCTTCAGAGCCTCCACATCAGCAGTTTCTGGGCCAGATACATTCAAGTGTTGTTTCAAAAAGCTGGAAACTATTTAAGGAAATAATTTATAAATATCCTAAATGTTGTCCATTCTTCCCCAAACTCTTCAGAGCATGGTGATGTTTAAATAATCCCAAAATTGGATTAGAACTGACATGGCATGTCTCAAGGCCACAATTTGATGAGCAGGCTTGTTTCTTTCCTTTTGTTTTTTATGAACACAAACTTGCAATAAATTGAAAGGGGGATTCTGATGCAAATCCATCTATAAAGTCGATGCGATATAAAAGGTAAGAAGTATGATTAATTTTTGTCACACATGCCTGTCTTAATTTCGTTATTCCAACTATTTTTAAGCCTGCTAAATGATTACAAACATGAATTTTTAGGTCACATCCGTAAGTGAAAGACTGGTAAACATGTAGACCTACTATTTGACGAGACCTGTTTTGCACAACAGCTACAAAATCACATTTCTTTTCCATTTCTTGGGTGAACCCAACTTCATAAAAACCAGACTTCGACTGATAATACTGTTCAAAAGGATACTCCAAGGCGTTGTTAGGTTTTTCTGGTTCTTCATACAACACGACTAAAACTGAAAAATAAAAAGTGAAACACAAAATGATAATAAATTAAAAGTACATGATGTCTAAAACATGTCTCAGAATAAATTCAATCACAGCTGCATACTGACAGCTTACAGAATTCATTAACAAGGCATGAACTGCTCAACTTCAGGTCCTTATTTTGTATGACCTGTAAATCTATTCTTTTCCATGAATCATTTCTTTTAATTAAGGATAAAATAAACAACTTTAGGCAACTTACTGTCCAAATTATTTCCAAAATCATGGTACATTATTTCGCTGAGACAATTTCTCATTCATTACATTCAAGACTCTGTTTAGCAGTACGCAAAATTTAATCATAACAGCTCACTCTATGATGCAAAACCGCAAAAGAAGAGAATGAAGTGCTTGGAAATTTTAAGAGTAATAATAATAATAATAATGTATAGCATTTATATCCATTTAAAATGCTCTATGCGCTTTACAGAAACAACATGTCAACCACAGAGCAGAATGGAGCTGCCTGCGAAGCGCTCAACATACTGCACTGCTTCTTTCTCTCTCCCTGTCTCGCTCACTCTCTCTCTCTATCTCAGAGCAAATTGTAACGCAGCCTGTTAGGCGCAGTTCACAACTCACAACAGTTCACAACTCACAGCAGTTCACAACTCACATCAGTTCACAACTCACATCAGTTCACACAACACACAACTCAAATAATATTTGAATATTTATTAATAACAATATATATTTAATAATGAATAATAAATTCTGGGGAGGGGGGATGATATGGATAAATTTTAATCTATTAATTTCAATTTTCAATTTTGCCCGGGCAGCGGCCTTTCGACCTGCTCTTTACGATTTCCAACTGCCAAGGTATCTTTAACGTGCGCAACGTGCACCCAGGCCCTCCGAATTTTTTCGTCCTTATCCGAGAAGACTAGGTACTCGATCCTACCCCCCAATAGGACCAGGGACTTGAAAATATGAGAAAAATCCAATTTCCAACATGCCTGCACTGCCCGGGTTTAGAACCCGGGACCCTTGGCATGAGAGGCGAGTACCTTGCCTCTAGACCTACTAACACAATCAAGCATAAAAATTGAGATTTTTTCTGTTTTCAATGTTTCAGATTCCCATGAATCTCTATCATATGTCATATTTTACATACCCTTAGTCAATGTGTCAAGAACACCAGCCTTTTCCAAATACTTTCTGAACTCCTCCCTCTTGGAGTCTGCTGCCTTCAGAAATTAAACAAAGCATCGTAAATAATGAATCTCTGTGGACAATTACTGAATTAGCCTACAGTTTCTATGGTACAGATAATCAACTTCCTCTCCATTTCTCAAACAGTGCTATTTCACCACTTATTCTGAACTTTTGGTCTTGTTCTGAGCATCATCACTGAAGCATGACATGAAACATCTTTGAGTCTGAGGCAAATGCCATTTGAAAACTGAATTGATGATATCTAGATCTATATGAACCATGATATTTCCAGCAGGAAATTTCAAACACTAGGAACAAAAATACTCAAAAACCATTTATCTGTTTGTTGCTGTTGTTCTGTTTCTTCAAACCACAGATCTATTTCCTTAAATATTTAAAACCAGCTTTTTTTTCCTCATGTTATGTAGTCTACTTCAAATTACAATCATATTGTATCGGCTCCCGGGACACGGCATTATAGCATCGAAGTGTTTATCTGCCGATACTGTGGGATAAAATTTCCCTTAGGATTTTTTTTATCCGCCAACATAAATTCGGTACAGTGGAACTCACAATAGTCAGATACAACGGCATTCACGGGACCACTGCAAAACTGCCGTTCTAAGCGAGGTGCCGTTATAGGCAAGGTCAAAGGGAAAGCACTCATATAAATACACAGGACTTGTCCTGGAAGCAAAGAAATTTCATTGTCCCTACAGATCTGAGCCTTGTTCTTTTACACCGTTGTCGCCCTCTTCAATTAATTTTGCATTCATTTCAAGAGAAAAGCATTTTCAGTTTCTCTTTTTTGTTGCCATCATATCACAGTGCTGTTTCTCTTCCTCAAAAAGTGAATGTTGATGCACTCGCTCGAAAGGTAGCGTAGCAAGTGACCACTGTCTTGGTCGGGCATAGATTTACACACGAGGCATGCGCAGAATGACCACTCCCTTACTTTTAGGTTTACACACACGTGTGTCAAAGGATTGACCGCGTGCGACTAGTATTGCGTCTTCGCCCACCTCACACAATGGACTAGCAACTGGTCATACCACTATCACCCCCCTGCATTCCGCGATAGATCTTTCAGCGGCGCAATACTTAGCTCACTGTATTCCGTGCCGTCAGAATGAAAAATGCCATTGCATCATAGCTGTGCTTTATGTGCCGCCGTTGTAAACAAGTCTTTTTTATGTATTATTAGACTGAAGAGTGTAGGTAAGAAATGGGGATTTTAATTTATGCCGTTGTAACCAAGGTCCTATTCAATCCGAGGCCATTATACTTGAGGTCTACAGTATTTGCAAGTGATCCTCCCTGATTTGAACCTTTCCCAGTCTTTCCATCCTTGTTCCATTCATCCCCATCAACATTCCTATTACATACGTCTTGAAAATGATGGCATGATTGAAATCGGAGAGTTTTCTTTGAATAAATGTGGAATTTTATAGATTAAATGGATGCATCGAAGGTTCGGGTCTTATCAGTAGATATGGGTTTCTTGGTTTAGTCATTCTTATTATTTAGTAAGAATTCCCTCACAACTACTTGGGGTTCTCGGATGGAATCAATTTTTTTTTAAATCCAAGAACAATAATAGGGAATAAATCCAGTTTTTTTTGTATCTTCGCCTGTCAATCTAGGAGACAGTGGTTCGATTCTCGGCATGGTAGTTTTCTTCTTTTCTTATCAGTCGTTTTATCAGCTCAGTCAATCTTCTTGGAATTTTTTTTGGCTGTGGCTATACTCCGGTCCCGGACGGACGAATAGCCAATTTATGCCTATACTCCAGTCCCGGATTTGTGTGTACATTGATCGTCAATGGCTACCCCAGCCCCTTTTCGCCTGATTAGTCAATCTGACTACCGCCCATTGATACAAACTGACTAGACCCTCACGCCCCCCCCCTCCCCTTCCAACAAAACATGTAGATCTAGATCGATTACCATCCATGCCGCCATTCGAATGTTTGTTTTCTTACCCTACCCTAACTTGGCGATGAAAGACAGCTTTTCATTGGTCCGGGACCAGAGTATAGCCATTTGGCTATGCGTCCGGGGGACCGGAGTATAGTCACTCTGATTTATTTTTTTTTATCCAACAACATTGGGGAATAAATCCAGTTTGTTTTTGTTTTTTTTGTAACTAGATGAAGTTCCCGGCATTATCCGGGATAAATCTGTGAACCCACCATTCTATCTCTCTCTTTCTTGGGTCTACAAAGCTTCCCATATTCTACAGCCTTACTACAGATTTCATGCGCACCAGAGCACTACGCACTCATTTCCGATAGAGAAATTGCGTGCACCAAATTGAACGCGTATTAATACATCGTTCCCGGTGCGGTGGGCTTACTACCGGGAGCCAAAACAAAGATCATTATATTTTACATTTTTACAACTTTTATTTAAAAATACCTGAAACTTGAATCAACACTATCATTCGATACAAAAGCGATTGAACTGGATTAGTTGACATTTAAGAAAATTAATTTCATAATTTTTGAAATTGTCATTTAGGCTGTAGTGTCGAGCAAAAAAAGAGGCGAAATTGCACCACAATGAATTACTCCCACCACTAATTTTTTTTATAATAAGATTAGTCAGCACCAATAGATCTACCTGCAGATAAACCCAAGCTTTATCTGACTATAATGTTGGCAGATAAACCTGAGCAGTATCCGCCAATAATGTTGGTTGATAATGGGAGCCTTATAATTACTTATATAAAACTTAAAGCATTTAGCTTAGGCCTATAGATACACTGTCCAGATAGGGAAGGTCTTCCCCCCGTCCGCGCCACTTACCAAGAAGTTAACCCTCACCCGGCGAGGGGCGGCAATTGTCGGTATTTAATCGCAAGCGCTCACGCCACACGGGCGGCAAAAGTCGGGAATGTCAAGCTGACCGCGCCAGCTGTATTTTCACGCATCAGGTCACTGACCTTTTTGAGACGTAACCACCATGTTATTGTTCACTGTGTCTCTTCTAAATCAAAGGCATTGTGACATGGACATGTTTTCCAGTGAACCACTGGTCGGAATCACAAAGACTAAGCTTTCAAAGGCTCTCCCCACACTTTCAAAAGATGTAACATCGACATGCGAACTGTTGCTCAACAAATTTGTAATATTATCTCATTTTCTCACAAGCTGACCACCATCTGGAGTTGTCTGTATCTAAGAACCAATCAGAAACAAGCTCTGAAATAATCTTTGCCCCAAATGCCCACATTGGTTTATTAGTATGTGTCAATCAGGATGAAACCATTTGCGCAGGGCTTGGGAGGGCGTGGCTAGTTATCATGCTTCGTTCTCACGAAAACTACAGCTGTCAGTTTGGAATCATAAGTCAGATCATTGGTTGGAGACTGACAGACTAAGGTTTTGCTGGTTAATTCATTATCAAGCGTGATAAGGCATAGCAGCGAATGTTTTCATACCGATCAATAAAAACCGAACCACATGGACAACGTTTGTGGTCATCGCATAGCAACACGGGTCAGTGATCCCAGATAAGATTCTCCGTCAGTAAGGTCACTGACCGTGCAGCGGGCTATACGGGTAGCGCTCGGGGTATGGGTTAACAAAGATAATATGATGAAGACCTCCCCTAGCCCGCGCTTTCGTTCTTTCTTGCTTCTTTCTTTGTCGCATACAAAGATAAACCCAACCTTTTGATAAACCCGCTCAAAAGTCCCCTCTTTAGTGTGTTTTCTTCTTCTTGACTGGCGCGGACGGGCGGAGGACCTCCCCTAGATAGATAGATCTACAGTCGTACAGATGGGAAGGAGTTCCGTACTCGAGCGCCAAAGACCAGAAACTATAAACTACCCCAGCCCCTTTTCGCCTGATTAGTCAATCTGACTACCGCCCATTGATACAAACTGATTAGACCCTCACGCCCCCAGGTCCATCTGACCATTCCAATGACAATTGGATAAACTAACAAAAGCACGACAAAGCTATCGATAACTGGCGCACACCCAACCAAAGAAGTGTGACAAACTGGAATATTAATAGTATATTGAAATTTTTAATACAGTTCAGTAGCATTTTATTTTATCGACGAAAGCAACGACGACTCTAATTACTCACCCTGTACGATGTCATATTTATTTCGTTTGAACCACAACGAAAGTCCTCACTCTTCGAAGTTTATACCAAATCCCGGGTTGCCAGGGAGTAAATCTCGTTCAATACCGTTCTCCTATCAAGACTGCGATATGTAAGCGAGATTTCGACGTGCTCAGTTTTCTTTTTTCTTTGATTGTGACAAAATCTGCAATCTAATGTATTAGTGCAAGTCATAAATTCCACAAAATCAACAAAATTTCACCTTTTTGCTATGTCAACAAAAGTTAACTCACGACACAATTCAATGCCAAATATACCAGGAAGGCTACCAAGAAATTATGGTCCAAATATATAATATATTTTTTTTAATTGAAAAAGTTGAGACCCGTCTGACACGGTGGCCTACACTAATTCTGTAACAAAATAGAGTTACACTCGTCGCATCCAGCTTTAACAACAACAACAACAAAATGCGAACATAAGTACAGTTGCTTAGAATTCACAACCATTAAAATGCAAGTTTGATAATTTTGATAATTGTAATTCTTAATCTATCATACATTATTTTAAAGAGTTACCATTGGATGCTGCAAGTACAAAGGCAATAGTTCCCTTCTCAAATAAATGTTAAATTATGGGATGGGTGTTAACAGGATGGATTGCCGTTAATATTAATTAATCATCAATGCCAAAAACATGTATACATCTATCTGTCTTTCACAGAAAATTAGGCTTATGTGTGGGAAATTCTTTCTACCCTCTTTAAGCTCGTAGAGAAGATACAAAAGACTAAGTCCACAGACTACAAGTAAACAGTTAATTTGCGAAACTGATGATGCCTAGTTGCCGTTTATGCGTGATGTTCTTATTCTTTACATGGTACAGAAATCTTGAAATATTGAGTTTCAAGCTCGTTTGGTAAATGTTTACAAAAATGGCACGATACCCGAGTCACTGTAATGCAACCCTAAACTGTAAGGGATTAAGTTAATCTTAAAAGTGTGTACTTGAAATTCTCTTGAATGTGCCCATTTTTAAAGACTATTTTGAGAAATGTTCTGAAGCACCTGTGGTTAATACTTTTCTGGGAATATGGTTAAAGAAGGACTCTACAATATCATTAGTATATTTGTATTTGTATTTGTATTTGTATAACTCTTTAATCCCATTTGGGAAATTTGCCTTTGTGCCATTGCAGCCCAGTTACAACTGGAGCAGGCACGTCGTCGCCACAGTGCAGCGCCGGTCGGCGGTTCTTTTTTTTTGGGGGGGGGGGGGGGAGAAAGAAACAAGGCAAAAAGCAAAGATTTAAAAATTGACCGATCGCCCTCTGGGATGCACGAAAAAAAAAAAAGGTTCTCACAAGGAGTTTAATGCTCCTTGTTTCTCATCAGTGAAAACTTGATGACAAATAAAATCAAGAGTGCCGTCCCTTCACTACAGCTACTTGACCTCAGAGGATACACTGTACATCACACCTAAGTGTCAGCGTACCTCCCTGGCAGCCACTACTACAACTTGTAAACATGCTGTCAGTTTTCAGATTTTCTCTAGGGCGCCCAGCAACGAATTCAGTAAGTGCAGTATATAACTGTTTGTCATATTCTGCAATCGCTTAGTCTTAATTTGTACGAATATCACCGAGGAGCCGGAACTGACTCTGTGACTGAACAACCCTTGGTGGTTTGCACTGCCACAGTCGGCTCAGTTGCGAGTGGCCGTGCATCTCTACAGTTAGGGCTTGTTTTGAATATATGGTAGGACCTCCCGGGAGCTGGGCCCCACATATGGCGTACACCCAAGCCCAATTTGGCAGTGAGAGACTGCACAGAATGAAAGACGAATGTGGTAAATAAGTAAATTGCAAATCTGGGTAGTGGGAAGGCGTACAAGGGTTCAACAAAACTTGAGTGTTCCGCCTATTTCATGTTCTGTGGTGTTTATCGCCGAGTTGCGCATTTTATAAAAACATCCATCTAGAGGACTAATCTGCCAGAGAAGTGTCTGAGGTCCCTGCACACGGATGCTCACAAAGTCGCGTCCTTGTAGTAATCTCTGTTATGTGACTCCAATTTTAGAACTCCACCTAAATAATAAATCTGCGCCTTTTTTTTTTTTTATAATAGCACTTCTAATGTGTAGATTTAAAGTACCAACCTTTTTCATGGTGGAGCAACGTGGAAAGACACTAGGCTATACTTTTCACATCAGATCACATTGTTAAAAATCGAAAGACTATTTGTCGCGCAGCGAGTCAAAATGAGTCACTTGTCGCTTTTTATCATAATAGAGTTATCAGTATCATGTAAAAGCTTATTTCATGCACTTTCATGTGATGAAAAAATTTTTGAGCTAGCTTAATTTTAGCCTGAGATATTGCAGTTTAAAGAGGTGGGGGGTGAGCCCTGAACAATGGCGGAAATCCCGAGAAAATCGCGATTAAAGATCGGGCTGAACACAAAACAGTTAGATAGCTACCTCAGAGAATCCTGATTTTAATCATTTTATACTTAAAATCTGCTAATTTCATTAACATTTTCTAGTTCAGAAATGGATAAACTTTCCATTTGCACAATAAAAAAAAAAAATTGATGTCCGACCCCCCAAACAAGTTCAACTCCCGATTTCTCTGGTTCAAGCCCAGCGACAAGTGTCTCATTTTGAATGGCCGCTAGACATTTGTATAGAGACCTAAGTGTAACTTATTAAAAATTGAGAATAGGCCTACTGGGTGGCCGGTAAATGATGCTGTTGTTCTAAACTTTTGCTGTTATCTCAGTTACCTTTTCAACAGTTTTGGAAAGAGATTCACTGAACTGCAATGGTGTCAAGAACAGATTAAGTCCATAAATGCCGTGCTAGGTCACGAGTTCAGTGAGTAAATTTTCACGACTTGTTAATTCTAACCAGCGTAATTTGTCCTTGAGCTGTTCTCGTGAACAGTTTGTTTGAAACACTTTTGTTTTAGAGATGGAAAGAAATTGGGGCGAGATAGAATAAATGTATAGCTAGGAGTGACAGAGCCGTTCTCGACCCCGTGATTTTGATGAACACTTAGAAGGGAAGAGAAGGGGCGAATAAGGATAGATAGTTTAAGACGCTTAGTCGCGTTCAGAAATTCGTGCATAAAATGTAGAAAGCACGAGGGTTTAAAGATTTCAGTAGTTGTTTTGACATTTTAAATTGACCTTGTCTGTTTTAGTGCAAGGCCGTAACCGACTTATACAATAGAATAAATTATACTGTGAGCTCAGCTCGGAGCTGACCGCACCAATGAAATCTAGGGATTTGGACGGTAGTTGCAGGTGGCGAGACAGTATAAAAGTCAGCCCAGACATATATCCTGCACTCCATACAGAAAACTCCAATCTGTGCAGGCGTCGGCACGATTCTGCCTGAAGAATCATAAAAGCGTTGTACGACTCATGTCTAGTCCACTATAGACATTTGAGATGAATCCATATGCCTGAATGAGATATGCCCACCGCTATTGTCCATCGTTCCCTGGTGTCCACCAGGGACTAATCGTAAGTGTTTGTCTATTGATGACTCAACCATGAACGAGGAGCTGAACATAAGTTATCCAGTGGGACAGGATTGCCGCATATACTAGGAGTGCTACCCAAGAATGCAAGATAAAGATATATATGGACTTGCAACTAGTATGAATGTATGGCATACACATCTGTGAATTGTGATTGATTTGTCTGGATGAGGCTGGGTGTCACGAGCAGAGTTAGGGTCTTGGGGAGCATTCGACTGCACGAGAGGCAGCTAACTCACTCGGACACAACCACACAAGAAAAGTATTAAATAACTAGAGCGTATATCTATGTCAGGCCGGTCAGGCCATCTTATTTAAATATTAATAAACAAAACAAAAGACAATAGAGGTATATTCAAAGCAATAAATTCTAATTACTAACTTAATCTATGATATTCATGTAACTATGGTTCCTTATTGGAGGTACTGCAATCAATAGCAAATGGGTATATTATACGAAACTAAATATCAATCTAAAGTGACAGTTGAGTCGCCACTGGCCAATCGCCAGGCAAACTCTCCCTAAATCATATGGGCTTGAATGTTAGGAGAGCCCAGTACGTTCAAAGCCTACAGAAGCACACTTCGGCTTGTAGGTAATTAAGCAGTTGCAAAAGACTATATATATATATATGCACAATCACTATTCAATTCATCAACAATATGCTATATTATTTCAATCATACTATGGAGATAGATCTATAATACGGGCCACTCGTTCGTCGAGTGCCAGCTGGGGTTTCCTTAGACTTCCTATGAGGCTGTGGTTCTCTTTCTATCTCCGAACGTCTATTATGCTTAACAAATAGGATATATTGCCGTTGGTCACGCCTACTGGTAGGCGCAGCGTGGGCTTTCAAAGGTCAGCCCACTCAGACCTTTCTTTCTAGAGCTCAGTCAGTCCGTTAGCAAGGACTTCTAGTCTTCAAATCACAGTTCAGGTACTGGCCAACCGGAGATACTTCACGACACGATGCTTCTGCTCGTCTGTATTCGATGAATCTGAACGTTACACGATGTTTTATACTATCCAACTACCCAGCAGTGCTAGTCCGCTGGCCCAATTAGTTCAGCTATCTCATTGGCCGAAACCTCCCACCATTTTAATTGTAGTAATACGTCTGCACTATTCTACCAGCCAGTTAACGTGCAAAAACTTGTCTAGTCATCTTGACAATGTCAACTATCCCCACCTTGTTTCACCCCTACTCCATTACCTATTAATCACGAACATTAAAACCGACAAGCGTGAATCTAACAGTTTAACTTTACATTTATTTACTCACCAACTATAATTCGCGAGGGCCGTTCAAGGCCACCAGCCAATTTCTCATGGCCCTGGTAAAACAACAACTCATTCTCTGCGTGAGTTTTAACAACATCCGAATCATGACACATCCCCCACCCCAGTTAAAATTTGCAATTTTAACGATATAAATGATTATCGTAAGGGGAAGGCATGAGTCGAGAAATTACCTAGTTATTAACTAGGTAATAACTAAGAATACAAAAGTTGAAAAAAACCTACAGGACGGGTATCATTGATGGACAAAACTTCATGAAAATCTTAAGGCTCCGTCCAAAAGTATATATCTCTCTGAGGATTAAATCTTACCTCTAAATACTTAGACATTAACAATCATAACTCTAAAATTTTAGAGTACAACACTGATCCTGTGCGAATGTTATCAGGAATGCATACATACAATGAATAATACTCAAGAAAAGATAACTATAGTAGCATCGATGGCATTAGTGGATCTGGATTCCTGGTCTGCCATGACTTCTCGTCCTCGACCCTGGGCAACAACGTCTGGTGTGGCCAAAATACGGGTCGGCGTCAGTAAAATAGCTGTTGGATCAAAAGAAAGCACAGGGGTAGGTGAAAAGTGTTCACAATGGGTGAACAATATGTGATACCATCCCTCGGTCTCTGAATGAGGTGCTAATCCCATCCAACCCCAATACATATGACAGACTAAAATACAACAAGATTAAGGTAACCGTGATAATAGGTCGGCATGGACATTATCTCCACCAGGAATGGCCTTTATAATGAAGCGATATTCCTGAAGGGCCAGACTCCATCTGGTCAAACGAGCGTTCTTGGCTCGGTTCGATTTTAAAAATAACAACGGTTTATGGTCTGTCTCGATGACGAATTCCGTCATAAGTAGGTAGCGGGAAAACGCGTCTACGGCGTATACAATCGCCAGGCACTCCCGCTCTATGATAGCGTATCTCTGTTCTCTCGGAAGTAATTTCCGGCTAGCGTACATACACGGGCGCAATAAGCCATCTCTTTCCTGAAGCAAAACAGCTCCAATTCCCTGGTCCGACGCGTCAGTGCGGACGGTGAAGGTGTGCCTAATATCTGGTAGGATAAGCAGCGGCGAACTGGAGAACAGTTGCTGCACTGTCGCGAGCGCGGTGGCGCACTGCGTAGTCCAGATAATTTTGTTGGGTCGGTCTTTTCTTGTAAGATCGGATAACGGGGCCGTAAGGGCCGAAAAATTAGGAACAAATTTCCGATAATAGCTTAAGAAGCCTAACAGGCTACGAACCTGCTTCTTAGTATGAGGAGCCTGGAGTTTTAAAATCTTACTTATCTTACTGTCGTCCGGTGTTTGGACGCCTTTGGCGATAGTATGTCCCAGAAAGTTAATCTGCGTATAACCCAGGAAGGCTTTGCTAGGCTTAGCTGTAAGCCCGGCATCTCGAAGTTTACTAAGCACTTGACGAAGTGCCTCTAAATGGCCTTTCCAATTCGTATGGAAAGCGCAAATGTCGTCAAAGTAGCTTAGGACGCATGGTGTCTGCTGCAGTAGGATGTTCATCATCCTCGCAAATGTCGCTGGTGCTGTCACGAGACCGAATGGCATGAACCTCCATTGCATGAGACCCATAGGGGTCTGAAACGCTGTGTACTGTTTACTGGCCTCTTCCATTGGGATTTGCCAGTAGCCTTTAGCCAAATCTATTTTCGAAAACACGGACGACTCGGCCAATCGCGCAAATAGATCTTCCTGATTCGGGATAGGTTCAGCATCGTAAATGGTTAGAGCGTTAAGCTTCCAGTAATCGATACAAAACCTAATCGGCGAGCAGTAAGGGCTCGTCGAGCGCTCAATGACTCCTAAGCTGAGCATCTTTTCCACCTCGGGCTGTATGGTGTCGTGCGCCTACAGCGGGCGCGGGTAGGGTTTAACAAACACGGGTACGTCCGAGTGCAACCGGATGACGTGTTGAACTAAGGATGTTTTACCCGGCAAATCAGTGAATACTGGCGCGAACTCCCGAACAAGATCCATTATGTCCTGTGTCTTACTTTGATCCAATTGTGGATTGATATGAACGGAAGTCGCGTCCTCTGTGGCTTGCAAGGATAGGAGCGATCTAGTCATAGGTAATGGCTCCCGGTCGTTGTCATCGATAGTGACCATCGCTGCGTTTGCTTGGGCCACAACATGGCAAGAATGATCGTGATGACCTTGATCATCGGTAAGATACTTTTTCAACATAATATGGTACACCTTATCGTTACCACGGATGGTAATGAGATAATTAACTCTCGAGAGTCGCTTTTTAACTAGAAAGGGGCCTTTCCAAGTGAGGAGTAGCTTGTTATTCGTTTCTGGTAACAGCACCAATGCCCGATCTCCGACTGACAGGGTTTTTAACCGACTACCCTGATCGCGATATCCTATAAATGACCTGGTCCGTACGCATGCAAATTGTCGAGCCAGGTCGCATGCATTAACTATTCTATGTCGGAGATCGACTATGTACTGATACGCGGATCGCGTATCAGGAACGTCGGTATCAGAACCGGCGTATAAATCGCGTAAAATGGCCATCGGGCCACGTGGTTTTCGACCGTATAAAAGTTCAAACGGGGAAAAACCCGTTGTCGCATTTGGCAGTTCCCTATATGCGAACAAGATGGCCGGAAGTCGACGGTCCCAGTCACTAGGTCTATCGGCTGAAACGCGTGCCAGCATAGATTTCATGGTGGCATTCCAGCGCTCGCAACAGCCATTGGACTGGATGGTATGGTGACGTAAGTTTCTGCCTAATGCCTGTGAGTTCCAGTACTCTCCTGAAAAGGTCGGAGGTGAATTGCGGACCTCTATCGGATAATAATTCGGACGGAAATCCGACGCGAGTGAATATGGTAACCAATGCCTCGGCGACGTGATCGGCCGATATTTCTTTTAACGGGATAGCCTCAGGCCAACGGGTGGCATAATCGATTACTGATAGAATAAACCGATGGCCTCTATCCGACTTCGGTAATGGTCCGACGATGTCGACGGCAACTCGCTGAAATATAGTGGAAACCGGCGGCATCTCTTGTATAGGTGCCCGCGAAGTTTTTCCTTTCGGGGTTCTTTTCTGGCATGTATCGCAACGCGATTGGGTGGAGGAGATTTTGTCGTGACATCCACTGTAGCAGCTAACATCGATGACGATGAAGCCGACAGGTGACAGGTGATCGCAACGCGACACATAGCTATTTATGTCACCGTAAACCCCGGGCCAAAAAAACTGAGACAGTACTCTCGATTTTGTTCTCGCTTTGCCCTGGTGGCCCGACAATGGCGTGTCGTGCGCGAGGCGGGTGATGTCTCGGCGAAATGATCTTGGTATGACCAATTGCAAAATAGTTTCGCGCTTTCCCCGAAAAACGCGATATAGGAGGTCGTCTTTAAGGCAGAACCTGGTTGTATCCGGGTTGTCCGGATGAATCTTAGCAAAGAGGGGCTTTAGTGATGGATCTGTGCGCTGTTCGTTACGAAAAATCTCGGGGGTCACATCCAAGTCGACGACAGGCGATCGTAATGTGTTGTCAATCTGGCGACGCGATTGTTGTCTTGTCGTGACACACGCAATGTCGTTATAATCGTCCCAAATCTCGAGTTCGCCATCGGAGACGTCCTTTAAGTGGGGAATATTCCCAATGATTAGGTCGGCGACCGGATTTGGTAGCACACAGGCCGTGACAACACCAGTTATAAACGGTGTGTCAACATATATTTCCGCCAAACGAAAACGTTCAACTGAACCACCAAAAGTAATGCATGTCGCATCGCGATCCAGGAGTTGTGCAGGACGGACCAGCGATTCACGTACACCGACGGTCGTACAGCCTGAATCTCGCAATACGGATGCTCGTATGGCGTTTACTCGTCCCTCATACAATGTCAGCGCGCCTCGCTCGTGGAGGGCGGACATAACTGGAATAACTTTATTTACGGTTTCGGCATTCCTAGTTCTTTCACCGCGGTTTTCGGTGAATGCTACAGAGCATGCATTTGCCGCATCTAATCTAACTCTGCATTGTCGCGCAATGTGGCCTCCGGCGCCACATCTATAACAGTAGACTGGATTATCGTCCCTTCGAGGTGTACCTCGATAAGAAGGAAATGGGGGCGCTTGATAGTAGTTGTCACGCGGTCCTCCGGTAGGGAAAGGACGTTTATATCGGGGTTCCCAGTCCCGAGAAAATTTATGGGGATTCGGTTGCCTCCTGTTAAACGGCGGCTCGGGCCGTGGACGAACCTGCGGCGACTGTCGAAAGGGCTGTCTTGATTGTCTCGACGGTACCGGTGTCTTAGTAGCAGCGCCGGCGTAACACGGTTCGCTTAATTTAGCTTTAGCTAACGATCGATTAGGGTGAGCCGCAGCATACCGTTCCGCTATCGATGTTATCTCGACGGTAGTTTTGGGGGCTTGTTCCTTAAAATGCGCCACTAGGTCCGTGTGGCAGGACATATATATTTGGTCTTTAATTATTAAATCATATAATTTCTTGTAGTTTCCCTCTTCCACACCGGCCAACTCAGTCCAACGGCTGAGTAGGTGGCGGAGGCGGTCCACGTAAGTGGAAAAATTCTCAGATGCTTCCGGCTTGCAATCGCGGAAACGCTTATGAAATCCATCTTCCGTATGTTGGAAAAGCTTTAATAGCGCGGTCTTTAGAATGTCATAGTCCCTAGCGTCATTAATAGTGAGGCTATGGAAAACTTCCAACGCTCTCCCTGTCAAAAGATTGGCGAGGCATAATGTGTACTCACTACGCTGCCATCCCGCGCAAACGGCATGGAGTTCGAAGCGGTGGAGGTAGGAATCAATACGATCAACCTTATCATTAAAGGTTGGCAATTTAGGCTTCGTTTTATTATTGGAAGTAAATTCCGGAGCCCCGGTAGGTTGGGCTTGCTTCGCTTCCAGCTGTTTCAAAGCGAGCTCATACTCTCTTTGAGCCTGTTTCTCCGCGCGTTCCGCGGCTCTATCGTCTCGTTCCCCGGCTTTTTCTTGGCGTAATATCTCCGCGGCCTTTTCTTGGCGTAATATCTCCGCGGCCTTTTCTTCTCGTAATCTCTCCGCGGCCTTTTCTTCTCGTTCTTCTTTCAGTTTCTGGTCTACCCAAGAATCACGCTGAGCTTCCGGTATGCCAAATGATTGGGCTAGTTCCAAATATTTCTGTAGTTCGGCCATGATACCGGTCGATAATGCGATATAATACTGTCCTAATCGAGGACAACTTATCAAAACTCTCTAACTTTATTCTCCCTTGAAGCAATGTATCAATTGCACTCTGCGGGCGTTCGTTCCTGCAGTATGAACGAAATTAACGAAATCAACAACAAACTGTACGTCTTAGTCAACCAAGTAGTGGTTGAGCTATCTCAGTGATCACTTATCTCCTTCACGTATTTCTCCTAATCCTCAAGCAGTCAGTCTACTGCTCCCGTGATTGGTCGTTAACTAACGATACCAATGTAATATTTCCAGTGTATCTTCCGTACACTCCTAGCAGCGTTCCCTCTGCTATAAATCGGAATAAATCAATATTCACGATATTAACTTCCCTGGGCTATACAAGCCTAACAACTCTAATATCCAGATTATCTCTCAACGTGCCCTAGACACGTGATTTATCCCAGGCAATAATATAGCAAGTATGAATACAAAATATAATAATGCAACACTATAATGAAAAAGAATTACATGGAGAGTGAGACGAGACTAACAGAAAGAACAACCGACAACAGACCTGACTAACCTGAAACTATCTACAGAAAGGTAAGAAAAAGAACAGGAGAGACGTCTTCCTAAAATGCGAGGAAGATAGAACGCTAACAATCTATACGAATAACAGGTCCCTACAGAACTATTCAAGGCAAAGCAAATCTCCTATCCGTTTTAAACGCCATCTAGATCTGCTAGTCTGGCAAAAAGAGGTATGCTGAGTCTCGATCCCTTCCAACCACCCGCGTATCTAATCTAAACACAAAAGAAAAAATAATGCCTGTCAAAAGTAGGGGAGCTGGAACGACGAACCCCTCAAACGAAGACTAATACAGATGGTTCACTTAACTGGGTGAAATGGACTGGCTCTTTCCCTTGGTCCCCAGCGCTGGTCTTGTCTTTTCCTGTTGCTAGCTGTCAGTCCCTCGTAGTGGTCCCAGGATCAGTGACGAGAGGACATGCCAGACATGTGGGGGAGAAACAAAAAAAATTAGCAGTATACAAAACTATAAACTACAAAAATAACATAAATAACAGTGGGGTCTAGAGTGGTATCCCTGCAGATGTTGACGGGGTCCTCTTCAGATGTCAGTTCAGATGTCAGTGGGTGACCGGTCCTCTTCAGATGTCACGACGAACGGTAGGGTGTCCTCTAGATGTCAGTGGCTGTCCTCTAGATGTCAGTTCAGGGTGAGGATGTCCCCTCCAGATGTCAGTTCAGGGTGAGGATGTCCCCTCCAGATGTCAGTGGGGTCCCCTCCAGATGTCACGAGCAGAGTTAGGGTCTTGGGGAGCATTCGACTGCACGAGAGGCAGCTAACTCACTCGGACACAACCACACAAGAAAAGTATTAAATAACTAGAGCGTATATCTATGTCAGGCCGGTCAGGCCATCTTATTTAAATATTAATAAACAAAACAAAAGACAATAGAGGTATATTCAAAGCAATAAATTCTAATTACTAACTTAATCTATGATATTCATGTAACTATGGTTCCTTATTGGAGGTACTGCAATCAATAGCAAATGGGTATATTATACGAAACTAGATATCAATCTAAAGTGACAGTTGAGTCGCCACTGGCCAATCGCCAGGCAAACTCTCCCTAAATCATATGGGCTTGAATGTTAGGAGAGCCCAGTACGTTCAAAGCCTACAGAAGCACACTTCGGCTTGTAGGTAATTAAGCAGTTGCAAAAGACTATATATATATATATATATATCGTCGTCCGCATGATAAAACCTCACAAAGCCGGTTTGGGAAATTTTACAGGAGAAGGAAAAAAACTGATTTATTTCCAAACCACAGGTCGCAGGTTCTTGAAAATTTCTCACTAGTATACCTTTGCTCTTACAAATACACTGCCTGATGTCTCACCCTGATGATTTTGATTACAATTATGTTTTAGTAGTTTAGCAGGTTTGCTGACCCGAAATCTGCACGATAAAACCTCCTTATCCTTAAGGCGGTTTTATTGTGCGCATTTCTCCTCTCTCACTGGCCAGCAAACCTCTTTATCCAGGTGAATCTTCGTTTTGCCTTTGTAAAGACTAGTTTTCGAAGGCAAATAAGATGTGTACCAGACATGGATGAAGTTGTATAGCGGCAGGAGGGATATAGAGTAATTTTAGGACAAGTCAAGAAATATTTATTTCGGAGAAAGTGGAAGGCGGGTAATCGCAATGAAGTAAACTAGAAGACATTAAAAGCTTGGAATATGGACACATGAAAACATTTAAAAAACATACATGAGCAATGTGGGAATTAAAACTACGGTTTATCAATTAAAAATAAACCTAAAAAAAACAACAACGTGCAGACTTGCTCTTTCAGCATTTCTGACTTATTCTTTCCTCCTCCCCCTTCATCCATCTCTCCATGCTTTCCCTTTTTTGTCCTCCTTCGTCCTCCTTCCCTCCGCCCCCCCCCCCCCTTTTTTTTTTGATATTCTTCCTCTTATGATGGTCTCATCTCCCTGTCCTGCCCTTCTTTGAACCGTGGCCCTCTCATCCTGTGACACACACCCCTCCCCTTCGCTTTCTCTCTCTTCACCCATCTCTCTTTCTCACCAGACCGATTTCCTCCTTAATTTACCCTCTTTCTCTCTTTCGTTTTTTTTTTTTTTTTGCTCTCACATTCTCTTCATCCACCCCCCACCCCTCTCTTCGTTCTCGCCGTCTTTACACTTCTCTCTCTCTCTCTCTTCTCTCGGTCTTAGAAATAACTACAAGTTCTCGTCTTAACAGCGAAGATCTCGAGAAGAAAAAGAAGTTAATGAGGGAGAGAGTTGCTGTGGTATCTTTGGGGATGACAACTCCTAAGACCTGTAGATGGTTATACTTCTCAGCAATCTTCCCCCTTCTGATGTGGAGTGTAACTGGCTCACTGATGGTGAGTCTGGACTCTCATCGTCCTGGTGGAAGATCTGAAAACTCATGCACCTGTTTATAGTTCACGATCCCATCGGGATGCTGCTGCATGTCACGGGGGTCCACAACCTGAGGGTCTCCGGCTTTCTCTCCAGGTCGGATGCTCCTCAGCTGAGCGGCTTGCTCGAAGTTTCTGAAGAAGGCTCAAGATAGTGTCTCTTGTAAGATGTTTCAGACACTGGCTGTCTCAATCTGTCTGATGTTGTATGCTGGACAATTGGTGTTAACCCGTGCAGTGGAAATGTACCGCTGAATGCACACAGTCACATCCCGCTATAGTGTGACCCTCCTCTAGATATTTCTGCTCCATGACTGTAGCTCTTAGTCTTGGAAAGCGGAGAAGAGTCTTGGCCAGAGTAAGGTTACTACTCTCGAAGGTACAGCCGTCGATGTACTGTTTGTACCTTTGTTGCCCCAAGTTATCAGACACATAAGATACGAATTCACTGGGGATTAGCTCTCCTTCCACCTCATGCCACAAGAAGCATTCCACATCATCTTTATTGGCCAGATTGTAGATTGTAAAGTTGTGGACATACAAGTTTGTTTTTGTAACATGAGGCCAATGCATTTAGACCTGGAGCGAGGCGCTTTGGCTGCAAGTCCATCGTTGTCACTACAACATCCCCATGCTCAGCAAGTAGTTTTTGCTTGGCTTTAGAAGTCTGTGCACCATCTGCCTCTATGCCTTTCAAATTCAGATGATACAACAGAGTCCTCCTCTTCCAGTCAGGTGTTTCAGAACTGCAAGAGGACGTGGCGGCCATTGTTTTAGTCTTCCATGAGAGTTCCCAGAAGCAATCAAGGAGCTGCTGCGGATCTTCATCAGTGAATTCTTGTCAAGGGTTTGAGTATGTATACTTATATCTCTCCTTGGGACATGGCTGTGGAACTGCCTGCAGCCTGTAAGTCTTTGATTCTTTGGTAACCTTCCCTTCAGTATACTCTTTGTCAGTTTCACGCCATGACAATCACTTTGCTTGGTTGAAGGTAATCTTTTGCTTCACTGGAATGACCTCTTGACCTTGAGTTAGAAGAATTCCACACCGATTTGTTCATCATTGTTTCACACACTACATCTCATGGGCTGATTATGTCATTCTCTTGACCAGTTTGCCGTTCCCACACTGGTTCAGTGCTAGAGCATAGACTTTCCTTCCCCTCGGCCTGTACAGACAGTTATACTTATTTCTTGCTGGTTGTCATGGACATCTTGCAGTGCATTCACATTCTTTTGATAACCCTCATCGCTTTGCAACATTTGTATAACCTCAGAGCACATAAAGCCTACTTCAAAGACACTTGAGTGGAAGGATATTTCAGTTAATTCTCCACCACTGTTGACAGGCCATTGACAGTGGAATCATTTCAGACTCGTTACATAGGACTGATGGTCCAGCGCTGGCATTTCCCTTTGGACTTGTCTCTGCCACAGTGTTCTCGGAGTGTTGGTGTGGCAATGGTAGATCATTAATTTGGTTGAGAAACTGTAGCCTCAGTTTCTCTCAAGATGTATTCTGCTTGTTGTGTCTTTGAAGGTGAACAAGGTGGTTTCTATAAGCTATGGCTGGCTTTCATTTCTGTAATACTAACTGATCTCCGTCTCTTTAATTTTGGTAGAGATGGAGCGTTTCCGTCTTTTAACCAGCATAGTTCCACTGGTGCTTCAGCATGGCACGTTCCAGTGACAGCATTTTCAAGAGTTTTTGTTTTACGATGACAAATTATTTGATTTTGGTTTTGTTTATATTTCTTTCAACAAAATAGGTTGTACGATTATGGAAAAATCAAAGTCCGGCGATGATTGAAGTGAAACAGCCAAATTGTCCAAACAAAATGCCATTGGAAACTTTAAAATATCAAGGGTCGATCATGGACAGTTAGTATTTAACTGGCCCTACGCTCTTACAAGGAGGGAGAGTGGGTTGAAGCCAATGGAATTAAGAATGTACATTGGTTTGGGGAGTTGGGGGGGGGGGGGGGGAGGAGTAAAGCCCTTACGAGTATGAATGATCTCCTTTGAAATGAAGCCGGTATGTCACATCCACAGGATTTGCCATGTGAAATGGAAGAAGGTTAAATGCTGACCCATCTGCACTTGCCACCGTCGGCGAACTTCAAAGTGGCTTGACGCGACATTGTGTAAGGGGATTAAAATATGATTATTGTCTACTTCTTTGAAGTCCATCTGGACCCCCCAGACAGACATAAGGGAAGAAGCGCACACTAAGTCTTCTTGTCTAACAATAGAATGTGTAATTGCCATCCCACCAACTGCATACGATTTGTCAGCAAAAGAAATTACTCTCAAGGTTTAAAATAATAAAAATAATGAAAATAAGAAGACCATCTGTGATATACAGCAAAATAAACCAGCACATCATTAATTGTCTTTTATCCTTTTGAAATAATTTAATATGTGAGTATTTAATTAAACCATGCAAAGTGAAATTTGTTTGCGAGGGAATGGTAACAGTCGAATAGAAGAAGAGGGAGGGAAGAGGGGAGGTTGGGGGGGGGGGGGCTGTTAAACAGCTGCAAACATAAGCCGGTGACAAGGACCCTGATCCTATTGAGGGGTAGGATCGAGTACCTAGTCTTCTCGGATAAGGATGAAAAAATTCGGAGGGCCCGTGTGCACGTTGCGCACGTTAAAGATACCTTGGCAGTTGGAAATCGTAAAGAGCAGGCCGAACAGGCCGCTGCCCGGGCAAAATTAAATAAAATTCATCCCTACCACCCACTCCCCCTCATCGCCCCACCACCAAAAAAAAAAACAACAAAAAACCGCCGACCGGCACTGCACTGTGGCGACGACGTGCCTGCTCCAGTTGTAACTGGGGTGCAATGGCACAAAGGCAAAATTTCCCAAATGGGATTAAAGAGTTATACAAATACAAATACAAAGGATTAGTAGGATATTGTGCACACATAGCTACTGATTGACTGACGAGCACCAACAGTCTTTTGTCAGACTGTCCTCGGGGGCGGCGCTAGGGATTTAGGAGTTTTTATCATGCGGACAGGTAGGCGGGCCAAACGCTTGACCCGCATGATAAAACCTGCTAAAGAGTTAGTGAGGTTTGATCGTGCGCATTCTTTGGCCGTGACGGATAAGGAGGTTTGCGGCCGAAACTGTTTTATTAAAATTTTCACACTTAGGAATGGAATTTGGTTCTAATATTTTGTGAGGGGATGGAGAAGGGTCTGAACAATAGATTTTTGCAAAAAAACGATTTTCGCCAAAAATCGACTTTGTGAGGTTTTATCATGCGGACGACGATATGCACAATCACTATTCAACTCATCAACAATGTGCTATATTATTTCAATCATACTATGGAGATAGATCTATAATACGGGCCACTCGTTCGTCGAGTGCCAGCTGGGGTTTCCTTAGACTTCCTATGAGGCTGTGGTTCTCTTTATATCTCCGAACGTCTATTATGCTTAACAAATAGGATATATTACCGTTGGTCACGCCTACTGGTAGGCGCGAACATCAATAGAGCGCAGCGTGGGCTTTCAAAGGTCAGCCGACTCAGACCTTTCTTTCTAGAGCTCAGTCAGTCCGTTAGCAAGGACTTCTAGTCTTCAAATCACAGTTCAGGTACTGGCCAACCGGAGATACTTCACGACACGATGCTTCTGCTCGTCTGTATTCGATGAATCTGAACGTTACACGATGTTTTATACTATCTAACTACCCAGCAGTGCTAGTCCGCTGGTCCAATTAGTTCAGCTATCTCATTGGCCGAAACCTCCCACCATTTTAATTGTAGTAATACGTCTGCACTATTCTACCAGCCAGTTAATGTGCAAAAACTTGTCTAGTCATCTTAACAATGTCAACTATCCCCACCTTGTTTCACCCCTACTCCATTACTTATTAATCACGAACATTAAAACCGACAAGCGTGAATTTAACAGTTTAACTTTACATTTATTTACTCACCAACTATAATTCGCGAGGGCCGTTCAAGGCCACCAGCCAATTTCTCATGGCCCTGGTAAAACAACAACTCATTCTCTGCGTGAGTTTTAACAACATCCGAATCATGACACTGGGCATTGCCAGCCCATCCTAGAGTAGACCTCTAGACTTAACTACATCAGTTTGTATTGACGGGCTCGATTATTATAAGCGTTAGGCACAAATGGCTGAGATGACATTGTCGCCAGAGACCATATTAGTGTATTGATTGACATATAGTAGGCAGACCAGATCTGAGATATATATAATTATTACTTAGATTGTTAGTGAGTCAGAAGTATAATAATATTATAGGAATCTAGAGTAGAAGTCTAGTGAAGTATTATTGAATTTGGATTTGATGCTGCTGGTGTTGTCTTTACTATATAATAGATCTAGACAAAATTGTTAGGGTAATTAATGTAATTAAATTTGTGGCCCTGCAGGTCTGTTTATGAAACTTATTCAGATTGTTCTTAGTGTGTGGCATGGTACGAAAGATTAGATATTAAGTACCTCTCGATTTAAATGCAGTCGAAACCTTAAGTAGACGGATTCCCCCCAAATCCGTAACATTTAGGATAGCAACATCGTAACAAATGGCATATTTTCATTTAAATTTTCAGCGTTGTACTAATGTGGGTTGTAGCCTACAATTACTACTAATGTGGCTATGTTTGCTTTTTTTTTTTTAATTTCTCACACATTTAAAAGTGGGTTGACCTTGGCCTTGCCTGCTTTTAATCCTTATGCTGCGAGAAGAGTCGAAATACGGCATCAACTTTCCACTATTTCCAGGCATATCTGCATGGGCATGTCAATATGGCAAGGTCAAGCTGACCGAGCCGCGTGCAAGCTGTGTTTTCACGCATCAGATCACTGTCCTCTTTGAGATTTTGAGATACATGTACAGCCTTATTGCTCACTGTATCTCTTCTAAATCAAAGGCATTGTGACAAGGACATGTTAACCAGTGAACAACTGGTCGGAATCACAAAGACTAAGCTTTCAAAGGCTCTCCTCATGCTGTCAAAAGGTGTAACATTGACATGACATGTGAACTGCTGCTCAACAAATTTGCAATATTTTCTCACAAGCTGACCATCAGTTAGAGTTGTCTGTATCTAAGAACCAATCAGAAACAAGCTCTGAAATGACCTTTGCCCCAAATGCCCACATTGGTTCATTAGCCATTTGCATATTGTATCAATCTGGATGAAACCATTTTATGGCTTGGGGGGCGTGGCTAGTTATCATCATGAGAGCTGTCAGTTTGGTATCATAAGTCAGGTCACTTGACTCATTTAAAGACTTACAGAGTTTTAGATGGTTAATTCATTATCAAGTGTGATAAGGCATAGCACTAGCAGCGAACGTTTTCATACCGATCAATTCAAATACAAACCAAACCACGTGGACACCGGTAGTGTGGTCATCGTACATCAGCAAGGGTCAGTACTATCTAGATAAGATTCCTCGTGAGTAAGGTCACTGATCGGACTTAAGGCTTTTCGGGTAGTGAGCGGGGCGAGGGTTAAATAAGCCTAAACCTGGTCATGCCAACATATGAGATGGTGTTGGTTGATTAACCCTAAAACGGGCAGTAGCCGATTAAATCAGCTAATTGACCAAGTAATATTGGAGTGATTGTTTTTAGGAGGCGGCAGACTAAGTTCAAAGCCGTTATAGAAATAATACTGAGTAGTGTTCACTGCTCATCTATAGTTTACTGTGCAACATACCGCGGTCCCCTAAACAATAGCCAAGCCGGAAGTTTTTGGATCTTGTTAGGAGAGCACAGTATTTTACATTGAAAGCTAGAGCTGAGCAGTGAACACAATTCAATACTTTCACTATTTGCCTTTATAACAAGACTACGGTCCCCCAACAACATCCAGAAATGTCTGCCATGGGAGAGAGAAAATTAACTGCCACTAATAATAGGGTTTAAAAGGTAATGTGCTTGACTTTTTTTGTTTTTTTTTCCCATATTTTCGTTCTCCTGGCAGATTCCTCTTGCTTGCTTTACCCGTAAAGCCTGGAGTCCGGTCAGTGACCCTACTCATGAGGAATCTCTCTTATCATCATTACAGTGTGTTTTTGTTTTTTTTCAGTAAATACTCATGTTTTACTTGGTATTTTATCAGAAGTGATACATAACAATCTTTCGATTTATGCTTGAATCAAACACAATAAATATTTTTTGTTTCAAAAACAGTACAATTACATGTGAATTGGGGAATAACCACCCTCAAAAGAACATGGTTTGGTATTTGATTGATTGCTTACTGCGAACTGGATGGTTACATGGTATCTCATTGTGATGTAGATAAGCATGCCAGATATTATCTCATGGAAGCACCAAGTGTTGACGAGTTGTGGAATATCCATCATCCCAATCATGAGTGACCCTGTGTAAAGAATTTAAGGAAAAACCCCCGTTTTGTTCAGGTATTCATATTAAATGGTAATGTGAAGAGCACAGAATGATTGAGGAAATTTAAATCATTCTTCAAGGAACCAAGATGGCATACTGCCCTGGTCGACATTATTTTCGGCATATTGAATTTTGTTTCAAGTCACATGATTTTTTTTTTCAAGAAAATGAATTTTGTGTTGCAGTGGATTCTGGGGGTGGTTCAAGGATGCCAGTTTTCAACAGCTACTGAAGCCACACATACAGTCATGGTAAGCAGAAATATGTTCTGTTAACCAGCAAAAAAAAATAAAAAATTTAACACCCAGTTTCACAAAAGGGGTTTTATTTAAAGCAACTATTGCTAGGTGTCTTTTTTTATGGAAAATTTGTGGAATACTCCATAGCATCACTGTGAAGAATGTGTTTTGTGTGTGAATGTATAAGATTGTTAAAGATTATGAATGGTGATAGTCTTTTTGAGGGGTAGTTTAACTGATTGCTCACACTTCCTTTGAAGAATTGAAACTCTTAAAGAAAGCAAGACCATGGACAATCACACTGATCTTAGGTCGTAGTTCATTTTATTTTCAACTTTGAGGGAATTGTGGAGCATGAAAGTAAGATACTTGTGATATAAAAGTGCCTTTTGTAAATTAAAATTGAAAAAGAAACTGCATATTTTTTATGTTTGTCATTGAATGTTAAATTTCAGCCATACAAACTTCATCGTCTAGAGCATGGACCAGACACCCAGGTCCCCTTCACACGTGAGGAAGCTCTCAAATACTATAGACAGATGCGTACAATTCGAGTAATGGAAACGACAGCCAGCAATTTGTACAAGTCAAAAATTATTAGGGGCTTTTGCCATTTGTATTCAGGTCAGGTGAGTATTGGTATTTTTCTGAGTTGATTCATCAAGCAGAGAAATTTTTTTTTAACACAGGTCAGATGTTTTTCATAAGAGACTGTTCCACTTCAGGCAGGAAATTTTTGAAAAAGGTTCTTGATTTAACAACTTTGAAATTGAAATGTGCTTTTCTGAGTCTTCTGCAACTTATGGTTTAACCCTCGTCTTGCGGGAGGCCAATATTGTAGCCTACATATTGCAAACCGGATCCTGCAGGAGGCCAATATATTGTATGGCAACGCTGCCCCTCGTGTCTTGTTTATTTGGTTGCCGTGACTATCGTTTTCTCACGTTTTTTTCCCCGCACTTTTTCGCTTGTTCGTCTATCCCAGGGGTACTCAACCTGTTGATCGCGATCTACCGGTCGATCTTCAAGTGCTTGGCAGTCGATCACGGGATGAATGTAGGACACACCCGCGAGGTATATATATATATAGGTAAAAATGTGTTATTAAAATAAAATATGTTTTTGGTTCACTGCATTTTGTATCTAAGATTCTAAGTTGTATGTTAAAGTGAATAATGCCGATAGGCACGCCAGCATAGGTTCGGTTTCTTTTATTTTTTGTTTCAGGGCTCCGCCAGACTGGTACTGGTAGATCTCCAAAGGCTGGGAAATGTAAAAGTAGATCCTATGTCAATAAAGGTTGAGCACCCCTGATCTATCCTGTCACCCCTACTATGTCTAACAAAATAGTATTGTCCGATTACGTTTATTACGATGCAACTGTTCGTAACTATTTGTCATATTCATGTAATAGTACTGACGGTCTGAAGTTCAAACTGGGGAAAATCGTGGGGAAACTTTTACTTTGATGCTGGTTGTCGTCTGCATGTGAAATGAGAAGAAAGGGGCCATCTGCATATTTGAGAAATCGTTCTCTGTCTGTAATGATGAATTCCGATGTAATACTAGGGGCATGTATATATGCTGCATAAAGGTGTCTGTCAGTAGGTTTTTCATCAGGGAAAACTGGGAGAAAATGACCAAATTTTTTTGTTTGGTCGTTGTCTTCATTCGATGTGGTAATTAGAGAGATATTGTGTTGCTTTGATTTAACCACTTTTCAGTACATGTATGTACTCTACCACCTGGAAATCAAATCTCTTTGCTAAAGGTGTGCTAAGAAAACTAACATCATAGTATGTGGAACCTTTACATAGGTCAGGAGGGAGAAGGCAATGTCACGATACATGTGCTTAGTGAATTAAGTGCTTGGCTTAAAAAATATTTTGTTTACCAGAAGGATAAAATGTGTGTTGAACGGCTTGTAAATGCAGAAAATTCTTGATTATGGACCTTCTAATTAACAATAGAACATATTGCATCTCATCACAAGTACTTTATCCAAATATCATAGGGGTCACTTACAATTTATACACCATTATTTTTGTTATTGCATCCTAAAGTAAACACGATACACGTGTTCACAAAGACCCGATTGACCCGACCGCCGAGATTATTGGCAACATACGAATGATCGGCTGACTGGCTGCTGGCTGTCCCTGGACAGGGTGTTATGTGGACGAGTTCACACTAGGGTTATGACCCTAAAATGCACAGCAGTAATCAGCTGTTGATGGATGTTTTGTTTGATTGAACTTAGCATGATAATATTGAACTTTAATTTGATGGTGGATATAATTCCCAGGAAGCTGTGGCAGTTGGCATGGAAGCTGCCATCACTCCAGAAGATTCTGTGATCACTGCTTACAGAGCACATGGCTGGGCCCATGTTCGTGGAGTCTCAGTCGTTGGTGTATTAGCTGAACTTACAGGTTGGTGTTCAGGCCCTTTCATTTCAAACCCATATCTTAAGCATATTGATTTGATACATCAACATCGACCAACTTGGGCAGAAGACTTTCATGAATTTTGCAAAGCATTCATAATTATGTGTCACAGGCTTAAAAGCCATGCTCTGCAGACTCCCCAACCACTGCCTCACCTGTCACTCTCTACCCTTTGTACATGATATTCGTGTGTTCTGAGTTAGCTGAGAGCATGTCGAACAGTTTAAGTCAGCTGACAGCAGTGACCTACATATGATGGGAAGTGTTCACATCAGAGGTCATGTGCTCATGAAAAAGGGGATCGCAGGTGGGCAGTCAACAACACAAAGCAAACAAAAAAAAAAAACAACAGAAAAAAACCCCCAAAAAAATCCAAACTTCGGTGCACCCTCCACTGTATTTGAAACCTGCATGCAAAATTTGGTTACTGTTGGTGCAAATACCTTCCACAAAGTAATTTGAAATAGATCTAGTTTCCTCAGTACATTGTGCTAGTCTTCAGTTTTGAATGCAAAAATATTTATTCAGTTATATTTAGCTGAACTTGATTTAATTTCCACAGGACGCAAGTCTGGATGCGCACTGGGTAAAGGAGGATCAATGCACATGTATAGCAAAAACTTTTATGGGGGCAATGGTATTGTTGGTGCTCAGGTATCTATTACAGTTTTGTACATTGTAATAGTTTCATAGCAAATTGACTTCGCAGTATCATGTCAGATTTTGACTGAACTCAAAAAGTCAGTCCCTGTCACTGGCTTTATTATTGGTGCCAAGTGTGTTGGTCTGTTTGGCTTTTTACTTTTGTTTTATCTGTATTTTACTGCATGTTAAGGGAACTTAGTGAAAGATCTCACAAGCAAGGTAGATTTTAATAATCATAAAGACATTGCAGATCAGTTTAGGACAATAGATTCTTATCAAATGTTAGCTGGACTATTTAAATAAATTCTCATAATGCCAGATTTTTCTTGAGTGCATACATGAGAAATGAAATGAAGGAATATGAATACTTTTCCCTAATTGTGTGATGAAAAGGAGGGTGACTATTGACAAAAAAAAAGCACATGTATAAATAATGTTAAGGGTGGATTAGGAATTCAGAATAACTGTTAGCATGTTTTAATCCTCGTATAGGTTCCACTTGGAGCAGGTATTGCCTTAGCTCACCAATTTAAAGGAGAAAAAAATGTGTGCATAACACTGTATGGTGATGGTGCAGCTAACCAAGGACAGATATTTGAAGCATTCAACATGGCCAAGCTTTGGGACCTCCCCTGTATTTTTGTGTGCGAGAACAATGGATTTGGCATGGGTACATCAGCAGAAAGAGCGGCAGCCAGCACAGCTTACTATACAAGGGGAGATTACATACCTGGATTGTGGGTAAGCTACTGTTTATATTGTTCAAGAACATAATGAAAGTCTTCTTACGTGAAGTAGAATATGAGTCCCAGAATTGTTCTTTGGGAATTTGGAATTTTGGATTGAGTAAGTGATGCCATATACTGTGGACCCTTACAGAGTTAGCTGTTTAGTAAACGGCTGTAAGGGTCCGCCCATGAAGTAGCAAGGCTAATCGGGTCGCTTTCCGACCTGACATAATTGCGTTCAGCAAGTGCTGGTCTAGTTCTTCTCCTTCAAATGATTGTAACTTCCTTGCTTTATACACCATCGCAATAAAATAGTTACCAAATAATAAGCAGAAATGGACACTACTTTCATTCATGTATGTTTTGTTGTTATATGTGCAACACAGACCGAATGCTTGTCGAGTGAAGTGAGATTTGCAACTCCACGATTCGTCCCGTGAGGTCGAGATGACGATAATAGGTTTAGGGGGTACCCATGTTTCACGTTTAATTTTACTCTCTAAACGTCTTAGTACAACTAAATAAATTACCTACCAGGAAAACTAACGGATTCCCCTTTGCTCCGTGCAGCTTTTTATCAGCGTACACCGGGGGATACCCGAACGACAACAGGGGAAAGTCGGAGATTAACTGCGGGAACCAGAGAGATGTTTTTCATTTTTTGAGCTGCACGGAATGATCTAGACATGATAAACTTTCTTCTCATATGCAAGTGTTATGTGTATTTCTATTTTTTAATGAATTTCGAAAGTCATTTTACGTCGGAAAAGGCACTTTCCTGTGCAGCGGAGGCAATAGCACGCACTGTCAATCTCCCGAAGTAGGTTATGGCCCGATACTATTGATCGATAACACGACTTGCGACATTTCATTGGTTCTAAGGTTATTCTGATACTTTAAATAGAAAAATGTCACTGGGGAATCCCTATTTTATCTGCTCATTCACCAGCTGGTAGTGTCATTGCTATTGCTGTTTGTAATCGTAGATTTAGATCTAGGTGTTACCAATGCCTAGATTTAGATCTAGAGATCTACTCTGCCACATGCTAGGCCTTTGCCACCAAGTACAGGATAACAGGATAATTCTTTTTTTTTTTTTTTTTTAACTATTCTTCAAAATGTTATAATGGACTTTATGCACTGAACGTCTCTCCCTCTGCCCTTTCACCTCATGGCCTCTCCCTTTTATTACCAGTTGTAAAATAACATTTTGAGACGTGACACATGTCACTGTCAGCACAATCAAAAGTGTAAATAAGTGTTTTTTTTTTTTTTTCATTTTTAAATTATGCACACTTTATAATTGCAAAAACATATTAAGCATTTTGATGACCAGTTTGGAAAAGGGGAATATCCCATGAAGAGAATAAATTCATTAAAGCTACAAATGTGGAAATTTTCACCACCTCTAGGAGAGAGTGGAAATAAAAAAAAGTCATGAACATTTAATTATGAGCATTTTTAACTCTGGTCCTGCGGGAGGCCACTATATTTCTGGTATGAAGGTGAAGAAATATATTGGTGCTAACATAATTTCTCTGACAGGTTGATGGCATGGATGTTTTGGCAGTAAAAGAGGCTACTCGCTTTGCGAAAGATTATGTACTCAAAAATGGACCTATTCTGATAGAGGCAGCAACGTACAGGTATCATGGACACAGTATGAGCGACCCAGGCACAAGGTGAGACAAACTGAAACTTGGAAGTAATGTTGTCTGTCTGTAGAATGGCTGTGCAGATCATATTTATAGCCTGGTACAGTCAGCTATGCTGGAGTTGATGTTGTCGGCGAATTAAAACAGGGATCAACACATCCGTTGTTCAATTCATCCGTTGCCGACCCAATGTCAGGGGATATAACCATTATTAACTTTACATTTAACCCTTTTAATGCGACAGACCACGATCGTGGCCCATTGGTAGAGTGCCTTTGCTACACCTTTTGACAATATGGGGAGAGCCTTTGAAAGCTCAGTCTTTGTGATTCCGACCAGTGGTTCACTGGCGTTGGCTGCCAGTCAAAACACTGGCTTGACCAGGGTCCGCTAGACCTGCTCTGGACTGGACTTTAAGACTAGCCTATGGCATTCCCTTGCGTCTGGGGTTGGGCGGTGGTATTTTTGAAGTATGCTTGGGAGAAGGACTGAGAGGGAGGGGGCATTGTCCATGACACGGTGTGTATGTAGTCATAGGCACCCGCATGGACCCACTACCCGCGTGACTTTGCATGAAAACAAAGAGAGACCTTGGAGCGGGGAAACTGGAGAGGACGAGACTAGCCTAGCCTATAGGTGCTGTAAGGTACTTTGCTTCGCCAACGGCGGAGTGTCAGAGTCGGATAGTTGAGGTGCAGACTCAATTTCATTGGTCGGCTAATCGAGATCAACTCATCCGTTTGGGATTCAATAATTGGAATAAGAGATGGGACAGGAAATCAAAGTCAACACAGGTGTTGTGACGCTTGAGTTGAAGTCAACACAACTGTTTTATTTTAATATGAAATATGAAGTAACTGTGCCGGTTCCACCAAAAAAGATCAACTCAAGAGAAGTTCAACTCATGCGAGTTCAGCTCAAGTGAAGACCACTGTACATGAATCACTCCCATCCATATCAATTTATGTCTTTCCGCTAAGATTGAATTGTTATTTTTCGTCATAATATGCGGTATGTTAAGATTTTGTACCATCTCTGCTGTCCATTATTCAGGGCTGGGAATGGGCAGTAGCAAAAAAAGAGGAAACAGTAATGCGGCCGGGGTCCAGGGGCAAGGCCAGACACTGATGAAAATAAACAGGGGCTTAATTGCCTGTTAAGTGTGGTTTTTATTTACCACGTAAATGCTGAAAGAATGGTTGTAACATAATGTAATGTCATGAGGGGATCTAAGAGTGGCCTGGAAAAAAGAATTCGCGATGAAAGAGCTCCGCATCTCCTTAACGTGGATGGTGATACCTGCCACCATGCCCACATCGCTGCCAAGTCTTTTTGCAAACCGAGGAGCTGAAAAACCATTTCCGCGGAATTCCGCGTTTCCGCAGACAATTCCCAGCCCTGATTATTTTGATGGCGAGAATGCATTTAAGTAAAGTATGATATCGTATGTTAAAATAGTTCTATACAGATTTTCCCATTTAGTTAGAGGCATCATTCATGTCAAAATTTTGTAGTTCTAGCATATGCAGTGGTTGTGTTATATTACAGTCGAGCACGCAAAACTCGAACGCATGCAAGTCAAAATCATAGGTCCCGCGAGGAAAGACCTCAATCCTGAATTTATTTTTCAATATTCATTGTAGTTATTTCTCGCGTACCTTTAACAGTGACATGGATTCGTCGAATCAGTTTTCCTGCTGCCAGTGGGATTCAGATAGCCTAGAAGTAGGAAAAAAAACCCAATAAAAACTTGACGCCGGTGACTTAGCCAAACCCTTCAGTTAGTTGTGGCCTAGTGATGGAACGATACTGTGTCTTTTAGCCCAGGATTGAAATACCTGAGATGAAGATTCAGGGAGGAAAATGACCATTCCATAATTTTTTTAAACACATTTTTTATTGTCCTGTATTAAAAAATATGCAGCGTGGTGGTATTATCAGTAGGAAGCTGGATAAAGAAAAATGATGTGCGTTTTCATTATTTTATTACAGTGCAATCCTAATATCTCGACATCAGTGGGACCAGCTAATTTGCATCGAGTAAAGAGAAAGACGAAATAACAGATTAGTGGTGGAAGATAGCAAAAAAACATAAAGGGGAGGGGAATCAAACATCACCGTTATGGGAAACGTGCCCAATAAATAATCAGTTATGCCCCTTGTTTCCTCCAATTATCGGCATACTGTCACCCGTTCCTCCAATATCATTATGTGAAGCGGTTGCATGGCAAACGTTTGCCAGTATCGGCGAGGTGCTGTAGCTATTATGCTATACATCAGATGCGCAGTGTTTTACATTTTCCCTTTAACCGCAACATGACTGTTTCTTCAAAAGAAGTGATGACACCGATAGATGCAGTATGGCAGTGAACTGAGAGATCTAGGTCAAGGCCTAATATCAATGGCGCACGAATGTTTTTGTGAAAAAAAGAAAGTTAGATCATACACTTTATACAGTCTGTATACTTTTACTGCGTTGCGCTTGTGCATCACACTTCACACTTGGGTTATCCAAGCCAAGGGTCATCCTCTTTGTCCACCCACCCCCTCTCCTACTCCTCCCCGCCGGCATTGCTAAAAGAAATAAAGAGGTTGTATATTGCTTGGGCATTTTTGGCAGCACACTAGTAGATCTAGTGCACTCGGTATGCTCTGGTCGTGGAGAAATGTGTCAATATAAGAGTAAAGAGTGGAATAACGCGTCGACTTACGGGGAAATATTTAGTAACATCAAAGAAGGAATAGGTTGGGCCTTAAAAATTGTGTCGAGTTACCCAGAATGTTGACAAAAGTCATGTCGAGATAAGTGAATTGGACTGTATATTTTCTGTGTTTGGGTTGGCTGGGAAACTGTTCTTACCGAAGCACTTCCTAAGAAAAAAAAGATGTTCCAGCACACTAGATCTGAGGTTGTCTACTGGTGTGCGTATGCATAATAATGTATCAAGCTCACATCACCTCTGTTGCCACACGATCATGTTTTGTGTAGCGACATTTTTGTTTTGTTCAACGGAATATGCGTGTGTTTAGGGAGGGGGGTTAAGGGAGATAATCAATGATAAATGTTGTCAGCCGTATTATTGTCCTTGAGTGTACAACAATACTTTATGATTACAGCTTCATGTAATCCTCGAAATTCAGCAAACTTGAACCAAATGAAGCCATGCTGAAGAATTTGAGTTATCTGTGCTTGGCTGTACTGACAGACAAGTTTTATTGTATCTCTCAACTGATTGAAATATTTAATCACTTCTTTGCTTTTCCTGTGAAACTGCAATTGTGACTTACAGGTAGGCTTATTTGTTTGCTTCCATGTTTTAACTAAGAGACTTTTTTTGCATGATGATTGATATTATGTATGCTTTCTACGTTGATGGAACTAAAGAAGAATGTACTGTTTAGTTCAAAGACAACAGTGAACTGATGAAGAAGAAAACAATATTTGTTTCACAGTACTTTTATATGTTCTTGTAGAGTAGGAATTAGGAGTGTTCTGCTAAGGATTTTTGTCCTTTTGTAATTGCAGTTACCGTACACGTGAAGAAATTCAAGAAGTGCGACAAACTCGTGATCCAATTGGAAAATTCAAGGAAATTATCGTCAGTGCTAATGTTGTGACAAATGAAGAAATTAAGGTAATTTTGCAAGTAACTGAAGTATGTAAGCAGTGTGTTGGTTGGATTGGTTCATAGATTAATTCAGTTAAATACCAACTGACCCAAAAGCAAGCTCTCACTGTGTAAGAAATATGTCTTTAACCCCCAGGCAGCGTGTAATGGGCAAAGCCTGCTGATTGGGTCAATGACCTAACTCATGCGGAATATTATCTGCGTCAGTGATCCTTGCTGGGGTACATAATACCTAATCAAATTTTAATGGTTTTATCCAGATTGGCACATACGAACGAGCCAACATGGGTATTTGGGGAAGCATCATTTCAGATCTTGTATCTGATTGGTTTCTAGACACAACTCTTAGATGATGGTCAGGTTTTAGGAAAAAATTAGATAATATTACAAATTTGTTGAGCAACAATTGGCACGTTGATGCTGAGCCTTTTGATAGTATGGGGAGAGCCTTTGAAAGTTTAGTCTTTGTGATTCTGCTAGTGGCTCACTGGTTAGCATGTTATTGTCACAATGCTTTTGATTTAGGTGAGACAGAGAGAGCAATAAGAGAGTAGTTAGGACAGTGACCAGAACTTTAAAATTACAACTCCTGCCCTGCACACTGTGAGTGTGGTGGAAGCATGGGAACACAGCATCGTGATGATACAGATATCGCAGTGTCAGGGTTAAAATATTCCTCTGTCAACTTGGGAAACAATTTCTTATGGCATGTAGTAAATTTGGTCTGGTAAATTTTCTCATTATAATCTGTTGTTTCCAGTACATGGACACTACACTGTTAAATTATTAAAGTACATTGTTGAAAGCTAAATTTTTTATGGGGATGCTTTGTATTGTTTTAAAAACTTTGCAGGGGTCAGAAAGAGGAGCAAGAAGAAAGTAACTGCTGTATAATTGACTGATGAAAGCATTGTCTACTGATGATTTTGTAAAGTGACACTTTTGCAGGTTTGAATATTTGGATATCTTGTGCAATGAATAATATTTTCACAGAAAATTGAAGATGAGGTGAAGAAGGAAGTTGCTGAAGCTGCAGAGATTTCAAAGTCGGACGCTGAGATCCAGCTGGATGAGCTGTACAACAATATTTTCATTGAGCCTCCTGCTGGCATGCAAGTACGTGGCTGTGATGACACCATTTGGATGGCATCAAAATGATGGCAATAGAAATAGAAAGGAAAACTGACTGAGAGAAACTACTGAAACCAGCGTGATCTACGATATTTTTTCAATTAGCAAATTTTGCTTGAATTTTTGCAATGTTCTTAATGCTCATTGAGAAGCATAACTGTGAACACTGGAAAGGAGGCTGAATTTTCTCAAAGAAGGAAAGTTGATTAACATAGCAATATCAGTGCAGTTTGCATGAAATATGCACAATCATTTCACAGTTTTTCAAGATTAGCTTATGGCTTTGGTTATATAATGTTTGAAAATTAGCTAAACCTGAGGACAGGTTCATTATACGTCTGTCTGAACATTGATGATTTAGAATACTGAGGTATGACAATATGTATTATTTATGTTCCTGTTTTATAACTTTGGAAAAAGAATGGATGTCTTCTCTAATGTCGGGGATATTTGGCAACAGCCTGCACCTGCACAGAACACTTTTCTTTCACAGTGCTCACAGAATGATCCACTTTCATCATTTATTGAAAGGATAAATGATAAATATGCACTACATGTGATTGTTAATTACATTCAAAGAGTCGTGTTATTAGCAGCAGAATGTCTCACAAAAGTGTGAGAAGATAAGTGGTATCTGTCCAGCAGACAAGATGTGGCTTTTGATTTAATGGAACCAGAACTGAGATTTTAATAAATGTTAGCGTATAATGCACTTCCTATAGTATGATGTTATACCTCAAATAAAAAATGAATTATAACTATAAATCTTCCAGACTAGGGATTAATTCTGCATGAGGTATGGTTGATGTTGAATGGTGTTTGAAATCAAATAAATGGGAATGAAAGACAGGGGATTATTATCATTGAAAATGCACAAACAATTTTGTTTTAGCTTGTTTATAAGTTTTGACTGCTAACCTTTACAGAAATCACCAGAGAAAAATTAATTTCCCAAATAATTGTAACTTCCAGACTGAGTGACCTTGAGTATATCCATTACTTTCTCATCCAAATAATATGCACAGCAAGAACTATACATTTCAGTGCTTTTACTTGTCTGTTATTGAATGTATTTGCAAATTTCACATAGAAAGCATCTGGTGACGGTGACATACAATTGTTTTTCACTTTTATAGAAGTGAAAAACTACGGGTGATATTCTTTTGAGTTGGAAAATTTTGAAATGAAATAGCATCTGTACTATCTGATGGAGACTAACATTACTAACAGTTAGTATACCAGGATGGCAGCAAATATAAAATCCTGAAATGATTTGCTTGGAAACATTAGAGTTCTGACATTGTTTCCGGATGCTGTGGATTCTTTATGTGAAACAGCAATGAGTTTGAAGGAATGCATTTTACAAACCACACTTTCCTTTAAAATATTTCACAGTGCTATGATACTTGGGAGAAATGGTTACATGGAAGAATCTCAGAAATGTCTTGTTCGTAAATGTCATGGTGAATGTCATTTCATAATAATACTCTAGGAGATTTAGTAATAGTATACATGCCATTAAACACAAGGTGAGTTTAAAGTATTGATAGAGAATTCAGGTATTTTGTTATTTTCCTGTGCTGCATAAATATGTGTTTAACGTACATGTATGTACTATGTTGTTGTTGCCTTACCTACTACAATAATAGATGCACTAGAAAGATTTTCTTCGTATATCTTTTTACTTTTCATTTCATTAGAAATAAGCAATGCTTTTGTCAAATGGCCTGCTTCTCATAATTGGCAGGCATTTGTCACCAGTGCAGGGATGGAACCACGCCACATAAAAATGTCCTGAACTTTTTCCATCAAGCGCTTGTCACGCGCGAATGTAAAAGATGACTCAAAAATACATAAAAGCATGTCAATATCACCATCAGGAATCTGTCCTAGAGATGAAAAATGATAAGTATGAATGACATGAGGTGCCATTTTCATCCCATGTAATTTCTGACTTATCTCTTAAGACCACACAATCTTAGATCTAGATGGGTTACACTACAAGTTTACATGCTAACCAAAACATGTAACTTATTTATATTACCAGTGACTTTATCCAAATATTTGTTGAACTAATCCCTACCCAATGCAAGGTTGCTCTAACTTTGTTTGGTAATCCCCCACTTTTTTTTTTTTAACAAACAAGTCAAGATCAAGACAAGCTCTATTTCAAAACTAATATTCTAAAGGTCACAGCCCATAATCTCTTTAAAACCTACCAAGTCACAATTCATTCTGGATGAAACACTAAAAAGAAAGGTAGGCCTACGTATGCTAGTATTGCTAGATATGATCTTTTTCATCTTCTAACCATCTAGCCTAGGTCTCTGCTAGTTCTAGATTTTGAAAAACGTGACTCTGAGCCGATATTACACCATGTTGACAATGTGTCTTTGTGCCTGGTGGCTGTTTCTAGATATAGTGTAGATCTAGGTCTACAGGCTGGTTCTCTACTTTTATTTGAACGATGCCATGAAAATTAAAGACTAGATCCTAGTACTATTACAGTAATATTAGAATAAGTACTTGCCGTGAAAATTAAAAGACTACTATTACTATCAGTCACTGACACTACCTTGAAATATCATCTTACTGGCTTCACCAGTTATACTCAAAGGAAAGAGCTGAACTGACAGAATGTAGGGTGGCCAAGACCTACACAACGAAAAGTACCCGGGGCGGAAGACCGGAAGTGCCAACTTGCTTATTTCTGGTTATTGGTATTTTCTGGCAATGGCTCTTTTAATGCTTTTTTCGCAATTTAACTTTTTTGCCAGGCCTAATATTGATAGCATGGGGATAAATGACGGCGTAAAAAAAAATTTCCGGACCTCTGGAATTTGCCACTGCCAGTGGAGCCATTTCTTTGAAACTTTTAAAATCTGTTAACAAGCCAAAAACTAATACCTTGAAACTTTCCCATTTTCTGTAAAGTTGGATTCTGAAATAACACTCAAGTTGTACTATTATTTTATATTGTTTTGTATAACATGATTTCACTGAAATGTGTCTTTGCCTTTGGGCTTTTCTTATGATTTCCTTCATTAGTCAAAATCTTTCACTGTCGTCTTTTGAACTTCTGTAAAAATGACGTATGGCGCTTAAAAATATTGTGTAGAAAAGAAAAGTAAGACTAGAACTTAAAATCATCCAGGTAAATTTTCTGATAGTGTCACAGCTATTTTAAATTAACTTGGGATGATAATCCTGCAGGTCTGAAATAAAAATTTGACATGCCAAAGAAGGACTCTTTTCAGTTCCTCATGAAATACGGTGTGGCAGAAGAGATTTGGTCACTTCAGCATCCATACAGCTTACTGCCTATTCATAATTCACACTAAATATCTGCACCCATCCATGTTCTGGTATTACTTTCAACATGAGATGACAAACATAAATGTTATATTTTTTTGTTCAGTTTTTATTGTGGCTGTAGTAGCAAAAAAAAACAGGAGGTATTACATTCCATTTGATGAAATGTTTGGAAAATTTCACCAATTCTAGTAGAGAAATGCATGGATTACAATAACTGTAACTTAAGACTGAACATTTGACAACTTACAAGCAAATGTTAGAGGGTTTGTTGATGACAACTTTTGTCACAATAACCAAATAAACTTATAAATATACAAATAAACTATAGAAATTCGGATGCTGATGAAAGAATTTTTAGTGCAGCAATAAAATTAAAATGATAGACGGGTAGCGAAGTTGAATCATAGACAGATACAGGTGTTCAGTGTGAACATTTGCATGCAATATGCGAGTGTTTTGTGTATCTGACACAAGGATAAAGCTCGTGGACAGACACAGATCTCACATGTGTACAGGCAGTTATTCAAGTTATTCAAAAATTCATATATGCCACATTTGCGTACACTTAACGTTAATAATGTTGATGAAATTTCTGTAATTAACACAGAAATAAGACACAGTTATGCACTGTCTTGCTAATTTTGCCATTCAGCTCCTTTCACAAACTTGTGATTTAACTTTGTGTGTGGTCTCCGTGAAACCTCAGAAAAATTTCATGGTTCCGTTTCACTGATGAATTAACCGACCATGGACCGTCATCTCCACTTCACTTGATCAGATGACATAGTAGATGGGGGGTATCCCACATATCTGCTTCCGCTGCTTGGCGTCAGACACTGACTGCACTGACCTGGTGGGGTGAAGTCTATGCTTTTGTCATGTAGTAGTGTCAGAAAGAAGTCCCTTTCACATTACCACTCGTGACTGTATTATACTCTACTTGCACACCCAGCAGTGAAGTCAACTGAAGGAAACAAAAATATCATAATAAGTGCTTCTAAGCTAGGTTTAAAATTATAACTATCAATTTTTTTGTTTTTTGTTTGTAAACATTTCACCATATATCCATGCTCCATGTGTCTCTAGGCCTGAGCAATTGCCCATCCTCATTCTCAATCAAAAACACACAGCAAAGGAGGAAGTGCTGAGTCTGTTTCACCTATACTATGCACTTGTATTAGGCCTATTTGTCCTCTTTGATAGTGATTTGGGCTGCCTCTCTCGAACTGGCGTTTTTCAAGCCTCCTATCGCTGAACCGAAACTCTTTCTAAACCAAAAACAAAACTATGGTCCCGCCGATTTCACATTAATGATTGCCTATTATATATAGGAACAAATAATTTAAAAAAAAACAAAAAACATTAATATCATAACAAGAAAATTAGGACCAGTGTTCAGTAAAGACCAGCATTTTCACACTTTAGATCTCTTTAGATACCAGTAATTCATAGGCAACATTCATCCGTGTCTGACAATATCCAACTTGAAATCCTCTCCCACTTCCTTCATTCCTCTCACTCTCACCAACTTGAAACCATTCAGTGCATTATGTAAGGTGTAACTGTAAGCTCAGAACAAACAAGGAGGGAATGAAAGTTGCACAGAGAAATCACAGAAAATGATTTCCGGTGGTAAGCGACACAAACATCCAATACCTGCTTAAATTTTCCTTGTATTTTGCTGAGACTGTCTGTCAAGAGTTCATCTGTTGGCTCAATATCAGGGAAAGAATTTGACAGTTTCATTATTGCTTCACAAACCTTGTGCAATCTGAAACATATGTACATGTACAATATAAATAGAGTAAAACATAATAAATGTTGGCATAAACAAACAAACTCCTTTTAGAAACATAATATTTAATAAGTAAACATAAAATTCAGTGTGCCCAAGAATATCATTATCAGTAACGAAGAAAACTGTTAGTGTTTGGAGAGTTACAGTGTGCCTTTCATAGCATACTGAACTGGAGGAAATTCAACTTCTTGTCCTTATATCGTCACTGCTCTATCAGAATGGCATATGTCAGACTTATGCAAAAGGCAGCTGACAGTTCACTGCATTCCTTAGCATGAGGACTATCAGATAATATTACAGAAAAGAAATGCGCCGATAGGAAAATGTAATAATCTAAAATAATGAAAGTCACCAAAATGACAGGAAAAACCCCCAGTTTTTTCCTAATATCTCGAAAATAACTTACGCCATTAGCATGGGGCAATGATGATATTGTAATTATCGAAAGCACTCACTATGGAGCTAAGACATAAACATAAACCATCTATCAGAAAAAGCACATACATGTACACGTACATGGAAATAACAACCTTAGGGTGCCCAAGAATATCACCCGACATTAATGAGGAAATAATTATGTCAGAGGAATCATATTATGCTTCTTGTAACATTTGATGTAATATTCTAAATTTGAGGAAACTCCCATGAGTGCATCGGCTGATCAACGATGTTGGTAAATAGCTCAGACTGAACTGTTGAACATACAATGGTGCCACAGAACTGTAAATTTTGTCTCGTTAAATTTCTATTATCTGTCATTTCAAATGCATGAGTGGCAGTCACACAGACCAATAAGCCTTTATAAGAGTAGGAATCCAGAAATCCATCATGTATGATTTCACAAATCCTGAAATTTGTCCTGGATACAGACTAAAGTAAGAAACTGTGATGGCAAATGTATACATGTACATATATATTACATGTATACAATTTTGTACTTTAGTTTTATGTTGCCTTCCAGTTTCTCGATCTCATCCCTTGAATTCAGAAACTTAAGCATTCCACGAGCCACAACTCAAGCAAAATGACACAAGCTGGAGAAGTGGCTCCGAGGCAACATAATAAGCTTACATTATGGAAAATATGAATGGGAAATTATGGGAGGAAAAAATATATATTGCCCAGTTCTAATTCTAACATCCCGACATCAATGGGACCATTGGAATTGCCTCGCACGTCAAGTAAACAGAATAACACAATAGGGCGGAACAGAGAAAATAAGCGGGGGAGATCATCATTACGGGAATAGTGTCCATTAAATAATGCAATTATGGCCCTTGTTTCTTCTAGTACTAATAGGCGATATCCTGTCGTACTTCTAATGACCCTTATGTGGAGCAGTTGTGTGGCAAACTGTTTGCTAACATCGGCCAGGTGCCACACCTTTTAAATCAAATACTCAGTGTTTTAGATTTTCCTTTTAACCATGATGTGATAGTTTCTTTAGAGAGCGTGATGATACTGATACATATGCGCGGCAAAGCAACCAAAGTTGTAGGTCAAGACTTAGCTAGTACTAATGGTGTAGGAATGCTCAGTGAAAAAGTGCATGAACACGCACGTCAGTACTTCTACTGTGGTGAACTTATATGCATAGCGCAGTGGATCTTGTTCACTTTTTGTGATCTGGTTGGGGAGAAATATGTCAATGTAAGAGGAAAGAATGGAACAACTTGTTGAAATTTTTAGTTGCATCATAGAAGGAGCAGGTTGGGACTTTAAAATTGTGTCAATTTATGCAGAATGTCCACAAAAGTACATGTAATGTCAAGATACATGGATTGGACTGTAGCTGCGTCAAAGTTATAAATATAAAAAGTGAAGTAACGATCTAGACTTTGAATTTGTTTTTTTGGATGAGTTTTATTCCAAGTGAAATGCAAAATTTCCATAGTTTGATAACACAAATGAAGACAGGAGCAATAAAATGCAAAACAATCTATCAAGCTCTTCCTGCATTATCAGCTCATGTTACTGTTTCTTTTAAATCCTTTTAAATTTACCTTGCCTTGGGCTCAGCTTGATGATTCACCTTAAGAACACAGGCCGCATATCCTGCATAAAAGCCAATCTAATTGAAGACAGAGAAAAACAAAAAAATTATCATGATGTACAATTTCAATAGCACCCTGAAATTTATATAAAGTGAATGACAATCCATTTCTCCAAGTCAAGACATGACTAATGAGAAAGTACAGTATTTTTTCAAATTTACTAAATGTATTTTAAAACTTTGGCACTTCTCTCAAATTAACAAAATGAATGAGTGATCTCTTAGCCATAAATTTATTGCTATTAGGTGTTTCTCATTTCTTGCATCATTGGTTCCCTTTGCCTTAAGGAAAAGTCTATAAGATTGTACACAGGTTTGTAAACCATCTCCAACAGGGTTCTCAGATTTTAGTACCTTACTTGCTCTCTTTCTCTGCATATCTTATTAAAACTACTGAAGCAAAGAACAGATAGTTTCTAATCTTGGCTTGCTGCTCATAAAACCATTGACTAAATGACAATAAGTGACATTGAGGTATCCAATGAAATGTCCATGCTAAAAACGACTACCAGACAAAACATTGGCATGCCACTGGTTTGATCACAGACCTCTAGCCTACTCTAGACTAGCCTATCGTCATCCCCATGTGTCTGGGATTGGGTGGTGGTATTTTTGAAGTATGCATGGGAGACTGGCTGAGAGGGAGAAGCATTGTCCATGACACCGTGTGTGTAATTGCACCTACCTGGACCCACTATCTGGGTGGCTATGCCTGAAATCAAAGAGAGACCATGGAGCTAGGAAGCTCTACTGAGACGACTGGACTTCAATATTATATACTGACATCACATAGCCAAAGGGGAATGTCAGTGTTGGACAGTTGAGGCGATGATTCAATTTCATCAGTCTGATAACTGAGATCAAACTCATCCATTTCACATTGAAAAATTGGATTAAGAGATGGGACAGGAAATCAAAGTCAACATGCATAGGTGTTGCAATGCTTGAAGTCAATACAACTGTCTTATTTTGATATAAAATACGATGTTTACTGGCTGGTTTCCCCCCCCCCCCCCACCCCCCCCCCCCCCCCCCGAAAAGATTTTTTTAAGATGTGAGCAGTTCAACTAAGGTGAAGTCCACTGTGTTTTGACTCATCTGATATGAAACATAAATAAACTAGACATCCAATAAAATCACCAGACCTCCTTTCCAATATCTGTTCCTTTCTGTGCACCAAGGTTATATCCTTCCTCATAGCCCCTTCTCATTCCCTCCTCTATACCAGCCAAATAACCTTCTTTCCATGATCTATGAGTGAAAAAAAAAAAAGAGAAAAATGTATATATATATATACATATATTTATTTCTAGATTTTATATGATTATTAGATCTGATCAACCAGAATATAACAATTACGAATATCATCAATTGACACCATAAAGTGTAGAATAAAGGGTAGGCCTACCTAGATCTAGATCTAGATATCTAGATCTAAATCACGACATAAATAAAATAAAAATGGAGCTAACGTTTGTTCGGCCATAGTAACAGCATGAAATATATCATCATCGTCGTTGATGTTTGTCTGGTTTGCCATTGACGCCAATTATAAGACTGCCTCAGTTATAAACTTCAATGCCAATTTCAGCTGGCGACGAATTGTCCTCATGTGCTTACTGCTGAGTGCTGACAGTGACACATTGTTTTGTTCACGTTGGAAACGGAAGTTTCACTTTTTTGTACAATCAAGTCTTGCAAAACTTGAAATTACCGGGCATACGTCACATCATGCAAGGATAGAATTAAAAATAATATAATGTAAAGAAATACAGCAATGGTTTTGGACAGTCAGTCAACAAGACCAGCAATTTCCAACTAAACCGCAAAACAGCAGAGGCCGAGAGAAAAATGTAGTAAGGATAAACCAGCCATCCTTTTACTAAATACCACGGCCATAGATGTAAACGGAACAAATTATATATACCTAATCTAGACCGAACTGAGAAACTTGACTCTTGAGTGATCGATTCGAGACATATTATATCCGGATTTAGATCTAGTCTAGATCTAGATCTAGTCTAGATTTAATATATTGCTTGGAATTTTATTTTCTTAATTTGTAAGTGCATCAGGCAATTTGAACGGATTAAATTAAATATCAAGATAAATATCTAGATCTTGGCCTAGTCTAGATGTAAACTTTTTTAGATGGAAGGAGAAGGATAGAGTGAGGTCTCGTTTTTTCTATAACTCATTCCCTACGGTTCTTTAAGTTTTTTGGGTGTGGATGGGAACTAGCAATAGTATTTTTATTTCACTCAGTATGAACACTAGACATAACATATTATACATCAAAGTCAAGGAAAATCAATGAACCAGGATAGGTTTCGATATTATATTTCAAAAAGTAGGCTCAGATATTAGATCTAGTGATGGAAGATCAGTTACTGCTCGAGCTGAATATTATTCGACTTTCTGTAGTGAAGCAAAAACCAGCGAGCTGGATACTCGGCTTACCTTAGTGAAGCGAAAACCTGCAAGCTGAATATTCGGCTTACTGTAGCGAATGACTTAACCCTCTTAGCACATGACATCCGATATCGGATGTGGATTAAGTAGCGAGAAATACGTGAGATCCGATATATCGGATGTCTTGTTTCGGAAATTGTGTACTAGCTCCAACTAATGAGCTAATTTACATAATTCAAACCAAATGTTTCCCTGTTTCAAATTCATATTCTCATTCTCTGTTCTCTTCTCATCAAAAAACTATATAGGGGGAGTAAATATGTAATGGGATCTGACAACTCCTTCCTTGTGAAAAGCTGGATTTTCTATGACTAGTCACTTTCTTTTCCCTGTCTCTACAAAACCCCTGCGTATTCTTGGGAACAGAATGCTTAAATAGGTCATGTGCTAAAACGGTTAATTAAAACAGATCTTGATTTCATATTAATATGTTGAACGAGACTGGGTCACAAAATTGGAACTTTACGTGTAAAACAGTTGCTGTGATGGAAGCTCAAGATCACTGGTTTAAATATGCCATGTAGATCAGGATGCAGTGTGTGCAACAATAGTTTAATTCCACTGTGTAGGCTAATTGATAGAAAATGGCAGTTTGTTAACAAATTTTGTTGAAATAACAAGCATTTGAAAACCACAGATCATGTTATGTGTTTATGAAATGAATGATTAATTGTTGAATAAGCTGAATGTATAGGTATTTATAATGAAGTTTGCCGATGACATTGACAGACTGGCAGGAAATGAAGGAGAACTCCCCAGACTGGTGAAACGACTGGATGAAACATCAACCAGATATGGCATGGAAATTAGCGCCGAGAAAACAAAGGTGATGAGAAATAGTGACAAGCCCATCAAAACCAAAGTCACGGTCAGTGCTCAACAGCTGGAAACAGTCGACCAGTTCAAGTACCTTAATGGTGCTATCATCAGCCAAGAAGGATCCAAGCCAAAAGTCCATGCAAGAATTGCACAAACAACAGGGGCGCTTACAAAATTAAGACCAATATGGAAAGATAGAAACATCTCAGTCAAATCCAAACTCAGACTACTCTATGCCCTCGTTATCTCCATCCTTCTGTATGCTTGTGAATCATGGACCTTGGCGTCAGAGCTCAGAGGAAGCCCCAAGCAGCCGAAATGAGATGCTTTAGACGACTCCTTGGCATCTCATACACTGACCACGTCACAAATGAGGAGGTGCGCAGTAGAGTGAAACTACACATGAGTCATTATGAAGACTTGCTGTCTGCTGTGAAACGAAGAAAACTGAAATGGTATGGCCACGTAACAAGATCGTATGGCCTAGCCAAGACCATTCTTCAGGGAACTGTGCAGGGTAGGAGAAGATGAGGAAGGTAAAGGAAGAGGTGGACTGACAACATTGCGGAGTGGACCAGGAAATCCTTTGCCCAAACTCAGGCGCTCGCAAACAACCGTGAAAAGTGGAGGCACCTGACGAGGCTCTCTCTCATGCAGCGCCCCTACGATCCTGGTGGATTATGGGATCAGTGACAGTGATATAGCCTATAATTAAAAAATAATTTGCAATTCGCATTTTTTTTTTACTTTTATAAATAATCTTTTTTTCTTTGGATTTAATTTTCAGATTTTGTGCTTTGATGAACTGACTGACAGTTGTTGAACGTATGTGAACATGACCAGTGCTGAAACTTCTGCAGTCATCACAGATCCACCACAGATCTTCTTGACCAATGTACATAAGTGTCTTCCAAGTGAATCAGATTCCATAGTGTGCAAGGGGCAGTATTTATATTACCATTATGGGTGTGATGGTCTAGATGATAGGGTGAGTAAACAAAAATATATCTGTATTGCTGGATCTTTGTGCTAAGTAAAGGAAAAATGAGCAAATAAAGGAGATGTCTGAGTGAGTTTCATTAGTACTTTTAAAAAAACAAATAGATACATCAGTGAGTTAGTGAACGTTTTAAAAAAGCATTCCCAATTTTATCATCCGTCATGAATTTTTACGTTCACTATTAAAGGAAACTCCACTTTGACATTTTGTATTTTTTTAAAATAAATTTTTCTTTGCAGGAAGTGGGGACAGATTACCTTTGATCATCTTATTATGGAATGCCTTGTCACTCCTAATGATAGACCAAGCAAATTTTGTGCCGTTAATATTTGTTATCCACCATTTTCAAGATGGTACAGGGTATTATTTAAAACATTCAATTGCAAGACATTCTAACATTTAAATAAAACGTAGTTGCGTGTCTCACAGAATCAAAGACGCAAATGTTTTGTTATGTTTTGAGCCTGAAGTCCACCTGAGATGTCATAATAAATGCCATAGTATGTAGAATGTTATATCATATGAATGTCAACTGTCACGATCACGTGCGTGAAGATGGTCACGACCACGTGTGTGATGAGTACCTAACTTATTTACCTTTCAAACCCAGCTAACAAGCCAAGCAAGCAGACCAGCGATCAACGGACACATGGAGTGAGATTTAAATTAAACGATATTTAATTATAAATGCATGACAAAACTTATGTCAAAACATTCAACTCATGATAATCACATACATAATCACAAAAACAGAGATACTTCAAATTTACTCTTGGGGATCATGGCTATTATCTATTCCCCATTTCACATCTAGATCTAATCCCTCTGTCTATAAACTTAACTACGTATACTTAATAGTCTCTGTCAACAGCTGCCCTCCTCGTTGATGCAGTTTCACTTCTCCAGAGTTCACACGATCCTTTCTAGATCTCTAACTTCGACGATAAAAGGGGAAACAGTCCCTGGCTTCACACAAATAAGAACACACAGTTCACACCCGCCATCGTAGATTACTAGCTCCTTGAGGGGTTATCATCCCATCCTCAAAGACTCTTCTTCTGCAAACACACTGCACACCGACGGTTCACACCCGCCATCGTAGATTCACGAGCTTCTGATGGGTTCCCATCCGATCATCAGAACTCCTCAACTTCTGGTCCCCATGGCACGACCTTCCACTTGTCGCCCGGACCGATAAATTCTTCTTATTGGGAAATAAATGTGAACATCATGGATCCCTCACACACCTAACACTTCTGGTCCCCACTGGCACGACCTTCCACTTGTCGCCCGGACCGATAAATTCTGCGTCTTCCTTTAGGAATGAATAACTTGGGAACCTCATAGATTCCTCACATACATAACACCCCTGGTCCCCATGGCACGACCTTCCACTTGTCGCCCGGACCACTTCTCTCTCCGTCTTCCTCTAGGAACGAATAATTTGGGAACCTCGTGTGTCGAGCTTCTCCTCTACTTATACTCCCGAGGTTTTTGCACACGCGACTAGTTTAAAGCGAGTCGTGTGTATCTATCCACGCTCGTCAACAATGTTAAAAACCGTGTTTTCCCCTGCTAAGCTCACCCCCCTAGACTCGTGGCGCACAAGGCCACCGGCCTTCCTCGTGATATTTAATCTTTCATGCTCGACAACAACTTTAAACTCCCCTTCTCCCCTACTAAGTTTACCCCCTCTATAATCGTGGCGTACAAGGTCATCAACCTTAATCGTGACACAACAATGCAGAATTCCTTGGAACTTGAGTCTTATTGTAGTAGAATGCTTCCTCAGATACATTAGTACTTTATTTATTTATTCATTTTTTTTAAAGTCCTGGTTTCGCACTACTTGGATTTACATGTAGTAAAACTGTTTGGTTAAATAACAGTCACTGATGTTATTTCTATGAACTTTTAAGTAAAATGTGTGCAAGAATTGTTTTTATATGTATTTTTTTATTGGTAGGGCTGGGGCTGTGGATACAGAACTCTTCAGACCCTCTGCTCTTGGGTTAGACATCACCATCAATCAGCCACCTCTGATCCACCACCAAAGATAAGCTTGGTACCAAGTTTGACAGAGATTCAGGAAGCACTTATCAAGATGGGAGACAAACCAGAAAGCTTCCTGCACTCCAAGCAGTGGATAGGTAGCTTTGAAGTCTGTTTAATCTTGGATCATTCATATGATGTATGTAATCTCAAAGAAATTTTGTTACCTACCAATTTTATGTAAAATTTTTTTGTTTCTTTGTCAAATGAAATTTCTTGCCAAATCGCATTACTTACATCGACATGGCTGCAATTTATAAATTAAATTTATATCTGCAATTATTGGTCTTAGTTTGAATCTTTGTCATGGTGTACAAAAACTGGATTAGTTGACCACCGGTAACAGGCTGGAGGCGCCCGCGGTCGTTGGGCTGTGACGGTGATCGCGGTTACTCATCGATCAGCGAGCGCTGTAGAATGGATTTTGCAAAACGTGTTTTTTTGGTACTTTATCGGGGATTTATTACGCTAACAACGTTTGGTTCAGCAATTAATTGTTAGTGGGCAGCAGTAGGCAAGTGCTGTTAGTGTAAGATATCGAAAGAAAAAAACTTAAATATTGATTGGTTTAGTTGTAATAGGTAGTTAAAGTTGACCATATTTCAATGCTGACACTAGAGATGTGACATAATAAAGGTCCATAATTCGATAACCGCCGGTCGGTTCCCGTTCAAATTTACAACATAATTATGAAGTAGACACATGTACAAGCCATCTCACCAAGTGGCTTTTTCTCCACAGCTTTTATAATGCGTACAGGTCAATTTAAACAGCAACGTGTTGTCACTTTGCATATTATGTCGCCCTTAGCTTGCACTTGCCGTCTCCTCGTAAGAATGTTCGCTCATTTCTTTTACTTGGAACAGCTTATTTATGTACACTAAATACAGTTTCGAACTGCCTCACAATTTGGTTCATTGTTGTGTGGAGGAGTCAGTCTCTGAATTTTCATTTGGCCGCACTTTAGGCCAGGGCTTGACTCTTTTTTTTTTTTTTTCGAGTTTGGCGATAGCCTGGTGGATGCTCACACTGCCTTGCTCACCCAGCAACCGAACCCAAATGTTATTTTCTTATATAGTATAGTAATTAGTATGTAGATCTGGTGGTGTTCTACAATGTGCTGTTCTGGGATTGTTATGTTGGGCAACATCCTCCTGTATGTCACCTTGTAATTGTCTATCAGAGTTTGAAATCCAGAGAGTGATTCTGTATGGATGGGTTTGGTGTATCAGATGGCTCTGTGAACTTGACTGAAAGAGTTGTTGAGATAGTCGAATGTCATTTGCAGTGTACATGCCTCCTCGATGATGAATGGGGTTGCGTGTATGCGTTTTTGCCTGAGTGATAATCTCTTCAGTGAAGCTGAGATTCTTATGGCAGTGGTTACCAACAAATGACATGCTGCTATAATAAGCATGTGGTAAGATTCTGCATGTTTTGAGAATTCCATTGAAACAGGAAGCAAGAGGGCCAGAGTTTGGGATGAGCCCAGAAAATGTGCTAAGAGATAATGCATCTTCTGTCTGCTTCAATTCTTGTGTGTATTTTGTTTTGTCGGCTGTCGCTGAAAATTATGCTAGTTACATTTATGGAGGGTATGTCTGGCTGGTTGTTTCAGTGTGAGGTATGTTTTGGTTATTTATGTCCATTTTAGAGAGACTTGTGCTTGGAGAGTCTACAGTGTTTTTTTTTTTTTTCGGCTACTTGCTGCTGGGGTGAGACGACTGGGATGCAAGGTGCTTCAGTAGGACACGGCCATGAGCAATTCGCTGCTGTGTGAACAGAGAGTACATGCTGTTTCGTCACAGTTGGGGTTGTATTCGCTCCAAATGTTTAGGGGTGTATTCACTCCAAATGTTTAAACTGTTTTCAATGGTAGATCGGAGAATTAAGTGAAACTGTGCTTTGTTGACGTTTAGCGTCCTGAACTGTCTTGCAACATTCTGGACAGATATATTTGGAATGTTTCTCGATATTTCCTTCCCTGATATCTAGTCGGCAGACAAAAAAAATGTCGGAAGCAATTGATGAACAAAAAAAAAATGGTTTTGTTTTTTTTTTTATCTTCCAAACACACGTCACAGACTGTCCAGAGCAGAAATATGCTTATTTCGTGCATGATTCATGTTTTTGTTCTGTTCAAGCACTTTATTACATCACAAGAAAGTCAGTAGTTTGGCCAACATAACAACAATAGGTGAGCACGTCACATAAAAATTGATATAGCATTCCAACTAAAGCTGCGGAGTTAATGAAATTAGCGCAGACACATCAGAAATTATTTCTGATCACACAGATGAAAACTGCAAACTGTTTTCGCTGGCCGTTTTTGTGTAATTAATAATAGTTGATCGGCGATTGCGCACGGAAAAAGTACAAAATATAGGTAATAAATATATGTGCGTAGAACAAAGACAAAAGCGCGTAGAAAGCTGGGATTTGCGCAGACTTTAAGGGAAAGATTGTTGCTGGAGTCTTCAAAGCAAGACATCGGGATGGGTCCACGGGGACTGTCGCAAATTTGATACCAAAAGAGTCGAATTTTAACATGAAATCGTCTTCCGTTAATTGCTGCCCACGGAGCGAATCTGACCACATTGACCCCGGTGAGCATTCCAGCGCATGAGATTTATGACCGCCAGCTGGCGATAACTAAGACGGGCGATTTCGAGCATTTTTGTACGCCGTGTTGTGTTTAATGTGAATTTGGTTCCATCAATAAGCTGACCTGAAAAGAAATTCATGTTGTCCTCTGAACATGTCCTGCAAGGGAAATCATTTCTAAAAAGAAGTGCATGCATTCTGTCTTGAGATAAAGAATTGTATTCAACATGCATTTTTCAGCTATTTTAGGAATATTTTAAAACTAAATTTGCAATTATCCAAGCAAATTTAATAAGAAGAGCTATGGAGTGTGTATGAAGATATATATATGATATATGAATTCCTTCATAATGCCATATCACTTGCCCTGTTGTGATCCCACGCAAGTGCATTCGCACAGCTGCAGGTGATAATTTTATTATTCTATTGATTATGGGGCTGTAAAATATGTTAGATGTTTATTTATGTAACTAAAAATGTATATAAGATCAGGAATAAATCTCAAGAAAATATTGTTTTTCCTCTCCCTAAATATTATGCCTTTCACACTATGCAGTTTCACCACAGGGCCAAGGATGTCATTTACTGTCACCATAATAAGCAATTTTTCATTCTTTTTCAAATAAAGGCTTTCACAGTTAAGAAACAGTGAAATATTTAGGTACCATTTTAATTTAAATCATTTTATTTCAGGTTCCTTGTAAGATTCTACACATTAACAAAGGCTCTGATATGGCACAGTTTTTGCCAGAGATTCACAAACACTTTGAGACTGTTGGAAGTCCTATTATGATGGGTAAGGACATAAAGAACTTGATAAGTACAAATTAAAACTAGATCAAAATCTCTAAAATAAACCCAGTTCTCCAAAGTTTTGCCTTTTTTTTTTAAAAATGGGTGAGGTGTGTGGGGTGGAGGAGTTGAAATGGAAGGTTTAGTATTTTGGTATTTAAGATTTACTGTTGTCGTGGCAGTGGAAGAAAAGTCAGGAAAGGAGTATATGTGATCTGTATTGAATTAACTAGATTCAAAGAGTTGAAGGACTTCAGGAGAAGTAAATCACAAGCAATGCATTACCATGATGGGCAGAACTAGTCATGACATGTATTTGTATACTACTTTAATCCCATTAGGGAAATTTGCCTTTGTGTCATTGCAGCCAGTTACAACTGGAGCAGGCACGTCATTGCCACAGTGCAGTGCCGGTTGGCAGTTGTTTGTTGTTTTTTGGGGTGGGGGAGGGGGGCGAGTGGTAGGGATGAATTTTAATTGATTTTGCCCGGGCAGCGGCCTGTTCTTTTCGATTTCCAACTGCCAAGGTATCTTTAACGTGCGCAACATGCACATGAGACCTCCGAATTTTTTCATCCTTATCCAAGAAGACTAGGTACTCGATCCACCCCTTCCCCATAGGATCAGGAACACAAAAATATGAGAAAAATCCCAAACTTCCAACACGCCTGCAGTGGCTGGGTTTTGAACCTGGTACCCTTGGCATGAGAGGCGAGCACCTTGCCTCCAGACCACCTTGTCCCCACTTGTGGTTTGAATTTTTTTGGTTTTTTGTTTGAATGTTTTATTTGTGTTCAGAAATTGGCAGATTCATAAGACTATGTGATTGAGGTTTTTAAAAAAAATTTTCACAGATAGATGGTTTGGCCTTGATACTGACGATTAGGTTTTTAACGTCTTGAATTTTTCATAATTGGGGTATTAAAAACCAAAATAAATTGAATTCATTGAATGAGTATCTTTTGTTGAGTACGGCAATACTACTACTACTAATAATACATGTAATTATAATTGTTGTCATTAAATCATATCTCAGTTTCTATTTTCTTCTTTTAATGAAGGAGGTGAAACAGATAACGCATCTAAAGGCATAATGGGGGTGAGAATGAAAGATCCTGCTTTGCTTGTTGTGGTAAGTATGCCATCATAATTAACAGAGCCATTTTGTAGAGTTGAGGGTTGGCCCAGATCTGCAGGCCAGTGAAGTCAGGTGTTTTGTGCATACATTATTTCATTGTAGAAGTAAAGTGTATTTGTCTTATACAACATGATGTTGGTAGAATGGTGACCAGAGTATTTTCACATTCGCAGAAACCTCTGTGATTTACACAGTTATGAAAGAAAGTGGAATCAGATGTATCTTCACTGGGTCTGCTGTCTTTTTACAAACACTGAAGAGCACTAGAGATGTCTTTGAGTCTGTGCCTTTTCAAAACAACTTTACAAGAGTTTTATGTTTTTTTAAAATAATATGTCCATTTTCTTGGTAACAAGTTTAGAAGATGGACTCTTTATGAAACATGAAGGCATATGTGCTGGAAGAGTATGTTGCAGTGTTCTCTTTCTTTTGTGTAATATGGAGAAACAACAGTTGGAATTACAAGTAGAGTCCGTGCAATATCAATATTCTCTTTAAGCTGAACTTACATCATTATTAACCCTCGTCCCGTGTTGAGTGAACTCGTCCACGTAACGCCCCGTGCGGGGATAGCCAGCGGCCAGTCAGCCGATCGTTCGCATGTTGCCGATAACCTCGGTGGTTGGGCCAATCGGGTCCTTGTGAACACGTGTATCGCGTATACTTCAGGACGCAATAACAACAATAGTGGTGGATAAATCGTAAGGGACCCCTATGATATTTGGATAAAGTACTTGTGATGATATGCAGTATGAAATGGAAGGCCCAAATCAAGAGTTTTTTTCTGCATTTACATGCCGTTTAACACACGTTTTATCATTTTCCCAAGACCTCTGCGCTTTTTCTGTCCCTAAGTCAGGCCATTCAGGTGAACAAATTATTTTTTAAGCCATTCGCTTAATTTACTAACCACATGTATCGTGACATTGCCTTCTCCCTCCTCTACTATGTAAAGCGTCCACTTACTATAATGTTAGTTTTAGCGAGAGATTTGATTTCCAGTTCCAGGTCGTAGAGCACATACATGTACTGAAAAGCGCTTTAACCAAAGGAACACAATACAGTATCTCTCTAATTACCACATCAAATAAAGACAACGACCAACAACAAAGTCGGTCATTTTCTCCCAGTTTTCCCTGATGAAAAACCTACTGACAGACGCCCTTATGCAGCATGCCCTAATATTACATCGGAATTCATAATTACAGACGTAGAACGGCGTCTCAAATACGCACATGGCCCCTTTCTTCTCATTTCACATGTAGACGACAACCAGCATCAAAGTAAAAGTTTCCCCAAGAATTTCCCCAGTTCGAACTTCAGACCGTCAGTACTATTACACGAGTATGACGAATAGTTGCGAATAGTTGCATCGTAATAAACGCAATCGGACGATACCATTTTGTTAGATATAGTAGGGGTGACAGGATAGATAAACAAGCGAAAATAGTGTGGAAAAAAAAAACGTGAAAAAAACAAAACAACGGCAGCCTTGGCAGCCGAATAAACAAAGCGCGAGGCGCACCGTTGCTATACAAAAATGTGGCCTCCCACAGGACCCGCGGTTAAGCGTGTCGGACAAAATAATGGCCTCCCGTGTCTCGCGTGTTGCGCGGGAGGCCAATATAGTGGCCTCCCGCAGGACTAGGGTTAATATTACCAGACAACCCTGTGACCCATTCGGATCACCATTTGAGAGACTAGAGTAGATGTGTTATGCTGCGACCAGCATATCAGTGCGACCATATCTTACATTTTGTTTTTTTTTTTCACTATGCCGTTGTTTGTCCTGATTAGTCGAATTTTTTAACGCTTGATGACGTCACGTGACTTGAGAACCCCCCCTACTGAAGCAAGAAGCATCTGAATCGGCCTTCCCAAGTTTCGTTTAGTAATCAACTTGATAACTTCCATATCAAAGTTCAAAGGTGAGTTGCTTGAAATAGCTGATAAACATACTTGTTTCACTGGTGTCTCGTTAAATTTGTGCCCTAGTTATTATATACAGATGTTATTGTGAATTTAAGGTGGTGGTTTTGCTTTCCATGTACTTTCCGTGTGGTTATAGTACTGGTCGCACCCACACGCACGGGTTTTCGTGTTCTGCATGTCGTGCGACCAGTGGTGGTCGCACCAATAAACACTATCATCTTTTTACTTGTCAGTGCGACCAATGCATTTTACCAGTAATAAATCAATTGCTTATATCTATGGACTAGTGTAGACTTTTTTTTTCTGTCTTTTTCTCTTAAATGATGTAACTTAACTAGATCCAGACCCACAATTGACTGTTGTTCTCATTGTTGCTGCTGTTGTTTATTTTCTCTTTCCTTATCAACTTTGCAGATGCTGAAAGAGCCACCAAAGTGGTCAATAAATGATCTTCATGCAGCCATAAATGCAGTCAGACATGGAACCCCTATCTGCCGGGCTGCAGAAGTATATGGAATTCCATACGGAACTCTGCAGGATAAGCTGAGGGGAAGACGAAAAATAGAAATAACGCACACAACAGGGCTAACTCCTGATGAAGAGGAGGAAACTGTTCAGTGGGTGGATGATATGAGCAAGAGGGGATTTGGACGGTCAAAAAATGATGTCTTGGACACTGGCAAAAAATTCTTCAAAGGGCGTGAAACACGTTGGAAGGATAACAGACCTGGACGAACCTGGTTCGATCTTTTCCGAGCCAGGCATCCACAATGTGATATTGTTTGCACATTATCTCTTGTGTTTTTGATTGATTGTTCTTGGTTTGGAGCCTGTGTTTTGGGGCGTTCTTTGAATAAACTTTTGGAAGAAATCTGCTCTGACCCATTTCTTTGTTTAATACATTTTATATGACTTCATTACAAGAGGGCAGTCCTCCTTCTTTCCTATCATCCTTTTAAAATCTACATTTGTCTTACTTTTCCAAGCACAAAAATGACTTATCGTGTCGACATGCTTTTCTTCAAACTCAAACGAACAGACTTCATACAATCCCCAAGTGGATAGACATGTACATGTATGTATTATAGATATCTAGATCTAGTAATGAGACTGACGTTGTTGTCAAACAGTAAAAACCAGTGTTTTAATTTGGTGATCGCAGGGACATGGAACGGCTTGTCGCACTTAGAATCAAATGATCGCATGACCAACAAGTAATGGTCGCACCTACATGCAATGGTCGCAGTGACCTTCATACAACCACTCACAAACAGCCCAACTTATTGGACAAGAATAATTTTGTGGTGAACAAATTAACTTTACACCGCATGCCTAACATGTTATTCCTCTGCCTTGGCCTATCAGACGTTTTCTTTCCCTTCAATTCCAGTTTTGATCGATTTTTTTCTGGCTCGTGGTCGCACTCTATGTTTTCTTGCTTGGAGTCAAACATTCATTCCAAGAGCAAAAAAAAAACAATATCTGTGTTCTGAGATTATAATTCCAAGAGAAAAGCATTATGTTTGTCAGCTACCATGGCACTCATTCTTTGTCAGAGGCACGAGTTATAAGAAGAAATTTATCATAGAATCTCTTTGGCAAGGCTCATTAAGGAAGGGAGATGACTGTTGAATAACAACTCCCCACCTTTTTAAAATTGATTAGCTCCCTTTGATCTTGGAGCGGGGTGAAAAAAGGGAGGGGGGAGGGGCGGGTCGGGTGTTTGGCAGAGATCCAATTGCATTACATTCTAAGGACACCACTTCAGACTGAAAAAGAAGCTGCTGAAAATGTTAGACTAATTTAAGTGCAGACATAGCAGCTTATTTTAGGGTACTGACAGTCAAACAGTATTTTAGTGGTACTGGTATATACAAAGATGAGTGATGAAATCTTTGCATGATGCATTAGACTGTTAAATGTAGTGGCTTTGGGGGAAAAAAGAAAGCCAGATGAGGGTACAGTAATGAAAGACTCTTTTCTGTGAAATACATATTTCAAATCAGTATATAAATTGGCCTTTTTAATTACACATCTAATGGCTTACTGTATGAAGGAGAATAACATGTTAGTGCAGGTTTCATTTGCAGCATATTTTCTTGGCTTTTCTTTTTCATTCCCTTGGTAATACTGTAATTTGAATTGTACAAAAACAGAATCTCATTAAATGGGAACTGTTCCCATGGATTTCAAAGTACATGTATCGTGTTTTTCTTTAACATAATGTCCTTGGTTATGAAATTTATTTATCCTTTTATTCATTTTTCTTTTATTGGTCTATCCGCCAAATTAATCTTATTTGATGGGGTCGGTGGGGGAATTAAGTGTTTCAATTGTCACTTTTAGATCTTTCTTTTCTGTGCTTTACTTTTTAAACCTTTTTTGTTCTAATATTATTGAACGGTAAGACCCTCGAACAAAGTAAGGGATCACAGATTTATAAAGCTGTGTTCACAGGTGGTGGCAGTGCCTAGTACATACACTGCGTAAGTCACTGAATTTTGAGGACCAGTGGCATTTTTATGTATACTCAAGTTACTAGGTAAAGGAAAATTAATGTATCAAATATGTTGTTTTCCTGGTAAATGATATTTCATATGTGGGTGGATGTGACAAAACTAGGCTAAAGATGAAATTTCTATGCCTCTTTAAAACATCAAAGTAAGATAATGTTTCTAAGGGGACTTCAAGCAGAATATTTTAACTGGATGCAAAAAAAAAATTCTAGTCTTTCAAATTATAAGCAAATCTCAATTTCCAGAGAAAAGTTTTCCCTCTTTGGAGGGGTTTATCAGGAATTTGGTCTTTTACCTTCAACTTAATTTCATCAGACCCACTCACATATGTGCACTGTGTTAGTTATAGAGCATCCTTCTTTTCTGCCGAATTTCCTTTTATTTTGAAGGATTGTCAGGACAATTGTGTCTACAAAAAAAAAAAAAAGCTGCATTTTTCTCTTTTTTTTAAACAGGATCCTCACTTCTTTGGAGAAGGAGCAACCACTGAAAAGCTTTTGGACACAGGCTGTGTCAAATGGTTACCTATAAGTGATCTTCATGCCAATACCTTCTACAATATGTGTTTGCCTAAAGTGCCTTGCAGATGAAGCTGAAACAGCTAGGGGACTGTACCAGATAAATGAAACCAGATTCGGTATTTTCTTTGAAAAATCAGGGTATTAAATGAAAGAATTAAAAATTGCCACTCCCACTCCGTATTATGTGTGATTTGATAGAGTGAGAGTGAAAAATGAAGAATTCATTTCAATTTAAGTCACTGACTACTTTTACTGCTACAGTGGTAGTAAAAGGCATTGTTACTGTAACCTATTTTTACTGTGACTCTTGCGGCTCCAACTTCGTAATTTTTTTTCAAAATAACACAGGAGCGGTTGTGGTATAAGTTCACCTTTTTGATAGTGCATTCAGTTCCCATCATTAATTAAAAAATTGCAAAGACATATTAGGAAGGGGGATATGATAATTTTACGACAATCACCGATTGTGTCAATAGAGTCAGGCGTTTCGCAACTTGTTTGACACATTTAATGCCGAATGTGACTTAGATGTAAATGTTTCTCTAAAGAGTGGGATGTTGTTTATTATTTTGCAATACCATGTGCCAAATTTAATGTGGCCATATTAACAAAGATGTGGTAATATTTCAAAAATATCCTTGAAATGGCTGGTCCACAGGGGATGGTGCTAGGAAAAATGGCAAGTAGTCAGTGAGTTAAGATAGAGTAAAAAAGAATGAAATGAGAGGGCAGAAATCATGAAACAAGAGATGGCTGTATGTGTAGCAAGACTCGCACTACCATAACAAGTCTACAAAACGCAACAAGTTATCATGTTCATAATTATTTTATTTCTTTAGGTTTTTTAAGCATTTTTTTAACAATAATAAGCAGCAGTGCCTTCATCGCTAAGCAGGGAAAGTACCACAGACTATGACAACTGGAGAACAAAAGAATGTGAAAGTTAAAACACAGAATGCTGAAAATTTACACTTAACAGAGTGTACATAATCATTATTGCTTTTATGCCTTGAATTATTGAACCACTTACACAGAATTAAACTACATTGCAGGAAATCAGCTCACATTGCACAAAACAGACATATATGGCATGAGGTAAAAGGAAAGTACCTAGGAAAGGCAAGATGCCAGTGGGGCAACTATTTCAATACAGGATTTGTACTGAAAGTTTAAATTATAATACTCGTTGTGGTGAGGTAATCAGGCATATTTCTTATTTAAAAACATAAATGGTAGGTAAAAATTTGGAGAAAGAAGTAAATAGAAAGTGTAATTAGGTTTTATTCAATTTTTTTTCTAACCACCTTGGTGAAAAATTTATTCTCCAATTTTTTCCCTTGGCTTCAAGTAATTAAATAGCAAGAGCGCAAGCAGTAACTAAAGTAAACATACATTTCATATTTATGATTGACTAATAAGATTTGATCCTTCTGCTGCTTCACATGCAAATATACTCTGACAAAATATTCTTTTGAGGGCAACATGCAAAGCTGTTCTGTCAGTTTGGGGTGATTCCCACGTAATGTAAAAAAAACTTAAAAATACCGGCAATGCTTTCCTTGTATTGCTCTTTCCATTAAACATTTAATAACCTCATTTCTGTACTTTTGAGATGATAATCCGATGTGGTTCAATATCTACATCTTGAAAACCATAAACAAAATTTCTAAAATTTTGCCCACACAAGTTAACATTCAACACCAGCACTATATAGATACCAGAATTAGGAAACTTAGAGCTATTTGAAAGTTTGGTATTGATTAGGATTCTACAACTGCAGTTTGATTGTGTCTGTGGACATAACTTAGAATCTTTCAGAGCTGTCTATCATGTTTTGATGCAATTTCTCTGTATGCCCAAGTTCTAAAACAGTGTGCCAAGTGCAGCAAAATCTGATGAAAGAGATGGAAATGGGAGTGATGTTGATCTTTTTAAGCTTATGGCTAGGAAAGATTGCAGTTTACATTAGAACAGAAGTAGTGACAGTAGAAAATATAATACCACACAAGCATGATACTGAATGTAGGAATACAATGGGATGACAGCCTTTGTTATTAAATAACAAATTTGTGGTATCTTTCATCTTACTTGCCTGCAGCTGCTAGATACAGAACTGAAAATAAGGTTTTGGGTTCAAATGTTTGATGTTTTTCCTCATTAACAAGCTTGCATATTGCCATGTTCATGAGACTTCACCTATATCCATTTATCTGTTATTTGCGACTCACTAACAAACAGAATTCTACTGAGACATGAAACTCCCAAATGGTTTTATCTCTTCAAGCCTTTGTATCATAGTCTGGAATCAGAGTATCTATATCAGACAGGGACAATTTGCAAGATGTCGCCTGACTTGTCTATTGTCACATTAAATCTCTATGTATATCTGATTTTGCCACAAGCAAAGCAATATGTACTGCAGTACTACACAAGCAGTATGTACACTGCAGAGAGAATAAAATTGTAATAACAAATGTGCCATAACATTTTAACACAAAATAAACATCAGAATTACGATGGTGTACAAACGAGCATTGTTTTACATGACTCTGAAGTGGTCAATATTGCATGACATAATTATATGGGAAGACTCAGAAGACAGATAACATTGTTATGTAAGAATCACTGATGGGAATAATATCAAATGCTTAGCCACAAAGCACAAAACGCACAGCATATGTACATGAATGACATGCAACCAAGCTTTTATATCATTTGTTCAAACAATAACAACAGTGAAACTTAATAGTTTTACAAAAAGACAGAAATGTGGGTGATCTGATAAAACTGGGCTATGGGTGAAATTTTCATACCTCTTAATAAAATCAAAATTAAATATTTCTAAGACGATTTCAAGCAAAATATTTTAACTGAATGCAGAAAATGTCTAATCTTTCATGTCTCAGCAAATCTCAGTTTCTATTGAAAATTTTCCCCCCTTTGGGGAGGGAGGAGGGGTTCTCGGGAATTTGGTCTTCCATCTTAAGCCCTATTTTGTCAGATCCATTCACATATTAGCATCAGCTTAAGATGGTTTCTTGCATTGAAACACAATTTATATCTTTGCTTTGAAGAAAGTAAAATGTGGCATGGATTTAACTTGAAGGCACTTGGCACTGATGATCAACAAACAGCAGTAATCTTTGAAATGAAGAAATATTATATATTATTACTTAAAGCTGTGTCATAAGTGAGTTGCTTGCATAATTACAATTTATATGATTCACATTTGATACAAAATGAAGGAAGACCTAGGCATAGGCAGACTGTTAGAGGTTTTGAACTGAATTTAATTTATTTACATTTTCATCCCGGACTGAACATCATCTTGCAGTTAGCCCTTTACTGTTAACTTCCATATCTCCATGATTGTTTTGCTTTGATGTAGTATTTATGATGATAAAAAAAAACAGACGAAGGCTTTTGCTTTATGAATTTCGACAGAAGACTTGAAGTATGTATAGCTTGGGTATCATGCAGCTGTGGAAACACATTTTACTGTGTGTTTTTGGGGAAGGCAAGTGTTATAATTACAACACAAACAGTTATTACAGTAATGGAAAGAGTTTTAGTGTCATTTTGTTCATAATTTGTAATGCACCAACAGAGTATGTCAAGAAGCAATAATTTTAATGTACTGTACATCATTCTTTTTCCAGAAATATATGAATTGACCTACTACTAGCCACTTTACAATATGACACAAAATGAAAACTGAAACATAGAGAAATGTCATGTTTTCATTAAGTTATACCAAATATTGCCATTTCTAACACATTTGTTCTTTCAAGAAGGACACAAAATTAAAATCCAGGGTCAGGATCATTCACAAAAATGACCACTGAAGACATGTACAAAATGCATGAAAACAACTGTGAATGATGGAAAAACAACTGACAATGACAATGCTGTTATTACGATGAAACATTTAATGGACACTAGTGACAATGTAGTTGTTACAATGAAACATTTTACATGAAATCACTTATATACAATAAAGAAGGGAGTATTGTTCATCAATTGACAATCTCTACTGTTCTTCAGAATTATAGGGATAGTACATATTGCGAGCAGCATGGGCCATTATATTGTATATATCCAGGTGGTTAACTTTTCTGACCATGAAAACAGGCACATCAAACATTTTTGTAGATCTACAGGACTTTCCTCGCACATCGTACATCGTATTATTGCATTCTATAAAGGTTTTATAGTGAGTAATGCAGCCCGTGGCCAGTAAGCTGCAAAACTGAAGAGTAAAAAATGACATCATAAAGTGGCCCAATCCACTCCCGTGCCTGAAACCCAAAACAGAAAGTACCATTACATTACAGTTGACAGTCAATCCTTGATTTAAATTTCATGACCACTTGCCAAATTCTCGCTCCGTAGTTTTTTAACAAATACATAATGCTGAAAAAACAATTTTACACATAAGTTATGTTAGCACGGTTCGAGATAGCCTCACTGTCAGTATTGGACCCAGATGAGCATATTGACTTTCTATCCAGTGATGAACTGTAGCCTTCTTCAGAGGAACTATGTGAACCAAAACTATCATACATAAGAGACTGAGGTCCATATCTGTTAGGAGTCACTGATTTGGACGATGATTTGTTAGCAACACTAGAGCTGTGATCACTGCCTCCACTACTTGTGCTGGATGTGCTGTTGCGGATGCTCTCCTGCTGTCGTCGAAATGGTGGGGGGTTTTGGTAAGGTGGAGGGTTGCGAGGGCGATTTTCACATGTCATACCTTCTGTATTGCTGTTTGAAGAACCATTACCTCTTCTAAAGGTGGCAGTGTTTTTTGAAGACTCTTGTTGGTCACTGAACAAACTTTTTAGCTCCTTTACACTCCAAGGTAATTCCTTTTTAATCTCGTTTGTCTGTTTATTACTAGATTTAGAAGGCACACTGGATTTAGTTTGTTGTGAAACAGTTGACGTCACAGAAGCGTCCTCAACATATGATGCTGCACGATGAGAAGCCCATCTGCTACGGGGACTCTGTCGAGATGGATACACAGAAGATGATGTTGAGGGTTGAGTAGGCTGTGGTGTCAGACGGGGGGATACAGCTGGAGAGGCATTTTGGTCATCCTCTGGGTTGTAAAAATATGACTTGGCACTCAGAAATTTTTGATGAAGCTCTGACTTAATATCACTGGGTGGTGACTTACTTTTAGGGGGCTTTACAGACTCTTTCTCAGTCTTTTCTTCCCCTGCTGATGCTAGAGTGTTTACTGACCTAGGACTGTAAGTCCCCAATTTGTTCAAATGCTCTGCAGAATCACTTCGACTCCTTTGCAAACTGGAAGTTGGCACTGCTAGTGTTGACCCATGGACTGCTCTTAATGGCCTGCATCTGAAAGAAGAGACTGAGTTTGGATTTTCAGATGGGATTGCATGTACAGATGTTGAACGAGGGGGTGAATTTGAAAAGGCACTGGTAGTTTGCTGTTGAATGTTTGATGTTGAAAATGATGAAGATGTCATCAAGCTGGGCTTACTTTGTGAAATTGATAAAGATGATGAAGATGACGACGGCAAACCACTAAGAGAACTTTGTTCAAACATTTCTTTGGATTCAAGATATAACTGTTGAGGATTTTTCTTAAGAGTCACATACACATCTTCTACTTCCTCTTCCTCTGAAACTTTGTCATTTTCCTGTTCAAACTGTGAATTATCAGGTTCCACTGGGCGGAAATGTCTGCTATACGACATATTGCGTTGCTCAAAGTCAGATGTTGATTTCCTTTTGGACATCACAGAGTTGGTATCTGAACTACTGTCACTGCTAGTCACTGATGACACAGTAATATTGCTAGTATTGCTTAGGTCTGATCTGCGTCCAAAAGAATCTGAGTGCCTGCTAAGTGTAGAGACCGTAATAGAACTACCACTAGATGACCCAGTGTCAGACAATTTACTATCATTTCTGGAAACTGTCACTGAACTAGCAGCACTAACAGTTTGACTGACAGAACTGACGTCACTGCCTGCTCTAGCATTGCGCCGGTGCAGAACATCCTCTTGGAAGCTGTGTGAAATAGACCCCATGTCCAAGAAACCTGAAGCTCCACTGTCATCTGGACTGTCTTGTGTCAGTTGCACTTGACGATTGTCTTGGGAGACATAGTCGGAATGGGCACTGCCATACTGCATATTACCCCTGCTTCCACTGTCTCTTATCACAGAAGGGTCCATGTCTGATTTCTCACTATAAATTGCTTCACAGTTTGATGACACAGTTGACTGGGTTGTTGTTGGTTCGCTGGATTTAGTACATCTTTGTTCATGATATATTTGCACGGATTTTTCATACAATTCTCTGGCTCGTGCACTGATCTCTTTCTGTTTTTCAGTATCATCTACAGTGATATCTATAGGCACAGAGTGTTTAATCATAAAATTCCTTTGCAAGGCTTGTTGGTAATTTGGTGGTTTCTGAGGCCGTTTCAAATCTGATAACACAAGGTCTCTGTCCTTGGATGAATATAATAAATCTGTGTTGGATGATGCATATTTGGGAAGTATGGTAGAAGCACTGGAACCAGAGCTTGGAGAGCTGTTTTCTGAAGATGAAATCATGATTGGCTTTGATTTAACAGTAAGATAATCATCTGGATTGATAGCACTCATACTTTTTGACACATCATAGGACTTTGGCTCAATAGAGTCCATGCTTGAGCGCCTCACTTGAGAAACACTTGCATAACTAGCTTTCATAGGTGCAGAGTCCCTTCTCAGTGGTGGGCTCTGGAGCGACTGGAGGATGACATTTGGTGGTGGAGAGCCCTTAACAAGATGAGCTGGAAGACCATGAATTTTGTGTGGGGGCGGCGAAAATGTAGTGGAGGATTGAGGAGAACTGGTATCTGCAGAGTTATCCTCAGAACTGCTCATGAGGCTGAAATGTGGTCGATGACGTGTATCAACTTCTTCTGCTTCATGGGCCTTGCCACACCGCAGTCTACTCAATGTGGGTTTGTATTTTTGCAAGTGTTTTTCTGTATAAAATATTTCTCGTTCCTCCGGAGACGCTGAACTCTGAGCCATGAAGTAGCTCTCTGGTCCATCTACTGAATCACTGAGTAAATCTGAGGTTGATTTACTAAGAGAATGAGCAGATGGATTATTTAAGTTGTGAGCTAATCTTCCATCCCACTGTTTACCAGGTGGGTTTGTGTCTGGCATCCAGCTCAAAGATTTAGTCAGTGGCTCATCTGGGGTCTGTGGGGCAGAATACCCTGACCCATCCCGAGAAGCGCTGTAAGTAGAGTCTGAAATGACACTGTCTCTAGAACTTTGTGAATAACGGGATTGGGGTGATACAGGGGGAGTGCTGTCTGTCACTGAAGCTTGCCTCATAAAGTGATGATTTGCATTGCGTCCTCTTGGACCCATATCATATTTTGTGGGCTGCAAATCTTCACTCAGAATCAAATGTGCTCCACTTGCAGATTTGACAAGAGTACCAATGTCTGTGGAATTTCTCATCCTCTGAAAATCCACTGGGTGAGTTTCCTCTGGGATCTCATCCTCTTCTCCAATGGAATCAGATGAGATTCGCTTATTGAGGGGTGGATGAGTCAGCATAGGCCGAAGCTCTCCTCCTTTTCCTTTCTTAGAATGAATATCCAGTTGAGTTGTGGAGGCACTGTGTTTGAAAGGTGGTCGCTGAGGATGAACTGTGGTGAAGCCATGCTGCTCACTGTCACTTTCCTCATTAGAGTCTCTTCCTCTTCTCCCACCCTTATTCCTTGGAGGTGGCACTGGGTCTACCCTTCTACGATCAAAGCGACCATAGTACTCAGCATCGTCCATGTCATGACGATCAACAAAATGGGATGCACTGCGTTGATATAGTTTCATCATATTGCCAGCACCATCTGTATGACAGACATCCTCTTCATAAAGCTGTGTATCACTGAGTGTCAGACCTGAGTCACGGCTCAGGTTGGAAGGTGAAAGATGAGATTTGGTTGCCTTTGGACTGGACTCTGTCTCATTTGGATAGTACTCTCTGTCGACCAGACTGTCCATAGAAGAATCGTTTCGTCTACATCCAACTGCGGAAAGATGAAATTCTATTAAAATGCTGTGAAATAAAATTAATTTCTCAGTTCAACTACATGGATTCTGAATAATAAATACTGTTCAATTCCATGACAACCATAAAATAGAATTCTGAAATTAACTATGATATTGCACTTGAACGTCACCATTATGAATTTCACCTATTTCTCTGTTAGCACATTAGTTCTTGCCCTTCTCCACTATACCTAGTGCCATGGGAAACCAAAGTAAACTAATGCCATCTTAGCTATTTTCCACATGGGAGTGGCACCGGAATACAGTGTCCATTGTCGATTCAAGTGTGCATTGGGATGGTCAAATGGACTTGGGGCGTGAGGGTCTAGACAGTTTGTATCAATTGGCAGTAGTCAGATTGACAGATTGTAATCAGGCAAAAAGGGGCTGGGGTAGCCATTGGTGATCGATGTACCTCGACGTACTGTCAATCAATGGCCACTGCAAAATGGGGTGATAATTGACGTTACCCTCTGCCGCAAAATGTGGTGGTATTTGACGCTACCTTTCCACATAGTGATCCTTGAAAATTACTACCACTAAATTCATAATCGCCATAATTATGTTCTTACATCTAAAGGTATATGTTGTACTAGGATCGAGAAAAAAATGGTGACATGCTCTGCAGATACTTTTTTTTGTGTGTATATCCCGATGATGCTTCCAAGTTAATACAAATTTCATTCACATTATTATTTGTTCTGAATAAGTACACAACTGGGAGAATTCATAAACTGTGAAATCAATGAGGGATCCTTTAGGCAACTGATTCTCAGTTATCAGCAATTAAGGTGATTGGAAAACCTGTAAAGTAAGACTTCTGTGCAGTTTAGATGCACGGTTAGCAACCCTACGGAAATCTCATGTGCATGACTGACATCAATTTTGCACCTAGTAATGACATCTTTCCAGTGTATGTCCACTGCTTACAACATCATGCTGACACTTGTTTGATGAAGGGAGCCCTACCAATCCTATGGAAATTTACATTGGATTGACATAGGGTTCCAGGGTTGCTGGCTGAGTATGATGTAATTCTCCTTTGCATAAGAAAAGTTTTTTTGTAGAATAATTCACTCCCTAGATAATCAACAAGGAGCCTGAATGACAATATGAACAAATTCCTGCACTGTTAAGATGAACTCTTATGTTGTACTCACTTGATGCATCTGTCATGCTCAGGACACTGTGCATGCTGTCAGAATCAGTTCCAGAATTTGAATCTCTCTGCATGTGATGTTGTCGTTGATGCTGTTGCAATGGTAACCTGTGTCGCTTCTGTTTGCGTTGGCCAGAGAAAGCTTCATCATCCTCCTCATCTTCCTCCTCCTCCTCCTCCATCATTTCCTCTTCTTCTTCGTCCTCCTCTGCCGAGGCATGATTTTGTCTTTCTTCGTCAAGACCTTCAGTTGGTGAGACCTCACACCCGTACTTCACAAACATGGAGAGGATGTCTTCTCCAAATATTTCTATATGTTTTGAGATCATGAAAGAAATAAGAGGTGTGAAGACATCTGTGATCTCGTAAACAGAGTTTTTCATCTGCATTTGTTTCTGTATGTTATTGCTATGTTTCCCAAGATGGGACCCAGCACCATCTGGTGGATAAAATGATGGTGCGATACAAGTGGCCAAATTGGATGGGCCCATCTTTGTGTGGCCGCTGTGTTTGGCCAGGTGCTGCAACAGGCAGATGGTGAGTTTGACGAGCCGATAGTGTGGAGGAGGAAGTTTAGCGAGGGCCCTGGAATGAAAAAAAAAAAGAAATTTGATATTGATCAAAAAAGAAATGAATATCTAAGTCTCCTAATATAAAATGATGTTCATAAAAACATATATCAGTTGGATACATTTCAGAACTTCCACATAAACCTCAGACAATTATTAGCAGCTTCTGGATGAGATTTGTCCAAAACTTTCATTGTCCATTGACTTAAAATTACTGCCGAACAGAACTAGGTCTGGGATTTCATTTTCATATACAAATTGACAGAACAGACTGGAAATAGGTTGGAACTGTTCTTCCCACCAGAATAAACCTGATCAAATGTGTATATATGGCCTTTAGCGTCTTTACAGACGGTCTTAGCAGCTAGAATATTCACTTTCACTTTGACTGACAGCTTCTCTCGTGGCTTATTCTACCAATGTTTGACCCGAGAGTGCGATGGCAGTGATTGCAGGTCAGTCTTTTGGGTTCACTTTGGCGAGTGTTTTCATTCCGCCTCTGTCGTTTTGTCAGGTATGTTTCTTTTGCCTTGAAGTCTATTGCGAGCGTGCCACTGCGCAATTTTTGTCTCCATCTGCTTCGATCATTTGCAAGGTTCTCCCATTCATTGGGGTCGATGTTGAATGCTTTCATCGTGACCTTGCAAGTGTCTTTGAATCGCAGATGTGGCCTACCTCTGGGTCGGTTGCCAGTAGCAAGTTCCCCGTAGAGAATTTGTCTGGGGATGCGATCATTTTCCATACGGTGGAGATGTCCAAGCCACCGCAGTCTTTTTTTCCCTAGGAGAGCCTGAGTTGATGGAATGTTGGCTCGGCTCAGAACTTCGATATTTGAGATCCTGTCTTGCCACTTGATCTTGAGAATTTTGCGTAGGCAGCGCAGGTGGAAGGAGTTGAGGGATCTTTCATGTTTGGAGTAGGTGGTCCATGTCTCTGAGCCATACAGCAGGGTGCTTAGGACGCAAGTTTGGTACACGAGTACCTTTGTTTTGATGGTCAGCTTGCTATTGTTCCACACCCTTTTTGAGAGTTTGCCAAAAGCTGTGGCCGCCTTTCCTATTCTGGCATTTATTTCAGTTGTTATGTCTGTGCTACCACTGATGGTTGAGCCTAGGTAGCAGAATTTTCCCACTTGCTCCAGAGGAGAGCCATTCAGCATGATTGGGTTGGGATTTCTCAAGCCTTGTGTCAAAACTACAGTTTTTGAGACACTGATCCTTAGCATGAATTTGTCACAGGCTTTGGCAAGGCTATTGATGAGAGCCTGGAGCGTGGTTTCATCGTGGGCCACGATTGCAGCATCATCTGCGAAGAGGAGCTCTTGTAACATAATAAGCTCTGTACGAGATTTTGCTTTTAGTCTGGCAACATTAAAAATGGAGCCGTCCACTCTGGTGTTAATAAGTACTCCACCTGAACATTGACCAAAGGCATTCTTGAGTAGGGCTGCAAAATATATACCAAATAAGGTAGGAGCAAGAACACATCCCTGCTTCACACCGCTGTTTACAGCAAATGAATTGGATGTGCAGCCTTCAAAGTTGACACATGCCCTCATGTCAGTGTGGAAGGATGCAATAAGTTTTAGCAATGTTGGTGGACAGCCTATGGATTTAAGGACTGCATACAGGCCAGATCGGCTTACGGTGTCGAAAGCCTTTGTTAGGTCCACAAAGCATGTTATAAGCGGCCTGTTTTGTTCTTTACATTTTTCTTGGATTTGCCGAAGTGCAAATATCATGTCAATAGTTGATCGTTTGCTTCGAAAGCCACATTGTGTTTCTGGTAAGACTTTTTCCGCCAGTTGTTGAAGGCGGCAGAGGATGACGCGAGCAAAAGCCTTTCCAGTAATGCTGAGGAGGGATATGCCTCGATAGTTGTTGCAGTCGCCTTTGTCTCCTTTGTTCTTGTAAAGTGTGACAATTTTGGCGTCTCTCATATCATGTGGTATCACGCCTTCTTTCCAACACTGCAGTAACAGATTATACAGGTGTGGTAATAGTGGGCCTTTTAGGTCTTTTAATACCTCTGCAGGAATGTTGTCACTTCCTGTGGCTTTTCCAGCAGACAGGTGGTCGATTGCATTGGAAAGCTCGACTAAGGAAGGTTCAGCGTCAAGTTCGGCCATTATTGGCAGTTTTTGGAGGTGTTCCTCAAAATCTGGTGGAATATTTTTCTCAGTTGAATACAACAGAGAGTAATGCTCTACCCACCTATTCAGTTGTTCATTTTTATCTGTGATGGGTTCACCATTTACAGACTTAAGTGGGGCGCTTTTGGTGATGATTGGCCCAAGAGCTACTTTCATCTGACTAAAGGCGGTTTTCATATCTCCCTTTTCATTTGCCTCTTGTATGCTGTTACACAAGTCTGTCCAGTATTTGTTGGCGCAACGTCTTACCTCCAGCTGAAGTTTAGCTTTTGCATTTTTCAAACAAGTTTTTGTACTCTGATTGCAATTTTTGTTATACTCATTGAAAGCAGATTTCTTTTGCTCAATGAGAGGTAGGAGAATTTCGCTGTTCTGGGCTACCCAGTCGTTGTTTGAAACTTTATGCTGTCCAAAAGACTTGATGGCACAGTCATGAATTTTTGAACTGAGAGTGTTCCATGTTTCATCTACCGAGTCACATTGGGTGACATTATCCATGCTTTCAGCAAATAACTTTTCAAATGACTTTCTATTTGATTCATCTCTGATTGCTGTTACATTGATCTTAGGATCAAATGTGTACACAGAGAGCTATTGGCTTAGAGCTGGAAAAATTTATCAAGGCCTAAAAATAGCTTAGTTCATCAACAACTAAGCAGGAAAAAGGCAACACCAACATTCAACTGTTTAGTGTGTCCTCCAGGTGTTTACAAATTCTCCCCCCTCTAACTTGGTTAAGCAAATAGGAAACCTATCGTCCCTCTGAACCTTTTCCTGTTGACATGACAAACCTATCTGTGTTCCAAGTTCCATTTTGCCACTACCTTCATTGGCTGTTGAATTTTTGTCTGTCACTGTTTTTATGTCTAAATTTTCCAACCCCATCATGAAATTGGAAAAAATACTTACTATGCATAATATGGACAATGCAGTTATGTTTGCACACTGGACATGAAAGTCTTGGCTGTGACATGGGTTTGGGAGAATTTAACTTTATCAGAAAACTTTATTTATTCATTCAATCAAAATTCAGGAAGAACAGGTCAAATTGGCATTTGCATACCTCTAATTGTGCAAATCCCAAATCTTTTTGAAGCAATGTTAAGAGCTGAACTTGCTTCAAAAGAACTTAATTTTACTTTTAGGAACACATTTCCAGTCTTTAAGAATCTTGCACCACTAATATGGTTGTGCATTGAAACTGCAAAGAGATATGCTAATGATGTCTTACGTTTTGATTTTCTCGATCCTCTCCTCTTCTGGGTCATCTTTCTTGATTGCAATCCACTCTTCATGCAGCTCGGTCAGTAAAAGTCTATCTGGGATACAGCGTAGAAATTCCTGAGGACAGAGATGAAAATACTTATTAGATACATTTATCTAATGTATCCTGTTTGGATGCCCACTGTGTACCTTGCTGAAGCATTCAAATAATTTTTTCACATCTTATTTATCTTCCCTTTATCCCAATTGTACTTTTAATTCCAGTGGCACAACAAATGAATTATACCTCAGTTCAATTTTGAGAAACTGACATGTCATATTTTCCCTTCAGCCTTACAATAAGATAAAAAATTCCCCCAAAATGTGATTTTTCCTGCCATAAGTAGCATTTTTGTTGCATTATAAATATATGAAATCACATTATGTAAGGGTTACAAGCAAAGTCTTTTTGGCATTTTCTAGTCTATATTGATATGTTGACCTATTATTATCAAACATAATCTCTTTCTTGATCGTAATACCTTGAACCTATCTCTTTCAGCTGTGAGTGGTTGTTGCGCCAACGCCAACATTTTCTGCTCTGAATGATTTTTTCTCTGGATTTATTTTGTGCCTGACAGTGAAAGTTCTAATTTCATTTCAGCACCCTCAAGCATGTCATTTTGTGGATTCAAACGCTCTGCAAGCTAGTTGGTAGGAAACTCCATTAAAGTAAAAAAAAAATAAATTTTCCTTTTGATTCCTTTCTGTAAATGGAATTTCCTTCCCATCATGATGGCATGAGCAGATGTATGAAAATATACAACGCATGTGACAAATGTGGAATCTACTTATCATCTTCATTTTTCTAAACAAGGGATGTACAAAATATACAGCCTTTTGAGAAATTTTTAAAAAAAATAAAAAAATCAAAACAAACAGAGAAGAAAACATGCTTTAGGATAGAAAAAATGTGAGTAGATCTGACAAAACTGGCCTAATGTGAAATTTTTATATCTCTTTAAAAAATCTGAATATTTCTGAGACAATTTCAGGTAAAATATTTTAACTGAATGCAGAAAAAGGGCTAGTCTTTCATATAATAAGCAAATCGCAATTTGCGTAGAAATTTCTCCCTCTTGTACTCAAGAATTTGGTCTTTCAAATTAAGCCCAATTTCAAGATCCAGTCACGGATGATGAAATTTGTATATATTTCAAAATACCTTGAAGACAGAAGCAGCTGTAGGAGCTTGATGATCTTCTACATTGTACTTTGCACCGGAATCAATTTTCTCCCGGATGTCTTTGCCCAAACTTGCGTTGTTTCCACGTCGCAGGATGCCATTGATGGTAGGCCCTTGGTTGTACACGAGGACCATCAATTTCTGAAATTGATAAAAAGATCCATGATCATCAAAGTCAAAGGAATGCAGAAATATAAAAATTTTAATTATAAGGGATGAGAACCACTGGCAGCACTATTTTCTGAACTTTGGACATAATGTGTCACTGCCAATTGCAAAAAAAAACAACAAACCCAGTGGCAATATTTTGGTAAAGCATGGGATTTCAGAATGGGGCATAGGGATTTTTCATAGAAATTGTACATTTTCCACTACCTTGTTTAGTCAAATTTAGTGTTACTGTTAGGTTTACCAATTTGCTTCGAGCTAAGAGAAATTGACCGGACATCACAAACCATGGTGACTTAAGAAATAATTGGTCCCTTGAATTGAACTAATCTGCAAGCAGTGTCAAGGGCAAGACTCCCAATTCAATACATGAAAAAAAATCTATACATACGATTATTGGCTCTGGTGGATCAGAGTTTTCATCACAGATGTCTGCTAGAGGAAGACCAAAGACGGTAGGCTGGTTGGGCCTGATTCGGCGAAGTAGTGTATTGAAAATATTCTGGGATTTCTTTTGCTTTTTCATTGATTTCTGATAGCTGGAGTCTTCTGAAAAAGAATAGCAATTACTAGATTAATAATAATTCATTATTAGGAATTATTAGGAACTAGATGACCTACCGTGCTTTGCCCGGAATAAACAATCATGTGCTCCCCCCTCTCTCTCTCTCTCTCATATAATAAAAGTAATAAACTACAGTCTTGCTTCAGAACTCATGCGCACCAGAACACTACGCACCAAAGTGAACGCTTGTTACGGTTACTTTTTATGACATGCAGGTTACTTTTTATGACATGCACGGTACTATAATTATATTACGAAACAAACATGCAAAAATACAGATGTTACATAGCAATAAACATTGTTATTTTTTTAAAATACATGCTTGAAGTAAACAACTTTTAATTATAGCCATCATCTTCCTTATCCCAATTGCCACCTTCCTGCCAAATTTAAGGCCTGAAGAGTGTATAGTTTGGTCAGTTAGTCATGCCAAAGGTTGCAAGTTACTAAAATATATAATAGATACTTGGAAATTGTGACATTTTATAAGCAGTATGTATACAATTACAGTGTGTTTAGTACGATAAAACTATGATCGCTTACAAAAATACAGAAAAAACCACCATGAATAACAATTTAAATGAACAACCCAGCCAGCAATTCTACGTCAATCCCATACAATGTAGACTTCCACAGGATTGGTAGGATTACCATAGGGGCAGGTTTTCTACCTCAAAATGATGTTGGTGCGATGTCGTAACCTTCAGATCTATGCAGGAAAAACATTACTCCTGTATGGAAACCTAATGCCAATCCTATGCCACTGATTTGCATAGGGTTGCTGGCTTGGGAAATAGGAAAAATAGGTTGGAACTGTTCTTCCCACCAAAATAAACTTGATCAAATGTGTGCAAAGGGGCTATTGGCTCAGAGCTGGAAAAATTTATCAAGGCCTAAAAATAGCTAAGCAGGAAAAGGCAACACCAACACTGAATCGTTTAGTGTGTCCTTCAGGAAGTTGTGAAATTTTTTAGACAATAATTATAGTATATGAAGTGTGTACATAGTTTGTTTAGTAATAAAACTATGATCACTTAAAAAAACAAAACAACGTTAATATTAAATAAACAAGGCTGCAGTGGTCTTGAAAACCCTATCCTGTAGGTCTCCACGGCATTTAACTTATATGCATGAAGTACAATACAACAGTTTCCTAACGGTCCGATAAGTCTGTGGCAAGAATATTTTAGGGATTTGCGGGAGTGGAGGAGTAGGTGAATTGTATGAGCTTACCTAAGTGGTGCTTCTTTGGCGTTTTCTTTTGTTTGAGGTAAAATTCGCACTTGTGGCCAGGTTGAGCGCTATCTTCCACCACGGTGTCCAAGTCTCCGGCAGTCATATTGTCCACGTCGTCACGTGACCGTGATCTTGTCAATCCACGGACATGGCTGAGTTTGATGGAAAATGGTGTCTCATGACCTGCAGATGAAAGAAAGAAATTGGGATAAGCAATGTCAGTCAGGGAGTCTTTCTAAACACAATGGGCCATTATGCAAAAAGCATTGCTAGGTCTTGTGGGCTCCTAACCCTGCTATAGCAACTGACCCTTACAAGACTTCCCAGCCAGCATCTCTATGGCAATCCGTCGCAGATTTGCATAAGATTTCCGTTGGTTTGGTAGGATTACCGTAGGGGCGGATTCTCCACGTCAAACTGAGGTCGGCGCGATATCGTAACCAGTGGGTCTACGTCGGAACGATGACATTTCTAACATCCAACTTCCGGAGGGCTGCTCGTTCGGTTAGTAACACGTTTTGCGTATATTAGGCCTTTTACAAAAACCTAAAAACTGAATAAATGAAAATAAACGACCAAAAAACTCCTTATCTGTAATCCTAAATGGAAAATGTGAAGACCCGGGTCACTTCAGTGCTTCAAAAATTGCGATTTCTCCAAATTGTCAAAACTTATTCTATTCACCATAATTATATATCATACGGAAACATAGCAGCGTGTTCGGTGAGATGGATCCTCCAACGTATTAACGCAAACCAAACTGCGGGCCTATTTCCTAAAATGCTCACGAACGTTTCCTCAAGTCAATTTTCAAATCGGCACCGTTCCTATCTAACATGACAGAATAAGCGCGCTGGAAAAAATGTACTTGGTTAAGAGTTTGATGCTGATCGTATTATTTTAGGAACCAGCGTTGCTGTAAACGTCGTGAACACGGAGCTGGGCCTGATGGGCAAGCAAGTTTGTTGGAAACGCACATTATTTTCTTGTAGCAAACACGTGAGGTCTTTCAAATATCAACGAATCTGTGGTTAATCATCAGTCCTGTAATCTAGAAGTGACACTTACTCTGGAATTATACTTGAAACACAATCAATGTTCAAGTCTTATATCCTGAAATTAAATGCACATCACACTAAGCAACGATCTCCCAAGAAACAACAGATCTCAACAGCACATAAGACAATAGTAAATACAGATCCACAGTCTGAAGGTGCTATCTTGCTCTCCGTACGCCCTACTGAACAGAAACAGCAAACTCGGTCTGATCTAACGATGTCGCTGCAGTTTTATCACAGCTGTCTGATAACGGGTTATCTGACTTACCATTAGGTTCAGATAACGACCACCTAAATGTTACTAATTGTTCGACTATCACCTCGAAAGTAAAATGATGGCAACATTTTCCTTCGCTGATACACATTTCACAGCTAAGTCTTTTGGCCTCATGCACTTGCACAGAATCTAATTACGTCCGTGGCTGAATAAATAAATGTTTACTGTGACAGTGTGATAGTGTTACAGTAGCACAATCAAATAGTCACCGGCGTTTCTTCAACAGTTAATTTTTATCGATCACGAATGGTTATGGTGACAGGTATAATGATCGCCCTGTAATACTCTCGAGTGATAACTCTACCTTCGGCCACTGTTACTAATGGAATGGTCCCGAACTTTTGGCCTGTTGTCACCAGGAGCCAGAGAATTGCCATATAGACCTGTATATATATGGGCCCCATAACTTAAGCATAATTGCCAACTGTCCATTTGTTGAAAGCAACTGCCATTAGTGTACCGGTACTATAATGTTATTCCGATCAGTAATGCAATTTTCCTCCAATATCCATTTAGTCTCAATACAAGACCAAAGGAAATTCATTAGAACCGCGCATTATTAACAACAGTAGCAGCAGCAACAGAGGCAGCAGCAACAACAACAACAGCAACAACAACAACAATGACGCAAACAGAAGTCCGCGGCTTTGAGAAATAGGTCTACGAAGTATGCTACAGGTCATATTGTTTACGTAATGCTTGATAATGATTAATTACAAATTAGCAATCAGTTGCTTAAAATTATTGATGATAAGACTGCAATATCTCACTCGAAGGATAACCCAACGGGCACCCTTTATCGTGATAACTGTGACCACATATTGATGGCCTGATTCAAATGTCCCATTTATACAATTCCCATACTAATTTCCAATCTCCCAGCGCACAAACAAATCATCAAATCCACCCATCTCAGCAGTGACGTAGGACACACAAAGCCGTACGGACCGAAAAAAACAGACAAAAAAAAAAAACAACAAAAACTGAAGATGTTTGGATTGGGATTAAAAATAAAAAAATTACTTATATCACCATAACTACACTGTTTGTATCAAGGTGTTCCGCGATATCAGACAGGACAACGACCAAACCTGATTACTGATCAGTATCAAATGCCGTCATCCCCTCTCCCACTGCCAAGGCAGAAGTGAAGCCCCAAAGATCATACACTTCCTCCCAAAAAAAGAACTATTATTTACGACGTCTATTTATGAAATTAACCACAATGATCAGTGCACATAAAAAATTAATACTTTAACTGCAAGAATCATAAAAAAAAAAACCCACAACAACAAACACACAAAAAAACCACAAAGATTAGGCCTACTACCTGCGTCACAAAAATAACAAAAAAACTGGCCTTTTGCAGATGATTTTAGCCCGAACTTTATTGGCCATCGGATTAATTTCTCAATGTAAAAACCAGATAACGAAAATATGAGGAAAGAAAACGAAAAAGAAAATAAAAAGAAATGAACGATAAAAGGAAGGGGGTGCAAAACGTTTCCAGCATGCTAGCACTCACCATCGCTGACGTCAGAGGGTGTATTGCGGGAGTGCGCGCGGCGAGATCTGCCCCCGCTGACGTAATACGTCACACTAAAGTATGGACAAATCCGACAGCAGTGATGACTGGCGAAACACATCTTGTTTTCGATCAGTTCCTGAACTTTCCACACAACCTTTACATTTATCCCACAAGAAATTCTAGGCAATGATCTCAGTACTGATCAGTGGGGTTCACTGCTTACAAATCTGCACTTCCATCGGAAGGAATCAATGTCATTATTGCCTCCTCAGTGGGAAGTTCTCAAACCCAAACATAGTAATTCAAACTCGTGCATTTTTATGCTCGTTGGTTGGTCTTGGCACAGAAAACAAGGAATAAAAACCAAATGTGGATTAAGATTCAGCCCTATAACAGCCAGATACTTTAACAAATTGGTAATTCTCATGGACACAGTAAACCAGGCACGAATCCCTCCTTACTGACAACAAAACTTCGGTATAACAGCAATTCTTGTGGAATGTCCAAACAGAATTGTCAACCAACAACAAACCGGCGTCCTCTCCTCTCCCCTACCACACACTGTAGATAACACATTACTAAATTTACATACATTTGTTATTCTGGAAATCTAGTTTTTTTTGGTGACTTTTCTTTTTTCCAGGAGCAGAAAATTCTCTAATCAATGTAATGACATCATTCCATACAGGCTAATCTTCAGAGTTAAGACATATTATATGGCCTGAAAGCGATGATAAGCTTTTGGTTAAGCAGGGCAACATGTTTGGTCCCATCACAACTGAATGGCCGAAAGGATTTGGGAAATGCGATCAAATTACAAGCCAATGGCTTCATGACACAAGCAGTTTCTGATGATCATGATAATCAGCCTATACCCAACCAAATGGTGTGATGCTGACTGGCCAACATAATGACACAAGACCGCGCGTCCATCAAATATCCACAAAACTATTCAGTTTCTTATCTCCCACAACCAGTAACATAACACAAGCACTGTCATTATCATTGAATTCTCTGACATTGCTGTCGCTACATATTTTTTTTATACATTTTTTTTTCTATTCCCCAAGCTGCAAAAATGGGCGTTTATCGTTTGTAGTTCAGAACAATTAGTCCACGGCTAAGCCTTTTTAAAAAATATATTTTTAATGCCCTCTTCGCATTTCCATCAATGCATAATATGGTACATAAAACAGCTACATAAATCCACGTCCATCAGCCGAAACAACTACGCTCATACGGTGAAAGGTTTTCAGTGGTTGTCAGAATTCCATAAACCCAGCCAAAGTGTAGTAGACACTACATTGCGCTAGCTGCAAGCATTCCTGGCACAAGCAAACTGTCTCACTATGAGACATGACCTCTGGCCCAGTTATCTGGCCGAGACAAATATAGACAAAACCCATCAGAAGAAAGATAAGGGAAGAACTGATCCCAGCCCAGATTTTCAGAATCTCGGGCATGAACATGATTAGTAACATCAAAAATTCTGACATAACAATGTCTGAGAAAGTTGTCTGTCAGCTGCATGTTAGCGAACGACGTCGTGTTGCATCTAAGGGCACACGAGCTTACATAGGATAATGCAATCTGCTAAATTTTGATGGCAATTTCTGAATAGATTTTGCATCTAAATTTTGTCAAGGCTCAAATAATGAATAATTTACGTGCATTTTAACATCATTAAACGTTTCTAGATTGGAAATCCTTGGTACTTACAAAATTTTATTTTTCCGATTACAAAAAAAAAAAATACCACGGCAGGAAAATTCAGGCCAATTCTCGGTACCCTCTTGCTGATTGTGCTGAAATTTCATAAATTCCTCTATTACACTGTTCTAAAATTCTGAGGCATTTGACAAAACGACTAGTGTAATATAACAATTTGTTTCGGAAAACTCAGCACCGATTCCCGAGTAACCCCCAGGTTACAATCTTATTTTGGTTCTGACAAATGCACTTTGTTTTGTCACTGCTTGTGCACAGAATAACTAAACAACACCAAAGGCATAAACAAGGCAAGGACGACTAGACAAGGACAACTAGAGAAGCCTACTAAACAAATAAAACATCCATCTCATAAATAACTTGGTCATGTAGCAAAATAGTTTCTGTTCAGTGATCAAGACATTTTCAATCCTTGTTGGAATTTTAAGAATTCCAAATACGTAGCAAAAACCACAATACAGTGTTAACTTTTTTTTTTCTACATGTCAACATCCCTTACCCACTGCCCCCCCCCCCCTCCCCAACCCTCCTCCACACATCTCAAGTTTTCGTTCGTGTAGACTTTGCTATTGAAAATGAGGTTTCTAGATGTACCTGCCTAATTCAGGTCATCCCTGGAATTTGAGAAATATTGCGACGACAAATGTCCGGACATAAACTATTTATATGGCACGGACTGTGTCTTTCTAGATGAAATAACTGTGCCTCGTACTTGGTACTTGCATGTTCTGAAATGTACGACGCAAACGAAAACCCAAAGTGCGAAATGGTACATAGGAAATTAATTTGACTGCAACTGCAATGTTTGCCGTTATTTAAGAAATCTAAATGGCTGACAGGTAACCTATTTATCAGCTCCATCGAGGTGATCCTACAGGCGAAAGAGGACACCAGTGGACAGCGATGGTCGACAGGAAAGCCGATGGTCCTTTCATGTTTGGTTTCACTTTCAAGCTGCATTAACTATTATTATCCACATACCGCAGGCGCCAAGTTCACTAATGTTATGTCAGCCGTGGGAAAAGCTGATACACCGGACATTGTCACTGTATCATATTGATAACACCGACTTTCTGGTGTCTTTGCGCAGAAGAGTTTCATAACAACCGGGGTTTGACAATACACCAACGAAATTGACCTTTTAAAAAAAAAATATTTGGTACGTACATCAGTTTTGTCGTTATTATTAGGGAATGTCAGTGACGATAAAACGAGACAAACATTGAATGCAAAAATAATGTCTCCTCATTGCAACTCCATGGTAATAGCCCTGAAGTTCAGAGGCGTGGCTAGAATCCTGAGATGTGCGGCGGGATGGAAATGAAGATTAATGTGGGCCCCCAGGTTAAAATAGGAAAACACTGTTCAAGTCACAACGGGCCGAAGAACGACGGCACTGAAATATTTGCCTTGGGTGCGGCGTTGGAGTACTAGGCCTATGCTACAACTATAGCAAAACACTGAAGACTAGACAATCGGAATACGGTATCGGGCGAAGTTCTGCATGTTTGGACTTGGAAAGAACTGATATGAATTATTCCTTTTTTTACTTTTCCAAGACTCACACATCCCAAAGAATCGCTTACTGAAAAGTAAAGCAGTAAACATTTAGCAAACAAAGTTCGCCATTGTAAGCTAATGTAGCGCAAGATTCTTGATTTGCATCGGGGAAAACCAAGTACCGTACGCCACTGTCTCTAATTACTTGAGTTATTAGTAAGTGATTAGAACGTTACACCATCTTTGACAACTAGTTACGATTCTGTGCGGGATGGTCCATAGATCATGACATTAGTTTGTTGACATGTCATGTTGACTGTGTTAAACCATTAGGGAGCACGTGACAATTATGAATGACTCTACGAACATCACTAATTTAAGTAAAAGTGTAAGGATTACTTCGTTTACAGATCCATGCACCATTATCACTGATTTCAAATGCCAAGCAATAAAAAAGATAACTTCTGTTTTTCTGCAAGGGTCAAAGAGAAATGAAAACGCACTGACTCAAATGGCATGCCAGCGGCAAGAATGCCAAACAAGTCTGAGAAATATTATATTAACTCCTCCACATAAAGAACCATTCCGCATACAAGAACGTAAGTTGAAAAAAACTGGCTCGAGAAAACAATTCTTCCACACCGATTTCCGATGTCAGGATAATCAATGCCGAAAAATTTACACCTTTTCACAACAATTTGCCAAGGCCCTGGAATTGTGTTAGCATAACATCCAGCACTTTCGTCTTTGGAATTCGAAAACAAAACCGAAAGCCTTTGGGTTGCGGATCAAACACAGATTCCCACACCCTATATAGAGTTCTAAACTGTTAAGTGCTGCAAAAATAAATATGACAAGAGAAAATCTGGCCAGTAGTTCACACAGTTTGTAATGACAAGGAACGCTGTGCCCAATGTATAACCGATCATCCTGGCTATCAGATTCTGACTATCAACAACTAATCCAACTTGTCAAGTACTGACTTTTTACAAGTCAGTCGTTTCGAAAGAAACACAAACATAATTTAAGGGTCCGCACACTTGGTAAACCAAAACAACGATTTTCAAAGATTCGTACGTTTCTACCAATTACTCGTCACGTGAAAACACAATATCGCCAAACGTCACCGAGTCCACAGAGAATAATCAACATCCAAATGTGTACCACTAAAAAAGCATGGCATCACTCCCTTTGGAAATCGTACTGAAGTATAGAATTCTATGGTCTGTCTGTAACGAGATATCTCAGAGCTAATGAGTATGTCTACTACCAGACATTCCGAGGTATGATGGATTTAAGTTAAGCTGGAGCAGACGATGGTAGAGCCTACCACCATACCAGCCTCTCTCTATTACCGGGGCTAAGCCAGGCTTACAGTGTGGTAACGGGGTAAGGGGAAACAGGTAAAGATCTCAGGTGTACTACAACGTGTGCCAGGTAGAAGGATTATTAAGTACAATGTCACGATATGCATTGCTTATCATTGAAAAGACTCAGTGTATTCATCCAAAAGTGCACCTGGCTAACTGTGATTCCTGAATAATACACAGCGATGACCCTGATGCATGTACTAATAATATTAGAGCAGTCATTTGATTCATGAGTACTCGTCCTATACTCTATCAATGACTCTCCTTAGTTAATGGTCTCTCCACTATCTCTCTCACTGAGGAACAGGACGAAAGAACAGCATATGACTGGAGATCTTCATTAGTGTGTAAAGAGAGTGGGTAGATGAAGCATTTCTACTGAGTTTGATGCCAGAGGACAGAGAGCTGGGGAGAGAGAGAATGAAAGAAAGAGAGAGAGAGAGAATGGACAGACAGACAATCAGAGATAGACAGATAACAGAACAGACAGACATATAATAGCAAAGAGAAAGAGGGAGACAGAAAGAGAGAGCAAAGACGGAGTGAGGGAGAGGGAGCAACGGTGGAGAAAGAGAGGGGGATGGGGGTGGGGCTACAGACAAGTCAAAATAAAATTCTTCAAACACACTCTAATAACCGAATAACCATTCATCACCTTTCCCACTTAGCGCTTGAACAATCAGTGCATTCTTTCTTGCAGGTAAACGACCCGACGAAACCACATTTTAGTCTCCCTCTCCCCCGCCCCCTCTTTCCCACAACTCATTCAGCTGGTTAAATGCATCTCGACTCACGGACGACGTCCCAGTTGAAAAAAAAAATGCTCAGGCGTCATTATGGTCATTAATTACTACATGTATTAATTAAATAAAAAATCAACATTGGTTTTGGACCCCTAAAATTAAAAGTTCGGTATCGTGTACAGTGATGAGGCGGAAGGAGAGAGAGAGAGAGAGAGAGAGAGAGAGAGAGAGAGATAGATAGATAGAGAGAGAGAGAGAGAGAGAGAGAGAGAGAGAGGAGAGAGAGAGGGGGAGAGAGAGAGGGAGAGAGAGAGGGGGAGAGAGAGAGGGAGAGAGAGAGGGGGAGAGAGAGAGGGAGAGAGAGAGGGGGGGGGGGAGAGAGAGAGAGAGAGGGAGAGAGAGAGAGAGAAAGAAAGACAGGGAGAGAAAGAGAGAGAGAAAACGAGACAGAGTGAGAAATAAAGAGAGAGAGAGAGAGAGAGAGAGGAAAAATGTGGGTATATAAAAGAAAATAAATAAAACAAGTTGGTATTTCAACAATACAGTAATGCAGAGAGAGAGAGAGAGAGGAAAAATGTGGGTATATAAAAGAAAATAAATAAAACAAGTTGGTATTTCAACAATACAGCAATGCAGAGAGAGAGAGAGAGAGAGGAAAAATGTGGGTATATAAAAGAAAATAAATAAAACAAGTTGGTATTTCAACAATACAGTAATGCTTCCTGTATTACCCAAAGTCTGAAAGGGCCTTACATGCATTTACAATTTACAAAATTCTGTGAGGCAAACTAAGAGACCTTTTAGTGTCAACAAAAGTACAAAAGATATTCTGATTGTTAAGAACTGTTCATGAAACAAAGTGTAGTGACTACTTCAAGTTTGTCATTAGCCGATTTACTTTTACGACGTGTACGTGAGCTATCCTCCCAGAGACCTCTTTCTGTCTCTCTCTCTTTCCCTCCCGTTCTCTCATTCACTTTCTTCCTCTTTCTCTCTCTCTGTCTCTTACTCTCCCCCCCCCCTTCTCTCTCTTTCTCTAGCTCTGTCAGTCTCTCCCTCCCGTTCTCTCTCACACTCTCTTCGTCGTACTCTCTTCCCCGCCCCCTATCCTCCCAGAGACCTCTTTCTGTCTCTCTCTCTTTCCCTCCCGTTCTCTCATTCACTTTCTTCCTCTTTCTCTCTCTCTGTCTCTTACTCTCCCCCCCCTTCTCTCTTTCTCTAGCTCTGTCAGTCTCTCCCTCCCGTTCTCTCTCACACTCTCTTCGTCGTACTCTCTTCCCCCCCCCCGTTCCCTCTTTCACTTGCTCTCTGTCTCGCGCCCTCTCTCGTTCCCTGTCTCTCTACGTAGACGCGTGTGTTGAAGTTATTAAGATAACTCATTATGCCTCATTAGGAATGCCAGACGCATTGTGGAGGAAAAGATTGCTCACGCAGGTTTTTTGGTAAGGTAGCGCCAGGTCTGGCATTATACTGCATACCTGGCTCACGTAATACACACCAAACACATGCCGGCTTAAGAATGGCTGAACCTCTTTACCTTCCCAAGACATCTCTTATTGAATGATAGTTTTGTAATGTTTTCATCTGTAACAAAATAAAACAAAACAACAACAAAACAACCCCTAACCACCTTAGAGATCAACAGAGAGAGAGAGAGAGAGAGAGAGAGAGAGAGAGAGAGAGAGAGAGAAGAGAAAGAGAGAGCGAGAGAGAGAGAGAGAGAGAGAGAGAGAGAGAGAGAGGGGGGGGGGGAGCATCAGAACCAAACAACACAGAAGTTGCGTTAATTTTTTTTTTGTTTTGGGTGTGTATTTCATATAGAACTTATCCAATGATATATCTAACACATTTCATATACATCAACTTTCCAGTGCTTTTGTTGGCAAAGAAATTTTATCACAACACATTTAATGTCCAGTGAAGCAAGGTGAACGAATGTGAGACCCCAGAACCCTCCCACCCCCCCCCCCCCAAAAAAAACAACAACAACAACAAGACACCCTACCCCCCCCCCCCCCAAAAGCAGTAAAGAGAGAAAGCTTATTCTGGGGGAGAGGGGGTGAGTGTGCTTTTTGAATTATTCAGGCGATACTGTATAAATCTTCGAACCCGTTTGACACCTTGCCCGATCGTATTATTCCAAGCTACATAATGCAGTTTAGTAATGACCTGCCTCACGCTCAATATTCCGCAGTGAATCTGCGATTTCCATATTAAACAGAATGGGTGTATATTTGCAAGATTCTTTCCTGGAGCTCACCTCCACGAATCATTACTGACACTCATCTGATGCACACCTACATAATTATGAGTAAATAGCGTACATTTTCAGGTGAGTTTATATAAATTTAGATTTAACATGCCCAGTAAATCAGCCCCTCAGTGAAGCAAAAACAAAACCGTTAGCGCTCCAAATGTTTTCTTATCCATAATTATATACAGCCAAGAAAGCACACTAACGTTTTTGTATTACTCTCCGAATTATCCACTGGAAACACTTTCAAATAAAATAAACGCATTATTCGATAGTTGCCTAAGCTTGCCTAAGAAAAGGCAAGACAGTACAAAAACAAAATTTGGCAAGAACATTCCAGACCTTGGCCATTCCGCTCCATCAACATTAACAGATGTTTTGACAACACTGACCTGATGTGTTCATTCAGGCAAGTGGATAGATAAGATTTGCACGAATACATTCCTGACCCTCAATTCTAAGTACACTAATTCTGAGAATAAAGAGAGAGAGCAAGAGAGAGAGACACAGAGAGACAAAGACATAGAGAGAGAGATAGAGAGAGAGAGAGAACGGAGGTAGACGGAAGAAAGA
>OZ007570.1:37795119-37807619 GCA_963931925.1 Onchidella celtica | reverse complement strand
ACTGGATGTTGAGGAAACACAGATAGTCTAAGCATTACAGGGACTCCAACTGGATGTTGAGGAAACACAGATAGTCTAAGCATTACAGGGACTCCAACTGGATGTTGAGGAAACACAGATAGTCTAAGCATTACAGGGACTCCAACTGGATGTTGAGGAAACACAGATAGTCTAAGCATTACAGGGACTCCAACTGGATGTTGAGGAAACACAGATAGTCTAAGCATTACAGGGACTCCAACTGGATGTTGAGGAAACACAGATAGTCTAAGCATTACAGGGACTCCAACTGGATGTTGAGGAAACACAGATAGTCTAAGCATTACAGGGACTCCAACTGGATGTTGAGGAAACACAGATAGTCTAAGCATTACAGGGACTCCAACTGGATGTTGAGGAAACACAGATAGTCTAAGCATTACAGGGACTCCAACTGGATGTTGAGGAAACACAGATAGTCTAAGCATTACAGGGACTCCAACTGGATGTTGAGGAAACACAGATAGTCTAAGCATTACAGGGACTCCAACTGGATGTTGAGGAAACACAGATAGTCTAAGCATTACAGGGACTCCAACTGGATGTTGAGGAAACACAGATAGTCTAAGCATTACAGGGACTCCAACTGGATGTTGAGGAAACACAGATAGTCTAAGCATTACAGGGACTCCAACTGGATGTTGAGGAAACACAGATAGTCTAAGCATTACAGGGACTCCAACTGGATGTTGAGGAAACACAGATAGTCTAAGCATTACAGGGACTCCAACTGGATGTTGAGGAAACACAGATAGTCTAAGCATTACAGGGACTCCAACTGGATGTTGAGGAAACACAGATAGTCTAAGCATTACAGGGACTCCAACTGGATGTTGAGGAAACACAGATAGTCTAAGCATTACAGGGACTCCAACTGGATGTTGAGGAAACACAGATAGTCTAAGCATTACAGGGACTCCAACTGGATGTTGAGGAAACACAGATAGTCTAAGCATTACAGGGACTCCAACTGGATGTTGAGGAAACACAGATAGTCTAAGCATTACAGGGACTCCAACTGGATGTTGAGGAAACACAGATAGTCTAAGCATTACAGGGACTCCAACTGGATGTTGAGGAAACACAGATAGTCTAAGCATTACAGGGACTCCAACTGGATGTTGAGGAAACACAGATAGTCTAAGCATTACAGGGACTCCAACTGGATGTTGAGGAAACACAGATAGTCTAAGCATTACAGGGACTCCAACTGGATGTTGAGGAAACACAGATAGTCTAAGCATTACAGGGACTCCAACTGGATGTTGAGGAAACACAGATAGTCTAAGCATTACAGGGACTCCAACTGGATGTTGAGGAAACACAGATAGTCTAAGCATTACAGGGACTCCAACTGGATGTTGAGGAAACACAGATAGTCTAAGCATTACAGGGACTCCAACTGGATGTTGAGGAAACACAGATAGTCTAAGCATTACAGGGACTCCAACTGGATGTTGAGGAAACACAGATAGTCTAAGCATTACAGGGACTCCAACTGGATGTTGAGGAAACACAGATAGTCTAAGCATTACAGGGACTCCAACTGGATGTTGAGGAAACACAGATAAGCATTACAGGGACTCCAACTGGATGTTGAGGAAACACAGATAAGCATTACAGGGACTCCAACTGGATGTTGAGGAAACACAGATAAGCATTACAGGGACTCCAACTGGATGTTGAGGAAACACAGATAAGCATTACAGGGACTCCAACTGGATGTTGAGGAAACACAGATAAGCATTACAGGGACTCCAACTGGATGTTGAGGAAACACAGATAAGCATTACAGGGACTCCAACTGGATGTTGAGGAAAATGGAATGAAGACAGAGTGTGATGAGATTTGTCAGAATGTATTGGTGTACTGGCTATCGCCTGCGCCATGTGGCTAGATTGGATTATGTTTCCACCGCGTGTCTTTTGGAAGTATGTATTGGGGTTAGAGCAAAGGTTTAAGGCTAAGAATGGGTTTTGTTAATTCGACTTAATATAAGTGTTCCCCAATAACCTGTTCGATGACAACATGGCCACAATAACTAGTTGTGGATCTATCTGACAAAACGGGACATTAGTTCTTGTTTGTTCTATCTCCATTTTCTGAAAAACTGGAGATTTTTTGGTATGTAGATGAGGCATAGAGGTATAACAAATGCCCTCTTTGACACTTGTTTAAAATGCACTGTGGCACCTATCAAGCTGTTCCACGGCTCCGATTTATTTCAACGTCTTATCGTAATACTGAAGCTGTAATTCTTTAAGTCAAATTTCTCAGTTGTGCAAAATGTGGAATTGGAACAAACAAGAAGGAAGGTCGCCAAAATTGGGCTTTCAGTGAATTTTTAATTTTTAAAAAATTTATTTATTTATTTATTTTATATACATTTCCATGCACCTTGAGAAAGAGCAGTATTTTCTGAGCATTTCTGTTTTTATTTGACTTTAATATCTCAATTGTAAGCAAAGTTGTGAATTTCCGAAGTGGAAGATGGGGAGAATCGTGTTTTTGAGGGGTTTTCTCCGCTATTTGGTCTTTCATGTAAAGTTTGGATTTCGTCACATCCACTCACATTTCGGAAATTGGCCACAAGTTGGTGACAAAAACCATGCTTATCGTAAACATCTTCATTCGTGATTTATCCACCCCTTCATAAGGTTTATGAAGAATGTGGGAAATTAGACTAGACGGCCAAATTAGATAAGGATAAGAAGGGAGAGATAGGGTCAATAATGATAATGTTTTTTTTTTTTCTAAAGTACTTAGCTACTCAGATTTCTTAACCAAGTTACGCGTGCTAATGGAATCTATAGTTACCCGAGGGTGAGTGTGCCTAGTATTTGGGATACCAGAACTTTGCTATAAAATGCGACACTGGTTATGTGACACCTACGTCCAGTTTTGTAAGGCAAGACACGTATAATGCACTGAGTCAAGACAGTCTTCTCTGTTTTTTGATTCAGTGCGCGAGCTCAACCTTTCCGCAAAGTGACTCAAGTCACTAATCCTGGAACGTCCATAGCCAGCCACTGCCAGCAAACTATGCACCCAAGAAATAGTGGCAGAAACTGACCGTGTCTGACCGGGCTTAGTATGATAGGGTCTTTCCGGATTTACTCTGTTTCGGTTTCATTGTATCGCATGGGTATTTTAACTCCTTTTTTTTTTTTTGGTGCCATTTTTTGACTTTGCTTTAAGCCTTTGCTGCGACCCCACAGTTTTTCTGTGGTTTTTATAATATTTTAACAAAATGTAGGAAATTATGGCGTGCACTTCTCTGTCTGCCAGCAGTCGACTGTGTCATTCCAGGTTTAGTGTGATTACCAATAACGCGATCATCCACGTCTCACACTAAAACCCGAATAAGTAAGCAATACGTCAGTAAGCAATACGTCAGTAAGCAGCTATTACTATTAGACTAGAAACTCCACACTCACCCGTTAAACGATCCTGTTGTAAAGTACGTCCGCTGATCTAATTACGCATTTTTCGTATTCTTGTGTTACAGAATCGAGCAAAGCCACCGAGACCCAACAGGTCAACAAAGCAATTATTTTGAAAAGCTATCCCTCGTTCTTCAACCAATAAATTACAGCCGTACGTTTTTAACTAGTTTGTCTTTTTCCCTGCAAAATAAAATTCAAGGAACAAATTAAAATGGCACAGAATTCTCAATATCAGAACCCCAGTTTATTATTCCTCCCCAGATTACATTATAATTCCTTGGTATGTCAGTGATATCATTGATTTCTACAGGTGTACAATCCTTATTTTAGTTCTCCCAGCTCTAACTCCTACATTCCACATATTTTATGAAGTATAAGATTCATTCCAAAAGCTGCCATCTGTCTCTTACATCATAGAAAAAGAATCACTTAAATGTTGAAAAAGGCAAATGAACACTTATGTCAACTGTGGGGGCATTAGACAGACAGACAGACAGACAGACAGACAGACAGACAGACAGACAGACAGACAGACAGACAGACAGACAGACAGACAGACAGACAGACAGACAGACAGACAGACAGACAGACAGACAGACAGACAGACAGACAGACAGACAGACAGACAGATAGATAGATAGATAGATAGATAGATAGATAGATAGATAGATAGATAGATAGATAGATAGAGGAAGGATGCTGAAGAGAGAAGCACCAATGATTAGCCACACAGATGTCAAACCATTACATAAGTGGTTTAACTCCGGACTAAGCTCGCTGTCCGGTCTGATTTTCATCAAATTTTGCCTGGTTTGGCCAAGCTGACTTATTGATTGTGTCCACTGTCCATTGGGGAGCAATCGCTTCTTGGCCAATGTGCACTGAGCTTCATTTTATCGGATTTCTTCATCAGCATTTTCTGTGTGTCCCAGTGTGTGTTTGTGTGTATGTGATTGTAAAAGTGCGACAAAATAGAGACGAAAACGGGTAAATGGGAGAAAGGGAGGAGAGGGAATGAGGGATTATGAAGGGGAGACAGAGGGGTAGTGAGAGAAGAGGGAGGGGGAGAGGGGGATGAAAGAGAGAGAACGAGAGAGAGAGAGAAGAAAAGGGAGAGAAAGCGAACTAGAGGTAGAGAGAGACAGAGACCAAGAGAGAGAGAGTGGGGGTGGGGGGGGGGGGATAGAGAGAGATGTATTTGTGTTAGTTTGGTCTTATCGGGGAGTGGAGTGAGGCCAGTCATTTTGGGGTTAGAGTCAGGATTAGGTTGAGGGCTATGAGATCGGCAAATCTAGCAAGATGAAACGTCACATTGCTGATCAGTGCCAATAAATAGCTATCAGTGCTGCCAGTCACAGGATTATCAGAATATGGCCACCCGGCCAGAATAAGGCACGGAGTCAAGTCTGTTTTGTCTCGGTTTTCGAGCGAGATGTGAGGCGTGGGGGATAAAGTATAACGGGGGGATCGCGCACTGGACTTAAACCGAAAAAAGTCGCTTGTCTCGCTTCTTCGGGCACGTCAAATATGTCTTGAGCCAGCTGGGCGGAAAGGGAGACTTCGCTCACTGAGTCAAAACAGACGTTCAACAGTTTTGACTTCAGTGCGCCACCAATCTGACATTTTGGAAATTGAATGGCCAAGTTGCCCAAATAACCATTTTCTACACAAACATTATGTAAACACTTCACTCCACTACAGACGTCACGAACTCATTTCCAGCCGGGAACGTCAGTTAATATGAGGCGCAGACCACTATAATGTGAGTGAGTACAAACTAAATTACAACAACAGCAACAACGACATCGACAACAACCAGAACCCAGACGGTTATTTTCCCTCTCCACCAAGCCAGCTACCGCCGCCACCTCGTGACTCTTGTTAAGTGCTTCAGACGAAACAACACGTTTTGACCAGCCCGTTCGGAGGAGGACTCCTCTCCTCCCTCCCCTCCCCAACTTAAAAAAAAATCCCATTAGTCTCCTTCCCCCGACCCCCCCCCCCCAGCCCCTAATCACTACAACCACCAGCCCCTCTCGGCGTGAGCACCACCCCTCTTACGGCCAGCGGCAAGCAAAGACTGTTGCTCAACGCTGGCAACAAGAAACGGCGATTGGGAAAGCTACCCACGCTCACATTTTCTCTCCCTCCGGCCCCAAGAGAAAATGTCCAGTCCATCCCCCCATCGCGGGTGTTCGTGATCCGGACAATCAACCGACTCCCCGGCGTTCCCCGATCGTTTGACGGTCTCCCCGGGTTGAGATCAACCCCTTCTGATTAGTCCTCTACAATAATCTCCTAATTGGAGCAAATAGCCTAAATCGCGCGGCTCCAGTGTTATTTACCATTGCTGAGAGCAAGTCTCGTCTTTCAACTAAGAGAAAATACAGAACGACAGGGGCTCTTTGTTGTGTCATTAGGAGTCGGAAAAAAGATTCCCAAATTTCGATTGCCTTGAGAATTGTGTTATGTTGTTAAGTCTGCTCACGTTCAAAGCCTGGTTGAGCTATAATTTAAAATTATCAAATAAACATTTGATCAAATGAGTGCATGACAAGAGCCAATAAAAGTTTTTCACTTCTTATTGTCGTTTTTCCTTATGTGTATGTATGTGTGTCGCTCTTCCTTCGGGACTTTAAAGCTTATTTGTCTAAATTATACTGTCTGTAATTTACTAGTCTGTTTAAATAATAATTTTGCCTTCATGGTCTTAATCATTCTTAGGTTAAAGTCACACAGAGTCAAGACTGCTGTGCGTCGGTTTGGATTCAGACTTGGACTTCCGTGTGAAACAACTGATGAGATAGACTTGTTTCAGACTCACGGGTGTGTGCAAAGTACCGTATAATTCCATAGTCCACAAAACCGAGGCAAACCAGGCTTGACTAGTGCCTTAGTCCTCATTGTCAGTAGCGACTGCACTTCACCATGGGTGTCTACAATTTAAGGGAGATAGATGACGTCACGAAAAGTGGGATCCGAACAAGCCCCGTCAACGAGGTAGTATTGTCTGGTCCGGGAGTGATGTATAATCTAATCATTCGCCGCGAGCGAGCCAGTCGGTTAACTCAATTGGGCCCAGGAAAAGAGCGGCGAGATATACTTGATTAACCATGTTACGTCGTCTAAAAGAGTTACCCTTATCTATACAAATTGTATTGGTTGACGGAAGCCCGAGAGACGATCATCTGAATGCAGAGGCTGAGCGATACCCACTTCAAAGTGACACAGAGAAGTGGACACTCGTTTAGCTGTGTAAACAAAGTCATCCTAGATCGGACACACTGGCGATATTAACCGTTGCCAAACTGTATTATTGGTAGATGTTGCTCCTGATACTGAATGCAGATCAGAGGCGCTACTGGATGGAAGTTCTGAAATTCAATTTCGCTTGTTCAGGGGTTGTTGCCGATTCGATTTTTGGTCGTTGTTTTGTGTTATGCCACGCCTCTCTCAAATTAGACAGCAGGAGGGACCAACACTGCATAGTGTGTACTGACGAGCAAAGTGTCCGTGATCTGACACAGCGCACATTTGAAGAATCTTTTTCTCAGGAGGGTTGTGAGAGATATACTTCACTGTCACCCCGTGACAGCGTCACTGAGTAATATCCGGTACGTTACACAAGCTGATGCGCATGAATTTCGAGATGCAGGTCAGTGAGGTCCATCAGATTTAATGAACTTTGAGACACCGGAGCCTATTAGAGGCGGTTTAGCTTTGTCTTTCAGAGAATGGTATAGTGTCGGTCGACTGTTAGGACCTAGTTAAAACTAAACAGAGGGGCTTTTTGTCAGTCTAATTACAAAGCCAAATAGAAAATTAATACTGAGTTGCGTTCACTGCTCAGCTATAGCTTTCTGTGTAAAATACTACGATTCCCTAACAACAGGTTCCAGTAACTGACCGACGAAATGTGTTGTAGAGTCCTGTTCCTGACTCATCATTTAAACTAGCCTATTGAAATAGCTTTCATACATGCTCAAGCAAAATACTGGCTCTATCACGATAATCATACACAATGAGATGCTCTCTCAGAAGGAGAGACGGACAGGCCGTGCGGTTAAGCGATCTGTTTTCTTCTTGGCAAGGCGACGGGTGCCGTAGCAGAGGTCGCTGGTTCTAGTCCCATCTTGATCATTTTTCTTTCTTCCTTCTTTCACTCCCGCTTTCCTTTCCTGAGCACTAACTAGGCACTACAACCTCGGTTCGCCTAATCCTTATTTTCTCTTGAACTGTTACCCTAGTGCTCTGCCTCCCCCCGAGCTTCTGCTCACCTATATTGATCTCTCAGAAGGAAGTACTGTAAATAAACGAACAGGCAATTTTATAGTACATATATCAGATGTTTTCCCTGATGAAACTTGAAGAACACATGGAGTTTCAGTACATATACTTATGTCAACAATGTGTTTTTTTCAACAAAATTTAGAGAGATCTACGGTAACATTTTATAACCGCGACGTACGGAAACCTACAATACTGCTTTTATATCAGGAAATAGAAAAAAAAAAATTGAGGGAAGGGGGTGTAATGAACAGCGAAGTGTCAAAACTGTGAAGGCTGGCCCTGCTTTGATAGTTTGACCAATTCCCTCTCCCCTTTCCATGAGATACAAGCTCTCCAAACACTATCAAAGCGGCAGCGAGTGGACCAGCACTGGAAGCGGCGAACCCAGAGGGAAGGAATAATGGCAACCTGCGGAGTTTGTTTTCAATTTTGGTCTGTGCGGAAGGAAACAGATAGAAAAACAAAGTAACCAATTCGTCATGTTAGCATTTTGGGAAGGAAACGTCCGTGCCAAGCTTGGCTATGCAGGTGGCATTTCGGGGTGCGAGTTCCCAGCTGGACGATGGTCTGGGGTTGAGAAAATAGTCCGAAAACATAGTTACTGTTACCTTTGTGCTATTTGTGTGGGTGCGGTGTTGGTGAAACGTACGTGAACGAAAAGACCAGCTGTAAATGACGATTAGACACAAGCGCTAATGCAACATATTATACATCGTCAATTTGGAAAGAATAAGGCAGAAAAAAAAGAGACAGGCAGACAGAAAAAGAGACATGCAGATAGACAGACAGACAAAGAGAGAGAACGGCAGATAGACAAACAGACAGACAGAGAAAAGAGATGGACAGGCAGATAGACAGAGATAAAGTCCGACCAACCTCTCGGCCAAATTCTTGCCTTGTGGCTTTACAAGTGAACGAAAGGCAGGCCGGTTGGAAACGCGGGATAGACCCAAGCACTAATGCAAGAAAAACACGTCAGTTTTCAAAGAATGAGAGCTGGAAGTTAACAAGAAAAATAATAAATAATTATCTGCTACCGCCTTTAATGAATATAGGTCAATGTCATTTGCGAATTTCGGCGCACCAGCTGAGGAAAACAAACTCTATGATTAACGTTTTTGACAGTATATAATTATGTGAGTGAATCTGGAGAAATCGGGCTTATTGTTAAGGACCAAATTCCTGAGAAAACCACTTCAAAGGGGGGAAATTTTTCTGTGGAAATTGAGATTTGCTTATAACATGAACCATTAAATTAGCCATTTTTCTGCGTTCACTTAAAACATTTGCTTGAAAAGGCCTTGAGCGTATTTTATTTTGATTTCTTTAAAGAGGTATCAAAGTTTCACCTTAAACCGAATGTCGTCAGATCCACTCGCATGTTACAGAATTTTCATCACATGGATAGAAAAAAACGTTGTTTTTTTTTTTTTTGGCGGGGGGTGGGGGCGGGGGGAAAGAAAAAACCCAAGGGGAAAGGGGGAGGGGTCCTATGTCAAACATTTGTATAAAGCAATAATTTTCATGTCTTTCCGAGTATCCCGTTAAGTCAGCTGAATGGCTGCCTGACACCCTCGGAGACAATTGCCATTTATCTGGATCGTTATAGAACTGTTCTCTGGGATTCTCTGAGTTCAAACCACACACACACAAAAAAAATGGAAATGCCGGACATGAAACATCCGGTGCCATTACCACGGTCTACTTTTGTCTGAGGACCAACGTAAATACTGGACAAGGAAAAAAAAAAAACCAACTCGATACAGAATCTGTTTCCTCCTGAGTGTGTTTATCTTTACTTCAGTACCGATACTCGGTGAAATTTACTTCAGAGTAATATTGAATTAGTTCAGGACTACCAAACAGGAATGAAGGCGGAAAGGGGCGTTGGTATTTTGGTGGGTGATGAGAGATATGCGCAGTTGAGATCAAGTTTTCGCTTTAGTTGAGATTATGTTTTCACTTTAGTTGAGATCATGTTTAGGTATTTTCCCCTCAGAACTCATGTTAACCCTCAGCTTTAGTTGAGGTCAAGTTTTCGCTTTGGTGGAAATCAGGTTGTCGCCTTAGTTGTTTTCGCTTTGTTGAGTTTATGTTTTCGCTTTAACTGAGATCCCGTTTTAGCCTTATTTGAGATCCCGTTTTCGCTTTAGTTGAAAGCTCTTTCCGCTTTAGTTAAGATCATGTTTTCGCTTTAGTAGAGATTGTTTTCGCTTTAGTTGAGATCCCGTTTTCGCTTTAATTGAGATTATGTTTTCGCTTTAGTTGAGATCCCGTTTTCGCTTTAATTGAGATTATGTTTTCGCTTTAGTTGAGATCCCGTTTTTGCTTTAATTGAGATTATGTTTTCGCTTTAGTTGAGATCCCGTTTTCGCTTTAATTGAGATCCCGTTTTCGCTTTAGTTGAGATCCCGTTTTTGCTTTAATTGAGATCCCGTTTTTGCTTTAGTTGAGATCCCGTTTTAGCTTTAGTTGAGACCCCGTTTTCGCTTCAGTTGAGATCCTGTTTTCCCTTTAGTTGAGAGCTCTTTTCGCTTTAGTTGAGATCATGTTTTCCCTTTCCCCGCTCAAAACTCGGGTTAACCTTCATGGAAAGTGTTTAGAAATTGTGTGTTTGGCTAGAAATATAGTTTTGTTGATCTGTCCAATGGACGGAAGCATTCTTTCGTATATTGTTGCTGTATGCAGGAAGAAACTCTCCCGGAGAGTACAGTCAAGTGGGGGAGAAAGAAGAATTAGAGATAATTATGTCAAATTTGAGACTGTGTAAAGAAATGAAGAAAATGATACCCTTGTTTTGAACAAATTGGACAGAAATGTCGAAAAAGCAGAATTGTACTCGTTATGATAGCTTTTATCCCCAAATCCAAAATCACGGCTATTAGATTCGCGCAAATTGCTGCCAGTGCAGGAAATGCTTTTTTAGTATCTATACTTATCAAATCTACAACTATGAAAGTCGTAATGTCATCCCATCGCTTTGTTATTCGATCGTAATCTTCTGTTGTATTTTTGTTGTTCTTGACGTGTCAACGTATGTGTATCCACCTTCATGAAGCATCCGGTGTAGACAATTATCACAAACAATCACAACTGTCAGTTTTCAGCGCTGTTCACAATGTTTGAATGAAGTGGAAGGACACACTGACCCTTGTCTATGATTTTCAGAGTCAGCCTCCTGGTGGAACGGCTGCCCGGTGTCACGCGAGGGACAGGTGCAGAGTGGTCAGTAAAGCGTAACGCTGTATATCACTATTCTGCTACCATCTCATCCAACTTCTGATATCAGGTGTTATTTTATATAAAAGAGAGGGGGGGGGGACAGAGAGAGAAAGAGAATGGGAGAGAGAAGGGAGAGAGAGAGAGAGAGAGAGGGAGTGGGACTGAGAGTGACAGAGAGAGACAGGCACAGAGAAAGAGAGACTGACAGAGACACAGAGAAAGAGACAGAGGCATAGAGAGAGACAGACAGACAGAGAGGGAGGGGGGGGGAGAGACAGTGAGAGAGACAGTCACGGAGAGAGAAGTATCATCTCATCCCTTTATCGGCATTGATTAAGGGTTAAACTACTTTGTGAGAACTTGATGAATGTTGCAAAGCTTGGCAAACAAAATGGCAATGAATTCAAGATCGATCTCACAAAATTTGCAAAAGCGGGAGTGGGTATGAATATCATTTATTTAACCATCTGGAGCTCCGTGTGCCATATCATAAGAAACTGTATTCCAGCACAGAAATGTAACTTTGAAAAGAAAACCTCACAATTGCAGGTTGAAAATATTTCCCCCTGCAGCTGAATGCAGTTTCTACGTGCGAATGATGAACAAAAATAATTGCACGACTTTTTTTATTGTTATTGAAATCGCAGTTCTAATGCAGTTGAAATAATAATAATGTTTAACAGAATAATGTAATGTATTATTCCCCTGCAAGGACAAAGAGCAACGTTTCTCAAGCTGGGGCGTGGCAATGTCTTGGTGTGAGTGGGACTTCAGAATGGGGTGTGGGCATTTTTTTAACTGTATAGATAAACCCGAGACACAGAATACCGAGACGGACTATTCCTTCTTTTACTATACGTCCACAACTTGCGCGCGTATAAACACGGTGAGTACTACTCACAGAGCCCTATGGTACTAGTCTTTTTCGTTCAATTTATGAAGGGGTGTGGTCCGAATTGTATTCATTGTTGACATGGATGATACGCAGGCAAGTCGATGGGCGGAATTTGGCGAATTGAGCCCTCTTGGTATCCTGTGTCTCGTGATTAACTGTTGTTTGTTTATGTCGTGTTGGCGATTTCCTTGTTTATCTCGGATTAAAACATTTACGACTTTAATGGACTTTTGTCCGATCATGGGCACGTTTTTTGTTGTTGTTGTTTTTTATTGAAGTGGAACGGGGGCAAAAAAAAAAAGGTTTATTAGGTTGAGAAACAATGGCCAAAAAAAGAGGGTTGGTGATCAGCATATCAAGTGTTTACCTGATCCATAACATTATGATATAACAGTACACAGGAATGTGATCATAATGATCACGGCGTGGGCGGTCAGGATAATCGGGACAAATTGGGAACAAATTTCATCCACTGGATACACGATACTGCAACATTTCCGGACATGTAACTCATGGCTACTAAATAGCAAAAGTAAGCGTACGTTGTGAGTATCACACCCCGTCCAGCATACAGGCTCACATGTGTAACCAAAACGTTATACAGTTGT
>OZ007570.1:37785119-37790119 GCA_963931925.1 Onchidella celtica | reverse complement strand
ATTTTGTGTGTCTGCGTGTGTGTGATTTTCAAGCACCATTTGAACTGAGTGCGTTTTGTGATAAACTGGTGAGAGTGGCTGTCGGAGGGAGTCAGTTAAAGGCCCAGAGGACAAGCAACCCTACACATTCAGATAGCACCACTGAGGGTAACGATTTTGCACATCCACATGCCTTTTTTCTTCCAATCTTTAGACTAGAGTTATACATTATTGCACTCCATAGTTAAATTGCACAAGGGTCCAGCTGTCCAAAGGTCCAAAGGACGAGCATTCCTAAATGTTCAGATAGCACCTATGGGGGTGTTAGTTTCTCATGAGGAACAATTTTGCGCGCCTACGTGACCTTTTCGTTCCGATCTTTAGAATAGACAGCTACATAATTATTATGGCACTCCATGGTTAAATTGCACCAGGGTCCAGCTGTTCAAAGGTCCAAAGGACAAGCAGTCCTACACATTCACATACCTCCTACTACAGGGAGAGGGGGCATATGAAAAGCGTACTTAGGGGAACGGGACGATCAAAAGTCGACAAAACCTACGCGAGAACCGCAACAAATCCCGTGGAGTTCTGTAGCAACTATAGCACGGACATCGGATGCTGGAAGAGCTGGAGGAAAGGGGCGGGCGAGGGAGAGTATGATAAAAAGCATCGAGTAACCTGTTTTTCCACGGTCACAATAAACATTTCACTCAGCCCCTTCCCGGCCCTGTGTGTGCACTTTTCTCTAATCTCCCGGCAAATTTGGGGAGAGCTTCAGATTTCATTGAGTGGTCCCTCAACACTTTTTCCATTCCACGGCCACCGGCCATCCCCGACTAGACATCGTACAGGGGGGCTATTCCTTTACCCGTGACCTTTGCACCATGACCTCCTGACCCGGGTTTGGGCACCGTCGCGTTGAAAGACATGAGCAAGTCGGGAAAGTCCCACGAGATTCTCTATGGTGGCAATAATAAAATTTGATCCCGTGCGAGAAAGAGGAAGACGCAGAAGACGAAAAAAAGAAAAAAAAAACCAACGCGCACTGAACACATTTAAAACTGTCAAGGTGCGTGTGTTTCTAACCACTAATGGCACATACGCCACTTGTTGCTGTCGCGTCAATATTGTCGCATAATATTATGTGCGCCCATGCTAAGGTTGGGCACACAAAAGTATTTAGAATTATAAAAAGGAAAGGCATGGTGATTAACAGCAAGAAAAAAGAAAAATGAAATAATGGCAAATACCAACTACCAACGAGGGATGTCTATGACATCTTTGACATGACATTTAGCTGAACTATATAACAATAATATAATTTCTCTCTCTATGTAATTCACAGATCTCCACTTTTGAACACCCAAGCCTTTTTTTATTAGGCTACCTACAGAAACCGAATTTTGCAAATAGAGTTTCAAATACCGTGGAGGGTTTGGATTTTTTTAAATTGGTTTTGTTTTTGAATTTATAGAAAATGCATTGCTTCATCGTGCTGTCAACAGATCTAATTTTCATTCTCCATCCTGGTGCCATTCTGTTCCAGTATCGTGCACGTTATAAAAAGTAACCGTGTCAAGCGTTCAGTTTGGTGCGTAGTGTCCTAGCGCGCATGAGTTCTGAAGCAAGACCGTAGATTATTAGAGAGAGCTAGAGGGCACAGATTCATTTCTGGCAGTGCCCGGTACGTCATCTAGTGGTTTATATTCTATAGACCCTTTTAATTTACCGTCCTCCATATCACTTGATTTGCAAACCAAATGGAGGCGTGCCCCACTTGTAGGGCGGAAGCGGTGGACAACGGTCGAACGATGCCATCCTCTTGTTGGGCACCCAACTGTACAAACCCGTTACGAGCTGGTTCTGGCATAAAAATGCATCTTTGCTTTGAATGTGCACATATTCACGTGCCATCACCGAGGCAAGTTGAGGTTTTTGCCCTACACGGTGCTTTTCGAAGCCGTGCGGCTCCCCGCAAACAATCGTAACAGGAAGTTGAAAGGGTCTATACCTGGCGCTCTAATTATATTTTATAAAGTGCAAAGAAACAAACTCCGAATCAGGCTGCAGTCTAACATAATTATATAATTATAGAAAAAAATCAGTTCCACAAGATTAAAATTAAGTCTGAAACATGAGCCTACTGTGCAAAATCTGAACTAAATCCAACAGTCAGTGTCCGAGAAAATCGATTTTGATTCCGTTCACTGGAAAAAAGGCCGCACTACAGTCGACCATAAAATAATAGGCTACTGACGGTCTTTTCTATTCTACATAATTACAGTCTTTGTGTCTACCTGTCTGTGTCCCCGACCGTCTTTCATAAAGGATAATGAGTCAGTTCTATTCACAAAGTAATTTTATTATTATTGTTGTTATTTCCTTTTTGTCTGCGCGTACAAGTGCGCGTATCTATCTGTCTGCTGTTCCCTCTCTTTCTCCTCTTTTCGCACCGTCCTTTTTTCTACTTGTGAGGCTGGTCGGTAGGCGCTTCTAGTAAGGTCTCATTCTGCCCTATCATTCTGTTATATTCTGTCTATTATTTTGCTTTTTCATAGCACAGTGTGGCCGTTGTGTCGACGTGCTGCCTCCAAAGTCAGCCTCAAACTTAACCGGTTCTTTCTAATCGCCATCTCTTTCACTCTTTCTTTCAGTCTCAGCTCACGTTGTCAACAACAGATCCTCTCCCACTATTTAACCACCTACAAGACTCTGAATGTTTTTTCAGTCAACGAAGGCAAGAGGCCCAGGCTCTCGCTGCTGACAAAAGACAGGCCAGCATCCTTCCACCATCCCCACCCCCTCCCTCCCAAACCACCGACAAATTAAAGACACCCCCCCTCCCCCAACAACTACTCCACCCCACCAACCAAGCACCCAAAGAATTTTCAGGGGTTACTGCCAGACCTAGGCACCAGGGACAGTTGGCCTAAACAGTCTGGCACTTTGATGATAATACTTGATGTGAAACAGCTGTCTGGGACCGCCTAAAGGACACTTCCACCCCCCCCCCCCCCAACCCGCACACACACTCTCACCCATCCCCTCGTCAGACCTGTATAATTTTCACGGCTCTGTAGCCATCACACACACCCACACACACACACACACACACACACACACACCCACACACAAAACGGTTTAACTTTCGACACATCTCTTCATTGACTTGTATGAGTTGGTTTCACTTCAACCTGCTGAGCTTCTAATTCTCCGAATTTAATTTCTTTTTTACTTGGATTGCGATGCAGCATTGCACGAAGGTCTACACTACAACTTCGGTGACGTAAATGAAATAGCGACATACTCAGTAAAATGAAATCATAATTTGTACAGGAAATATTTAGGGGTCACAAAACTTGGGGTATTCAGATAGGATACAGATTAAGAACCACCCAGAGGGCAATGGAAAGAAAACTGCTCAACATCAGACTACAGGATAAACTCCCCCCACGCTGAAATACGCAAAGAGACAGCGCTACCGTTCATAGTAAAATCCATGCTACATCAAACACGGAATTGGGCTGGTATGGAGCACGTGGGGAGGGTACATGACAATCGGTGGACAAAACGCTGCACCAGGGACAGGAAGAAGAACAAGAGGATGGCCAGGAAGCGGATAGCAAAACAGAGAGGAGGAACATCTTGGATGAGGGAAAACATCAGACAGAAAAGAATGGAAATCATTATCTGAGGGCTACGTAACATCCTGCAGTTTGCTTAGGTGAAAAGTGAAAATACAGAAAAGACATGCAAAAAGACACAAGCAGGAAGGATACGAAAATTATAATTATGAGATATGGAAATTTTTGTTGTGTTTTTTAGCCTTTAGGACTCAATGTCCTATTTTTGAATCACACTGTCAGGTGGGCTCTCAGTGTTCTGTATGTAGTGAGGGTATTCTAGTCGCAAGCCGCTATTTAAGAAGAGAGACGGAGTGGCCGTGCGGTTAAGCGATCTGTTTTCTTCTTGGCAAGGCGACGGGTGCCGTAGCAGAGGTCGCGGGTTCTAGTCCCATCTTGATCATTTTTCTTTCTTCCTTCTTTCACTCCCGCTTTGCTTTCTTGAGCACTTACTAGGCACTACAACCTTTGTCCGCCTAATACTTATTTTCTCTTAAAACTGCTTGTGTGTACATGGATCGCCAGTGGCTACCCCAGCCCCTTTTCACCTGATTAGTCAAGCAAGCCGCTATTTACAAGGCCTACCTTGAAACTAACTCCAGGTTTCAGATTTATATTTTTCCAACTTTGATATAAAATCGGAATAGGATGCATAAACGGCGCCTTAATACTGAAACAGCTTCTGATTGGTCAATGAAACATGCCTTGAAAATAACGCTGGCGTTAGTTCAAAGGCATACCTTGAAGAGAATAACTTCGATTCTAGTCTAATTACAAAGCCAAACAGAGAATGCTGAGTTGTGTTCACTGCTCATGAATAAACTACCTCGACCCCCTAAAAATAGCCTTTGGAATAAAATCTAGTATATCAATAAAATAGTTTTTCGTGATATTATAATTTCACATTTTTGCATTCATTTGACCACTTCAGAATCAATTTAGCAAGACTCAGATTCTTTCTTTTTTTGTTTTTGTTTGATTTCATGGAGATATTATGTCTGGGCCCTGGAGTGTTAATGACGGCGCCGTAGTCTGTAAGAATATAAATAGTAGTGATCGTGTCAGCTCATTAAACTTTTACGTACATCGCATCGGAAAGATCATACGAACAAAATAATTACAACTGGAACTGGTTTGGATTTGAGAAAGAAGACTTGATGTGGCCATAGGGATAATCACAAAGCTATGCTGAACATGAGACGACTGGTGTGCGTCATAAGAAGACTCGTCTCGAAGACATTATTGTGAATATCATTTGGTTATGTTTTCGGAGGTCTTTTCATTGCCCTTCTTATCATTCTTTTCATTATCTTCGTCGTTATCGTAGCGATACTGTTAGAACTGATTTGTTTTACACTGCGTTTTGCATACCTATCTATGTACCCATCTATCCAT
>OZ007570.1:37755119-37782619 GCA_963931925.1 Onchidella celtica | reverse complement strand
CAAGGGCCCCGGGTTCAAAACCCGTCCGGTGCAGGTATGCTGGACCTTTGGGATTTTTCTCATATTTTCGTGTCCCTGATCCTAGTGGGGGGGGGGGGGTAGGATCGAGTACCTAGTCTTCTCAGATAAGGACGACCCCCCCCCACACACACACAAAAAAAAACCACCCGCCGACCGGCGCTGCACTGTGGCGTCGACGTGCCTGTTCCAGTTATAACTGGGCTGTCATGGCACAAAGGCAAATTTCCCAAATGGGATTAAAGTAGTATACAAAATACAAAATAAACGGATCTAAAATTTCAACAACCCAAACCCAAACAAAATAATCTTTGATTTTATTACTTACCTAAAGGCATACCCACTTTCATAACTATGTGAATGGATCGTACGGTGAAAGTCCAAATTCCTGAGAAAACCCTCCAAAGAATGGGAAAAAAGTTATTTTCTACGGAACTTGAGATTTATTCATATTTTTTAAAGGTTATCCATTTTTCTGCCTTCAGTTTAAATATCGTCACTGCTCTATGCTAATGACATAAGTCCTTTTGACACTTCTGAGATATTAAGAAAACATTGCTTCTTTTCCTGTCATTTGTTGACTTAATGCCATTATGATTCAACTGGATTATTACATTTTCCTACTGGCGCATTTTTTTTCCTTCTGTAATATTATCTGATAGCCCTCGTCCCCAGGAATGAAATGAACCGTCAGTTGCCTTTTGCAATAAATCTGACATATGCTATCATCGTAGTGCATTGACGATATTTTGCTTGAAATCGTCTTAGAAATATTTTATTTGGATTTTCTAAAGAGGTGTGTATTTCACCTTTACCCCGGTTTGCCAGATCTAATCACATGGTATGTGTAAAAAAAATATCTACGTAATCAGTCCAGGTCAAGTTCACTTGCCGAATCATTAAATTTACCCCTGATGAACTGAGTGATGATGGTAAATCATACCCAATTTGGCATATCTTGACACCCCGAGAATAGCAAGGTTCTATGTGACATGTATTTTTAAAGAGTAGGTAGATCACTATTTTTATTACTGAGGGGACACGTTGATCTAGAGGCAAGGTGCTCACCTCTCATGCCGAAGGTATTGGGTTCTATGCCCGGTCGGTGCAGGAATGTTGGGAGCTGTTGTTGTTGTTTTGGGGGGGGGGGCAGGGGGCGGTTCCTCTCCCTGATCCTATAGTGGATAGGGTAGAGCACTTAGCCTTCTCGAATGGGTATGAAAAAGTCGGGAGGGGGGGGGGCACGTGTGCACGTTACGCCACGTAATAATAATACCTGGGCACTCGACGAAGGTCGAGAAGTGCAGGCCGCTGCAGGGAATCCCTGCCATAAAAACACACAGACACAAGAACAAGAGAAATGAAAAAGAAGAAAAGTGAGTTGTAATTGCCAAGAGCTGCGAGAAGTTGCTCAACTAAAGACCTAAACACTTTCTTCTTACTCTCCGAGCTCCTCCGCTCAAGCTTTGGCGTGGGGTATGGATCAGAGGTAATAGTGACCCATCCGTATGTCCACTCAACGCCAATCACATGCTTACTCGGCCAGCAAAAAATAATTATAGGAAGGACTAATTGAGATGAAGGCAGCGGTCTGACGGGCCGGGGGAGTAGCCTAAGGGGGGTGGGGTGGTTTCGTCTATTATTTCTTTGAAACTGTTCATTAGGGTAAAAAAAAAAAAGTGAGGTCAATCTCCTTTGAAAGTTTGGGGGGGGGGGGCGAAAGTGAGGGAGAGAGGCACAGTAAGCTAGACAAGGGGGAGGAAGAGAAAGAGAGAGAGAGAGAAAAAGATAGATAGACAGACAGACAGACAGACGGACGGACGGGCGGATGGACGGTCGGACAGACAGACAGACAGACAGACAGACAGACAGATAGACAGACAAATAGATAGATAGATAGATAGATAAAACAGAATGATAGATAGAGAACAACTTCTAACCTTCTAGCAATATCACTTCTCTCTTTCAGAGCGACCAGAATGATATCTTCATACTATATTACCGTATTTAAAATGACCTCATCATCCATTCACGTTACGCGAACTCTCCATTTCACAAGTACGGTTCTGTAATTAAATGAACAAAGATAACAAAATTGAGTACATGACAACTTCCGCGGCATCACCCATACATTTTACTGGCTGCAGTCTGAGTCTGAGTCTGAAAAAGTGTGTTTGGGGTGGGGGGGGGGCGGGCGGGGAGGGGGATGTGCGCACGCATGTACGTACATACAGAAATACAGACCCGTCGCACATACAGGTGCTAGTGAGTCATTTAGAAAATCTGAACGATATTCTTTTTATTGCATGGCCAAGGAAACAATTTAAAAGAAATAACTGTCTTTACTCTCTAAGTTATTACTGATTTATTTTCACATATTAGGAGGGTTACAAAAAATCATGGAAAATGCTTCGTTGCGTTGGCCAAAAGTTCCTTAACTAAAAAATACTTTGTGTCTAAACTTTGTTTAGGGGAAGAAGGTCATAATGGACATTTGATTTAACTTGATTTTTAATTTACTTAATGTACACACTGAAATGTAATTGGTATACACTTTATTTGGTTGAACATAAATGTGTCACTTAAAATGTGAGTGGATCTGGCGATATCGGGCTTAACCCTTTGACTATTGACGCAGTGAAAGCTGAATTTTCCCAAATCTCTTTATAAAATTATATGAAGAGCCACTTATTTGAATTACAATAGATGGTAAGTATGAATCTAAATTATAATGATATATTCATGTGCATTTAAAAGCAAGTAACAGAGAACCAAAATCTGTAACTGGTAGGGTGGTAAAGGGTTAACAGTAATGCTATGTTGGTATTGAAAGGGTTAAGGCGAAAGACCAAATTCCTCATAGAGGGGAAAATTTCTATGAAAATTTAGATTTACTCATAAACTGAAAGATCAGCGATTTTTCTGCATTCACTTAAAATATTTTGGCTGAAATCGTCTTATAATTAGAATTTTTTTTTTTTTTTTGGATTTTTTAAAAGTGGTATAAAAATGTCACCTTACACCCGATTTCGCCAGATCCACTCACAAATAATAATGACTAAGGCAATACATCTTTTAACCCACTCTGTATTAAACATTGAATTCAGGAATGCAACAGGCGTGTCGAAGGAAGTGCAATAGGATCTTACCAAGAATGGATGGACAGACTTATCAAAACTGTAGAATTTACCCCTGTCCTATGAAATTCTTGCGGTGCGTCCAAACATTTTGGTTACATAATAACATACCACGCTGGAGGTGGTGGTAATGTGAACTTCAGGACTGACGTGTGAACTTTTGTTGGAAACTAGATGTAAAATATGGTCAGACTGACACGTCACCTCCGGTTTGATGCGCGTTTTCTCCGTAAAAACAATTTTAAAAGGACACTTGGGTGCAGAGGAAGAATTTATTTCCTTAAAAAAAAAAACAACCCAAAAATTTGCAAGTTTTCTCTTTAAAAGACAGTCCTAAATGGACATTTTGAATGCCGAAAGGTTTGTGTTCTTTGAAAAAAAAAATAATAATTAAGATTTAGAGGACATTTGGTGCGGAGACGTTGGAAAAGGGGGAGGGAGGGGGACTCAAGATTTATTTGTCAGTGGACGGGAGTGTTGTGGTATAGCTACACAGGAACAGTCTGCAGTCACGCTTGTGACATTTGCTTGGGATTGGCAGCTCCATGGGAAAAATCTGGAGATGTGGCGTTCGCGACACGAGGAAAAGGGACATAATTATCAGGTCAGGTTTTTTTTACTACCAGTCGGTGTGTTCAAAACAAAACTGCTGCGTCGGATCGTTTGTCTGAATGCCTGGACTTGACATACGAATATATAAATACAGGCATACATAAAAAAAAAAAATGTCTACAAGGAGTCCATGGATAGTTTTTATCGGTCAGATCTGGACATGGGCAAAATCTGTCTAATTGAAGAAGAAGAAGAAAAGGAAAGAGCAGCAGAAGAAAAGAAGAAGACGATGAGGAGGAAAAAGAAGATAATAATAATAATAATAATCACGATGAAGAAGAAAAAGATGTAGCAATAGTGTTCGAAGAAGAACAAGAAGAAGAAGCAGAGGTAGACGAAAAGGTAGAAGAAAAGGCAAAAGAAAAGACAGAAGAAAAAAAAAGACGAAGATGACGATTAAGAAAAAGAAAAAGACGAAGAAGAACAAACAGGAGGCTATGCAGATGTTGTCAAATTTTCATAGCTTTTTATCATTTTCATAGCTCAGAAGCCTTAAGGAAAAATGTTCAAAGCGTCACAAGAAAAGAAGAGCGAAAAATGCAGCCAGCCAGCGATCAGACATTGCTGTTTGCACTCTAAGCCCAAAGTCAACGGACAAATTTGGCTTCGTTTGGTCTATAGATCAAGGAACATGACTGTGAACTCGGAAGAATGCTGGGGATATCACAGAGACTCTGGCTCGCTAGAGAGAAAAACCTGCCCTGACAACCACCAACCATGATGATGACTCCGGGCGTGGTTTTTGGTTCAACAACCTCGCCGGCAGTGGACGCTTTGACATCTGAACATTCTTTGCCCAGACTAGCTTAGGGGCCATCATTTTGTTTCGAAATGTTTCTTTTGAATACTAACGAACGCTAAAAGAGATGAGGTTTTCAGGCCTTGACTCTAATATGTATTCCAACAGTAAAAACAACAAAATTATTTGTTATGCCACCTCTGCATACTAAAAGATCTCTAGTTATTCAGAAAATGGAGATAGAACAAACAAGAATTAAGGTCGCGCGATGTCGGAGTCCACTTGCTATGACTTTTGGAAAGTGTGCTTCGATCTTTGCCGATAACCGGACGGCAACCAAATTCTGCGGTGTTTCCGAAATCGACCATTATAAGCTTATGTATATTGTAATTCAGATTCACTGGTTAGCGCTGTTTTTGTTGAATAAACTGTATTTTGTCCGGCTATTTGTGGTTTTAAATTCGAACGAATAAAATTTTCCTTTGGTCATCAGCAAATGGCAATTGAACAAAGCAAAAAGCAAGGCATGTCTCCCTACAGAATTTAGCTCTTGTTACTTATACGTACACACCCCAAGAGTTTTGCGCTAGGAGGGTGCACGTATACGTACCTATCCCTAACCCCGTCCTTATCCTCAACCCTAAATCTTATCGAATCCCTAACCCTGACCCCCCCCCCCACCCTTTCAAACCAAAAAAAAAAAAAAACAGGAGGAAAACAAAAAGAAAATCTGATTGAATAATTAATTAAAGCTGTTGTTATGAACATTTCGGGGGGGGGGGCAGCGCTGTCTTGCTCTGGAATCACAAAAGGCTTTAAGATACGTGCCCCTAGCGTAAAAAAAAACAACTTGGGAGACGTACGTACAATAATTACAATCATAAAACTTTGGCACGTGCGGTCTTCTCCCGACACATTGCAGAATATTTTATATCATGTATATACCGCAATGACATTCTTTTGTCGGGGAAAAACGTATCATTTTAACACTAGCCAAGCTTTGGCATATCGCACAGCCCCATCTGTTTTTGCTTGATACATAAAAACTATTGTTTAGGCATCATCATGTCATTATTTCGACACATCTGATAACATGAGCTAACATTATGAAACCTGTATCAGTTATGGAACAAGAACAGCAAAGAAAGGCACAACAACAGTTACCCCCATCCCCCCAAACCTCCTAGGCAAAACAGAAAGGAGAGCAACCCCCAAGACAAGTGTTGACATCGACAAATACACAGTCATGTTTACATGGACTTTTCCAAAAATTCTAGTAATTCTTTGAAAACAGGTCAGAGAAAGATGATAGCTTATTATTATGTTAGTAAAAAAATGACATTCATGCAAACACTTCCTTTGTGGTGATTTATTGTCTGCTCATTCAAAGAATTCAACTGGATTACAGAGCTCACATTTCACTGTTTTTTCCTTTCTGACAATCCCAATCCCGCTCCCCCGCCCCCCCTCCCCCCCGCCCCAGGTGGGGCAAGGCCCCTCCTCCCGCGGATTTCCCCACCCGTCGCTATCTGCCACTTTCAATGAATGTAAAACTAGGCCCCCCGATAGCCGGATAGATCTTGCTGTGAAAGTGGGCAAAACACTTGTATGTGACATTTCACTTCCTGTGAGCCAGATTTGTGGAGCGCATTTTCCAACTTACGATGCCACTCAAACACACAAAAGCTTTGGGAGAGGGAGAGGGGGAAAAAAACAGTTAAAGAGGGAAGAGGGAACGGCACAGCGATGAAAAATTAGTGCCCAAAAAAAATGATGGTGGGAAATTGTCTGTCTGAACCATTTTCACCAGTAGGCATGACAAATATCATCCTATTTCTGTCTGATGGTTTAAATCATTGGCCCTTCTGGCAAGTCTGAATTGTCAGTGTACAGAGCTACGAGACAGCAAATAGATCTACCAGGGGAAAACCCTGGACTCCTCTCACTGTACAATACCATTTGTGATGCCCAACAATAAAGCTGCAGATTTAGTTTGTAACATTTCTCTCTTTCTTTAAATGAAATTAATGGGTAGAAAACTACTTTTTTTTTTCTCCGTTTTACGCCAGAGAATATCCCTGGTACCATACTTATAATTATTTTGCCGCAATGACGTCTCTATATACCAGAGGCCTCTTAGTTGCCTTTGAAAAATTCCATCTCCCGTTTTTCAAAACCCGCATGCTAAAAAAAAAAAAAAAACACAGAATGTTGTAAGGCAATCAGTGTTCAAGAAACCTGGCTGAAGGGAAAAACCACAAGCCGATTCCTCTACTTTTTACAGATGAAGATATTTTTCATTAATTTGTTTCGAGGAAGTATCTTCTTCAAGAATATCGCTGGGTGGGGTTTCCAATGCCTGAATGTTTTTCTAGGTGCTGTGTATAAAACCTTTGCAAATCCAGGGCGAAAAATTCTCATTTTTAACTCCCTGTTTAACACAAGCTGGAACAAAAGGGTTTCTCGTTGGGCCTTGCTTGAAAAGACAACAACAAACAAAAAAAAAAGGAAAAAGGGAAAAGGCGGGGATGGGGTTGGGGGGGGGGGGGGGGGACTAATATTTCCGTGTCATCGTTCTGACATGAAGTATCATTTTCGGCTTAAAGTTTAATTGACGACAAAAAATTCTTCCAAGTGAAAGCAAAAACCGTGGAGTGGCTACCGTAAAACTGCAGGCTGCAACAAAAGAGACTGTGCTGCACAACCAGGAAAATAAGTGTAGCTTCGGTGCTGGAGAATAATAATAATAATAATAATGTATAGCATTTATATAGCGCATATCCATTTAAAATGCTCTATGCGCTTTACAGAAACAACATGTCAACCACAGAGCAGAATGGAGCTGCCTGCGAAGCGCTCAACACACTGCACTGCTTCTTTCTCTCTCCCTGTCTCGCTCACTCTCTCTCTCTATCTCAGAGCAAATTGTAACGCAGCCTGTTAGGCGCAGTTCACAACTCACAACAGTTCACACTCACAGCAGTTCACAACTCACATCAGTTCACAACACACAACTCAAATAATATTTGAATATTTATTAATAACAATATATATTTAATAATGAATAATAAATTTTGTTGCTGCTGGTGGGGAGGGGGGGGGGGGGATGATATGGATAAATTTTAATCTATTAATTTCAATTTTCAATTTTGCCCGGGCAGCGGCCTTTCGGCCTGCTCTTTACGATTTCCAACTGCCAAGGTATCTTTAACGTGCGCAACGTGCACACGGGCCCTCCGAATTTTTTCGTCCTTATCCGAGAAGACTAGGTACTCGATCCTACCCCCCAATAGGACCAGGGACTTGAAAATATGAGAAAAATCCAATTTCCAACATGCCTGCACTGCCCGGGTTTAGAACCCGGGACCCTTGGCATGAGAGGCGAGCACCTTGCCTCTAGACCACCTTGCCCCCAAATGAAAGAAAACTCGAAGAGAAAACAACACAACTGAAGAAAGGACACAAAAATAGAAAGGTTCGCCAGTACAGTATTTGTATGTGGAGTAAAACCGCATAGCGTTCAAACGTGATGGCATAATCAAGCATTGATGTATTTGCACTTTGAGCTCATATCAGGTTTAAGGCTTGCATTAATGTATTTGCACCTTACAGAGCTCATATCAGGTTTAAGGACATAAACACGACAAATATAGAAACACGGAAGTAAACATGAGATATCTCAGCTTTCAAATGTCTTTAATACTTGACTCATGGACTCGCGCCAAACTATCATTTTACAGTAAAGACTGGAATTCACGTACTCTGGATTGTGTATTCAGTTTGCTTAATTTACAGCTAAAGTTATGTACGAATATCAGCACAGGATATAATTATAATGTCCCAATTTTCAAATGTCTTAATACCTGACTCGTGGTCTAGTGTAAGAATTTATTATTTTACTGGAAATGCTTTGAATTACACAGTATTTTGAATTGCTTTCTGTTTTTTTAACACTCTGAAATACCGATAGTATGGTATTATTCTGTAATTATTCATGAATTGCCCTTGCATAATCATCGGTAAAATATATTAAACCGAAAGTAAATTATTCACAATGTGTACTTGAAAAGACTGCAGTACGCAGTAACCACATATAAAAGTAACAAGGAATTTGAAAACCATAAATTTTCCAGCCTGGACAAGCAAACCAAGGGTTAATCTGCAGCCGCCGGAGAGGCGCCTAGGATAGCATACAGAATAATTATAATGTCCAGGTCAACCGGCTCTCTAAGGAATGCTGTCTGGACAAAGTCTTTGATGGAAACAGTGCAAATAGTGTATGCATAGAGTTGAGTGTGTGACTCTGTGTAGAGCAGGGGTGCGCCTTTCTCATACAGTTCAGCTACTGACTGTAATAACCTGGGCCATCTCTGGACACAGGGCCTAATTTTTCCCTTCAACTGTGTGCGATATATTTACTCAGAACTAACGTCTGTACCTGACATTTTGTATGATCGACATTCTTTGGAAAACACTAGTGATCCGTGACGTAGCGAGGAACAAAATGGACAAAAGATGGCCTTTCTACATCACTTTTTTTTTTCTTCAATCTCACATTCATCCTTCCAACCCAAAGACAGTCTTAAAAAAGCCTCAACAACCAAAAACAGAAAAAGGTTGCATGCTGCGAAACTCTGCATTAGAAAACAACAACAACAATAATATCAAAAACAACAACAAAAACAACAAAAAAAACCATTCAATAAATATCACACACACACACACACACACGCGCACACACACACACACATACACACACACACACACACACAAAATTAGAAACGAAAGAGAGAAAAAAAAAGCCCGTGGTCATAAAAAGACCTTCATTAGTAAAAAAAACAACAAAAAAACCCACCTTTACAAGTGAAACAATATATGAAACACACATACTATTACACACAAGAACTTTCAAAATACAGCCGCAAAGACAGACTCACACACAGACTAGATACACACTAAATTCTTGGTCGTCCTTTCTCCGCATGTCTTTTCTGGCCTTCTGCAAAAGAAAAACATCTTGAATACACTTTCTTCTGAATGTCCTCTATCTATCAGTCAAATTTAATATTCCAGGCTGCAAGTACACAGATCACTGACACTATTTCCGCAAACAAATAATTATTACTATAATCTTTTTATATTGGCGTCTCATTTCTCATTTAGGGAGAAAATAATTATCTAATGATATCTTCTGCCACAGAAATGTTCTCTCTCTCTCTTTCTCTCTCTCTCTCTCTCTCTTTCTCTCTCTCTCTCTCTCTCTCTCTCTCTCTCCCTCACCCCCCCCCCTCAGTGCTAAAAATGATCATCTCCATTGTCACAAATAAGGAGATAATCACTTCTTGTTGCACTGAATCGACGATTTTATTCTCTCTCTTCCCCCTTCTCTCTTTTTCTGTTTTTCTCTCTCTCTCTCCCTACACACACACACTCTCTCTCACACACACACACACACATTCTCTCTCTCTCTTATACACACAACTCCTCTCTCTCTCTCTTGCCCTCCTTCCCCCTCTCTTAATAACAAAATGTGTGGTGCGACATCACCTCGGCGTTGTGTAATCCTTCGAGCATATATTTTACATGCCATCCCACAGGAACCAATTATCAGTTGACAAGAGCAAAGGGTTTTGTTTGTTATATTTTGTTTGGAAAGAAAAAAGGGAGGGAGGGGGGGGGGGAAAGCCAGACGTACAAATGATACAGTGAGACAGAGAAAATCCATCGTCGTGAAGAATAACATTATCAACTTGATAAAGGGAGAATGTGCCCTATACAAGACATATTTTATCTCCTCCCACGTAATACATGTAATAATATCATTGCGCTCGGATTTGAGCTCTCCTGGTGGTTATTTATCAAACGGCGATAACTAGACCTGTCGGTGCGCCCAGCACGGCCGTACAACCACGGCCACCTCGATTGTGCCCCATACGTCTCTCTGTTTTAAGCCCCCCCCCCCCCCCCCTCCGGCTTTTTTTTTTTTAATGATTTGTTTTGTTTGTCCTGCAGAAAGTTTAAACAAACGAAAGAGAAATGGGAAAAAACATGACAGGGGTTTTCGTACCCCGGGGGGGGGGGGGCGCCTGCCCCCGAAATGAAGAGTCGTTACCCCCAGGATTGCCTCTGCCTGATCGATTTTCTATGAAAATCGAATCAAAAATGGTCAATTTCCCATCTCCATCTGCGCTGGCCCCGTCCTACCGGCTACATCAGAATCTCCCATCTCCACATCTTGATTTCTCCGCAACCATGCAACTTCATTTTGGAAGACGAAGAAGTAGAAGAAAAATGTAAATCACATTGACTTAGCCCTCTGGGTATGGATTTTTTGTTTTTTTCGCTTGAATCGCTTTTGCATTTGTAACTTGATAACTGGAGGGGACAAAATGGCTGTTCTTCGGGGACCGTAGCCTGATTACACAGTTGAATAGAGAAAATAGTGAGTTTGTGTTCACAGTTCAGCTATAGACTACTGTATAAAATTAATGAGTGTTGTTACAAGTACGTACGACCCCCAATTTTTTTAATTTTTTTTTTTTTGCGCTAACGGCACGTATTTTAAAGCCTTCCGTGGCTCCAGAGCTAGAGAGCTCCTCCCGAAATATTCCTAACAACAACATTAAGTCATTTTCTTTTTGTTTTCCTCCTGTTTTTGGGTGGAAAGGGCAGGGGGTGCAGGGTTAGGGATTCCATAAGATTGAGGGCTGGGGATAAGGACGAGGTTAGGGATTGGTGCGCGTACGTACGCGTCCCTAGCGCAAAACGTTTGGGGTGTATACGTACTAGTAACAACAGCCTTGGGATCATTCGACTACCTAGAGTGTGAAAACCATGCTGATGTTCATAAAATGACGCTCCGGTGGTATTTCCTGACCTTGGTTCTTGTTTGCTCCAACTCGACCTTTTGCACAATCGAGAAATTCGATGTTAAACGTTTGCGGCTTTAGTATTATGATAAGGAGTTGGTATAAATGGAAACAAAGATCGGTTTGAGCTTGACAAGTGCCATAACGCATTTTAAACCAGTGACAACGTGGGCATTATTTTGTTATACCTCCTCTACATACTAACAGATCTCCAGGTTTTCAGAAAATGGAGATAGAACAAACAAGAAGTAAAGTGATGATTTTACAATTGTGGCGATTACGAGTTCGAGTTTCACATTGTATAAAGGTAAAAGAATTGTTAGATAACAATTCAAAATGGGGGAGGAGCTGAGGATCAGGAAAGCCCCGGGACAGAAAGGGGGAGGGAGGGGGGGGGGGGAGAGGAATGTGGCCTGGGACTCTGAGAACCACTCACTGGTGTCGACATAATGTCGCAGCCGTCACAGCTGCCAGAGACCACCAGCAGTCGGATGCCACAACCATCATCGTTGTGTCTGACCCCGACCATCTCTTTATTTCCAATTCAGGTCCGGTGTCTCTGTGCCAACCCTCCCTCCCCCCCCCCCCCCCACACACACACAAACAAACACACAAACTGTCGATTCTCTTGTTTAAAAAACAACAACAGCAACAAACGAAGAGATATTTACACACAAAAATACATACCGTATGCAAAGAGAGAGAGAGAGAGAGAGATTGAGAAAGAAAAGGAGAGACAGGGTGAGTGAAAGAGAGAGAGAGAGAGAAAAAGAGACAGAGAAAGAAAGAGAGAAAACGAGAGAGAGAGAAAGAGAGAAAGCGAGAGAAAGAGAAAGAAAGGAGGAGGAAGAGAGCGAAAGAGAAAGAAAGAAAGGGAAAGAGAGAGAGAGAAAGAGAGAAAGCGAGAGAGAGAGAGAAAGAGAGAGAGACCCTTCAGTCACCAATTAATGTAGCTGGCCTAAATAATCTATAACATCATGTTTGAATGATCACCGGCCAAAAGTGACCATTTCCTAAACTCCTCTCTAACACCCCGAAATTACAGCATTTTTGCCTCTTCTTTTTGTCCTCTTAATTTGAAAAAAAAAAAACAAAGAAAGAAAACGTTTTTATTGTGTCTTCTAGGTCAGTCCCAAGGCGCTCATATCTATGGCAATTGTCTGAGAGCAACCTTTCATTTGATGCGACCATAATCAATACAAGTTCGTATTAAGCCAGTCGATTTCCATTCTCTGTAACAGCAATAGAATGTCCCTTGTTGAAGAACTTGCTGGCCACTACAACCACCGACTCTGTCCTCCCCGGGTTTTAAAACTATTCGCTGCCCTTATTTCTTATCTTTACCACCACGCTGTACGAACTACTTGACACTGAAGAACATCCTTGTAGGTCTTTATTTCAGGTGGTTCGCTGCTCTTGGCATTTACACCTGACTTTTGTTGTTTTTATTTTTCTTCTGCTTGTTTCTGTGTGTTTCTGTGGTAGGGATGAGTTTTTTTTTGGAATTTTGCCCGGGCAGCGACTTTGTGTGACCTGCTCTTCTTGGCTTTCAACTGCCAAGGTATCTTTAATGTGCTCGACGTCCTCACGGTCCTCCGAGTTTTTCGTACTTATCCGAGAAGACTAGGTGCTCGATCCTACCTACCATAGAAGCAGGCACAGGAATTCTCCCCTACCCCCTAAAAATGCCAACATGCCTGCACCGACCGGGGATTGAACCCGGTACCCTCGACATGAGAGGCGAGCACCTTGAATCTAGACCAACGTGGCCCAACGTTGAAGAACATCATTTTGTCTGATAAACATAATTATATTCACTTTAAGAAAGACCTCAGAGAGTTTGTGCAGCATTCATGATGTTTACTCGGGTACTTTAACTCTGATTGCTCACGTACCACAGATTCGTAGAGTTTAGTACACTTCCAATGTATACCAGTCTATCCTGTCCCTTACTTCTTTCCTTTATTATGACGTGTAATGATTCATTAGACCAATGTTTCTCAGGGTGGGAGTTGACAATAATATTATTTTGGTGGGGCAAGAGATTTCAGTATGGGGCGTAAGAATTTTTCATAGAAATCTCAATTTCATGGTGTATTTTAACTTAACTCTGAGATAAACTGTTGTTTGTTTATGAAACTGGCCCAACGAATTTAACAAATATGCAACCAGTGTCAAGGGCAAGGCTCCCACTGAAGTAAAAAAACGTGAATAAAACTTGAAATAAAGTTTTAATTGAAGCTTCTCTGGAAAGTGAATGTATACGTATTGAATAATAAATATTCTTAAAATCTCTTTGTACACTGTATACTTTGTCCGATCGTAGTTGGGCTCAGATTGTTGTTGTTGTTGTTTTTAAAGGAAGTGGGGCATGGGACAAAAAGGGTTGAGAATCACCGAATCAAATGCTCGGAGACGTGATGAGTCAAACCACAGCGGAATTAAGAGCTGCCGGACCCAATAATTGTCATCTCTGCTGTTCCCTGTAAAAGTATAAAATCCTGCCGTAGGGTGTTTGGTGTATGTTGCAATGTTTTTGGTGTGCGTACTTGGCAAAACTAGATAACCCCAGCGCGGGAACCAACGAGTGCCAAAATAGTCGGCAAAAATGCTTCAAATGCTTCAACGCAATGTCGCCGCAGATCATGAAATCGACTTTCCAAATCGCTGGCTCTATCACGAAACCGCGCAAGTGCGAATGACCTAATTTTGCAGAAGAACGGGGAGACATGTTGCTTAATATGCACTCTTCATCTCAAATAAATACATTTTCAGTTATAAACATTTGAAAGACACTGCCCGTTCGTAAATTGAGAAAATAAAAATTCCCTCTGTGAGTTCCGAGAATAATTTTTCTGGAAAAAATCATCTACATTTGTGCGAATACACTTGAGCGGTTTTATAATAGAGTCAACGAAATACTAAGTGTTCTCTTCGGCTTCCAGGTCAGTGTTAGCTAAAGATATCAAATGTATAAGTTATCACTGCATTTGTAATACTGTGGACAAAATACTTTAATACCACTATGGCTGAAGAACGGTTAATCAACGATAAATGTTTGAATTCAAATTCCATTGACATCTCGATAGATAGCAGATAATGGATAAGTACGTAACTGTTCGCCCTTTTGTCGAGCTTTACGCCAACTGACTTACGATTTCGTTTGCAGTAGACAATGAAAGTGCAGTTTTCACAGCCGCGCGCCTGTCTTCCTGAGCTGTCATAACAAATGTTCATGTAACATTTGACGTACATGTGACCCATCTCGCAAAAGCAAGCTAAACAACTAACCAATACAAATAACAAAGACTTTACTACAGCCGGATATCAGAATGTCACGTAGAGATGTAACGTATATTCACATAAGCCAGTCATGAAGACACACATACACTGCAATGATACCAAAGCGGTATATTATATAATGTTCTCACTGGAAGATTGTGGAAAGTATAGTGATTATAATGTTCGTTGATGAGGTATCAGAGTAACAGCACTACTCCATACTCAAAGGTACGAAAAAACGTAAGTGAGTGCATGAGGGGGGTGAGAAAGTGCCGGGAGGGGGGGGGGGGGATTGGCACTGAATGATTGAATGAGCGAATGGATGGGTGAACGAATAACTTTTATTGGATAACCGAATTGCGTGACCAATTCGTCGCTATGGTGCAAGACTCCTGTAACTAACATTTTTGGCCAAAATCACTTTTTTCATTCTTTGGGTCTGAAAATCAATAGCGCACCTTGACAAAAGCTCGTAGCTCAATTCTTATAAATAACGATATTGAAATAATCAAGTTCATTGTCTTTACAATATTACATAAGCCAAAGAAAATCAGTTTTTTTTTGGCTCTCCGGTAAATTTTTTGAAATGTCAGTTGCAGGAGTCGTGCAGCATAGCGACGAATTGATTTGTTTTTGTTCGTATTTATGTGGACTAGTTTGCCATTTCCCCCTCATTCGGCCAGACCTTTGCCTGCTGTAATTACTCATGTACCCCTGCCTGACACTTGTGGTCAATCTGGGCAGAAAAGCTCTGAAATTCTGTGATTTTCCTAGCCTGGTTCGTGTGTTCGATGTTGGCAATCTCCGATTTGCATAATGATCACAGCAATAACAATAATAATGATAATTAACGATGAGAAAAATAAGAGACCGGCGACAGCAACAACAAAAACCAATGTTTATTCACATTCATTTCAGCCCATTCTGTAATGGAGAAAATATCCATCCGCTGAACTAACTGGCTCGGATGCGAATTCATATTGCGATGGCTGAGTTTGCCATAATTCCAAATGGTGTTGGAGATGTTCTGTTTTTTTACACGCTGTGTGTGCATTATCTTCTAAGACCCATTTCACGGAGAAAAGGCTTCTTCTCATCCAGTTTCCATTTCCAAGGCTTCGTCATGCGCCTGTAGTTCTGTTCTCTGATTTTACCTTAAGAATCCAGCACGGAGGTTTCAAACTGCAACCAAGAAGTTCTGGAAACTGAATGGACTAATTATCCAATGGTATAATTATAGTAGGGCCACCACAGACTATTCTCCCGTTTGTTGTGCATAAGGATTAAGCTTAAGAATTAACCTTCGCCGTATGTCGCGCGTGTATTGGACCCAGAAGCAATAATAGACGTTTGCAAAATATCTTATTTCTGGGAATTTTGTTCTTGAAATTCCAGGTATTCCTCAATGATGTCATTGCCCATCTTCTCATTGTCTTAAAAGTTTAAAATATGCACATGCGTGCTCACCAATGCACTTGCACTTTTACTATTCCTACCCGTACGTCACGGGGTCTCACAGAAATGAAATGCGCTGTTGAGAGCAATATATATCAGAAAACCTTCCTGGTGAAACTTCTTAGCTTTCGTCTCCAGCTTTTTCAAGCCTTCATTTCCACGGGAGAGAGAGACTGAACCAGAGCGCTCACGGCTCCTTCTGGGAAAGCACAAAGAAAACGTGACGGCGTCTCGACATTATGGAGAACCTGCACAGCTTCAGAAAATTACTTCGGAAATGCATCTCGATAGCTCTAGAGGACACTTTTCGCTTTTCTTTCTCATCCAGCCTCTTGCTTTTCTGCTTCCTGGTTATATTCCAATCTGAATTTACAGAGCCAATGCAGAAAACAAAAACAAAAATAAATAAATAAACAAACAAACACACAAGAATTAAAAAACAACAACAAACAAACAAATCTTTCCGTCAGATCTACATCGTAGTCTCGACATTTATGACACTTTTGAGATATTAAGAAAAAAACTTTTTTTTTCCTGTCACTTGGTGACTTATGCCATTATGATTCTCTTGGATGATTACATTTTCCTATTGGTGCATTTCTTTTTCTATAATATTGTCTGGTAACTTTCATGCTGGTAAAGCCAGTGAACTGTCAGTGGCCTTTTGCATAAGGCTGACATATGCCATTACCGTAGAGCAATGACGGCAAGTCTATTATGAATCCATGGGTCTTATTAATGACCACGACAATTTGCAATTTTTCTTTTTCAACTCCAAAGCAAAATCAAGCTGCTTAATTAACTCAAAAACAACAATCAGTTTCAGATTACCAGATGAGGAAACAATCACAAATTTATCAGTTTCAGACTATCGTTTGATCTAAACAACTACAATCATGTCCATTAAACAAATAAATCAGCTAAGCCGCAGAGGAGAACAAATCAAAACTGCACACAGCGTGCACACCAGCTTGAGAGTCAACGAATGATTTGCAACAGGTTTACTGAACTACTCGACTCATCATTGCTCATCACTGCACCATCTGGCACTGAATCACCCTGCGGCATTTTTTATTTATTTATTCAACATTGCAAAGAATAATGGGGAAACAACCTTTTCTGTTTCATTACCATCCCTCATGACGGTCATTGGAATTTTACACTTGAAAATTTAACTGTCTCTGCTGTTGAAATTCATGATGATTAACAATGATGGCGTGACGTGGGGCTCAGCCAGATTCCATCATCCGTGATCCAATTACCCTGAGCTTCAACATCATACGGCACATAATGATCCAGAAGATTAAACACATAAAGTGTGACTAAAATCTAAAATCATCCCCCTACCCCCAAAAAGTACAAAAAAAATTATCATGAGTATTTTCCCTCAAAGCATCCCCCACCCCCTCTCCCTCATCCCCCCCCCCCCGCAATGTGGGAAAGAATAGGAAACAGTCTCAATTGATATTGAGGATCCGGGCATTTAAAAATGACTTTGAATTCTTGTACACATATAAAATTAATATTTAAAACTGATACTCATTCAGACTAGGTCATGTGTCAAATGGCTGTTGTTACTTGTACGTATGTACCTCAAGCGTTTTGCATTAAGGGCGCATATGTGTACGTACCAATCCTTGACCCCGTCCTTATCCTCAACCCTAAATCTTACCGAAACCGTAACAGTGTCCCCAAGTTCGCACACATCTAGAACAACAGCCTTTGTCCAAGTTTTAACTAGCAAGCCAAGAGAAAATGCTCCTCGACTTTTGTTGAATGTCAACTTCTACAGTCTGCATTGACCGGGTAATATGCAGACAACTTTATATATTTTCTTTCACTGTACCAGTGTCGAAAACTATTTATGAGTTGACATTCTTTGGCCATATTGTAACTCTGTTAAGATACATTTTAAATCTCCACTACATATTATTATCATATACACACATATATATATAATATAAGGAAAAGAGCGTCTTGAAAACGTAGGTTGTAAGTGAAAATGATGGCCTTTGAAAAACAAACGCATCTAAAGATAAGAGACCCACTGTTGAGGGAGACCCACTGACTGTTGTGGGAGACCCACTGTTGAAGGAGACCCACGGTTAACATGCACCAGACTGTTGCAAGTATGATCCGAGTTTCAAGGCGGTCCAACCGCTCCCTTATTCTATTGTTCGTGAAAAACCCATGTTACTCTTGACACCTGGACTGTATCAAATCTCAGTTCAGCCAGTGAACAACGGATTTGTTCAGACTGGGTCACAGAATGAGGTAAGCACACAGCAGCACGCTCAAGGGACTAGTTCGACCTTAAAACTTACAGTGAAAATGCAGATAGAATTTCTTCTCCAGTGGGGATTCAGTGATGTAATGCCTTCTGACAAATTGATAAATTAATATCAAATAATGACAGATCAAATCGTCATATTAGGTTGATACTAAGGTGTATTTAGCCCATTAACTTGATTTGTAGTCTCTTTCCTATATCCGTAGCCACTTTCCTGATGCCGCATGTCTTAATCACTTTCCGGTCCATAGACACTTTCCAATGCCGTGGTCACAAATACTGTCCTCACTTTCCGATGCCGTGGTCGCAAATACTGTCCTCACTTTCCAATGCTGTTGTCAGTTTCTACATCAGCAGTAACCATCCAATGAGCTGGTTTATTATTCTTAATAATGTCATGGTTACATTACATATTTACTCTTTGATATTCTATGCTTGTGCATGGCCAGGAACCTCATCAGTTGGTCAAAACAGCGTAACCAATGTACTTGGCATTGGAAATTTCATCACACGCAGCAGCAACTTAAGTTTTCCCTCGCGGTGTTTCCCACTCTTAGTCGACTCACAAATAACTTCAATAGGATGATTTTTGTCCCACGGCACCGCCGTCTGAGGGCATTATCAATAGATAGCGGTGTTGTCCGGAGTTGGCCATTCAATGTCGCCAAATTACGTGAACTAATCTATGGAAAGCGTGACATTGTCGCTTTACTGGACTGGGTCTGAGGGCAATTTCAAGGAAAATACAACATGTGGTATCCTTGAGTTGCTAAAAATGGCTGACCTAAGTGAATTTATTTCCAACCAAATCTGCTGCGTGCTGGCGCTTAGACGAAGAACTTTACGTTGCGTCAAGCGCAAACAAAAGCGTAAATTTTGTTCTTTGGTAAATTGCCTGTTTTTGTCTGACACGGCACTAAAATTGCGTCTACTTAGTTCACGAAATGTTTTTGTAGTAAGAAGGAAATAACATAAATGATCTTTCACATTCATGGGTGGTCGATGGACGCTTCGGGTGGAGTCTCCTTCAGTCCTATCGTTCTAGTAAAATATTCTGTCTGTCGTCTTGCTTTTCCTTAGCACAACGTCACCGTTATCGTGTCGACGTGCATTCTCCAAATTCAAACTCAAACTCAAAACTCACACTCACACCCAAAGAGCCATCTTTAAAAAAAAAAAAAAAGGAGTTTAAAAAGTAAAGAAAAATGAAGAGTTGTCTGCTCATTTAGCCTGAAATATATCAGAGCTGACGTGTCTGTAAAATGGAAAAATCGGCCGGTTTTTCCCAGTCGCAAGGAGAACTCAGCATCCAATTAACGAAACAAATAATGACAACGCTCTCAAAATTTGGGATCAAGCACAACTAATGGGACAGCCATCGGCGTTGGTCTCGACCTATTTAACTGGCGCGTGCACACGACGTGACGGCTCATACATCAGCTTGTAATGATTGGCTCAGCTGACATTTGAAGACACTTAGAGATTTCTCTCCAGAATGTGTAAGGCTTTAGAGCGAACGCGGCCAATTACTGACTGCGAAGAGTACCACAAACCAGCGAAATCTTGTAGTCATGAACCGGCATAGACACTGAACTGCTCTCTACCGCAAAACGGTTCTCAGCCTGCCCGAAGGTGATCTCACGCTTGGCTATTGCGTTTACATTAGAATGCAGGATTTTCAACAGAATTTTTCAGCTTCACGACTACCCGTGAACATCATTTTTTATCTTTAACTTTTTTATACAGAAGACAGCCATTTTCACATGTTCATCTTTAAAGGTAAAATTTTTAATTTCTTCTGACTCGCAGGAGACTCGTAGTATGCCACATCCCATCTTCAACATTGAAGAATACTTGTCTCTAGCGATAAAGTTTCAGTATGCTTTCTAGGTGATTCTGTCTTTTTTAATTATAGTTCACGTGCTCTGGGAAAGTCAAAAAGTACCGGTAACGAACTACAAACATAGGATACCCAAATTGCCGTGTTATGGAAATAGAACGTAGACGCTAAATCTAGGTCAAATTCACTTTCTTAACGCAATGTTCAAGAATGAAATCTGTTGCATCTTTCTGTCTGGATTATAATTTTGTACAGCTAAAGCTATGTTTTCATATGTACGGTAACGGAAACGGAAAGGTAAAAAACCATTTAAGTAGTGAAATAGAAGCAATGTTTTCATGTGTACGGAAACGGCGTTTCCTATTATGAGAACACTCTTTCCTTTTACAAATGGATGGATTTTTTAAGGTTTCCGTTGCAGTTTCTGTTGCCGTACACATGAAAACCCAGCTTTAGGGGGGGGGGGGGGTATCATACTAGGCTTCTGCCGTTATTTCTTTGGCGTACATTTTGCGGGCAGCATCTGACTGTACCTGGCCGGGCTTACTATGATACGGTCTTCTCGGACTTACTAAAAAAAATATAGGAAATTATGGTGTGCATTTTTTGCCTGACAGCATCTGATTGTGTCCCACCGTGCTGAGTATGATACCCCCCCCCCTTATACTTGCTTTTGGTCATCAATGGAACTTAAACAAAAGGATAACGGGGAACGCAACTCCAAAGTTTTCTGAGCGTAAGACTCTGATTTTGGCACATGCAGTCTTTGTCCATACAACGGCAGCACAGCGCTCTTAAAAGATACTACTTGGGTAGAAGAGACACCGTGGAGTTACTCATAGACACAGTTAGGTTAATTGCAGGTGTCAGCTGTCTTTTCAGATTATTTTGATGCACTTCACACGGTGTCGGAAATACTTTTCTGTCTTCCTATTCTCCTTTTTTTTTTTTTTGGTTCTTTTGTCTCTCTGCCATTTCCCTCGTTTTCTCTCTTATTCTTTCGGGGAATTTGACTTCTTCCTCTTCCCTACTCCCCCTTCTCCCTCTTTTAGCTCCTTGCTCATACACAATGGAAACTACGCAGACAAACTGTAAACGTCATTACATCCAAATCACTTTGGTCACTTGGATTATGGCGTTTAAAGTCAATCTGCTGTGACGCGACCTTAACTTAGTTCTTGTTTGTTCCAGCTCCACGTTTTGCAACAACTGAGACAATGTGGAATGTTTGCGGTTTTAGTTATTGTGATAAGGAGTTAGAAGAAACCGGAACTGTGGGAAACAGCTTGTTACGTGCCACAGCACATTTTAAACACGTCTCAAAGTGTGCATTTGTTATACCTCTTCTACATACTAAAAGATCCTCAGTTTTTCAGAAAATGGAGACAGAACAAACAAGAGCTAAGATCGCATGTGGGAGCAGTTAAAGACTGTGGGTACAACAGTAGACTATCCCAAACACATTAAACATGACCAGACGGTCACAAAGAGACCTACTGCACTAACAGCATGCAGCTTTGCACTGATGATAGTATTATAAGGGTACACGAGAATTTTCAGCAAGAGATCTTATTGTCAAAATATATTTGGGAGTTCCATATCAAATACTGAGGAAATATGAGCATCAGAGCAGCTTGACACTGATTACTTTTTAAAAATAGTACAGAATTTGTACCAGTAGTAAAAATATGAAAACATCATAGATATCAAAATAGTAATAATAATAACAATGATTTTTTTTAAAATGATAGTATAACAATAATAATAAATAAACAAAAAAACAAACAAACAAACAAACGATCGAGGCACGAAAAATACGAATGGGGACCACAGCATGAACGACACCAAAATCTAAACACAAAGTATAATTTACAAAAAACTAACTATAATATTATGTTTCCCTTTCCCTGAGACAATCTAACTAGACATATAATTATAAATGCCTACGGAACTGAGGGCAAGATAACTCAGGGGAGACGGGAAAGAAAAAAAAAAGAATTTATCAAATTGCCAGGGACAAAAGAAATAGAAAAGAAAGCAGGGACGGCCATGACAATGGCAATCTCTACAGGAATACAATAGGAATGTCCCCGGGCAGGATTTCCCCCCTCCGTCTCGCTGTCTCCTTAACCTGTTCTGTGTACTGATTCCCACGGGCCTGTAGCCGTGAGCCTTCAGCCAACACGTCGTAGGAACGACCTGTTCAAAAGTCAGCGTACGCAGCGTCCACCTGCTTTTAATTTTGCAGTGATGCCCGGTGTATAGTTAAGCAGTGTACAGGGTAGGCATAGTCCACTGGAAAATGTCCATTGTGCGTGCAGGACTTTTTGAGTGTTGCATTTGGGACAGAATAGAGAGAATGGGGTGGGTGAGCGCAGGGTAATAGGGAGGGGGCGGGGGGGGGGCGTGGGAGAATACCTCATGCCTCTATGGAGCCTTATGGTTTCCACGGTCATCTCCCACTCTATCTCTCTCTCTCTCTCAATCTCTCAAATTTCTCTCTCTCTCTCTCTCTCTCAATTTTCTCTCTCTCTCTCTCTCTCTCTCAATCTCTCAATCTCTCTCTCCCTCTTAATCTCTTTCTCTCAATCTCTCTCTCTCTCTCTCTCTCTCTCTCCCGCTCAGTCTCTCTCTCTCAATCTTTCTCTCTCTCTCTCTCTCTCTCAAATTTATCTTCATCCTTCTGAACGCCCACTTCCCTTACCTCAAAATAAAATAAAATTTAATTCGAAAAAGGATTAACATTTCTTCATTAGCACTTCAATCTGTGGTTAAAAATTTGTTCTGGGTGTTTTCAACTTGAGCAAAATCTGGCCACCGTAAGAAGAACCTTTGCTCCGGGTCTGACCTTTATACAGTGTGTTGGCGTATGAATATTCCAGATTTTATCTCATCAGAGAAAGACTTTTTTTTTTTTTTGAACAGTATTATTGCTCCTTGGAAAGTTGTATTTTAAAAATATTCCTCAATGGAAAGCTTAGTTCGGCTTAACTGAGCTTAGAAACCTTTGTAAAAGCTCACAAAGTTATAATTTCCAAGTAAAAAATTTACTAGAGCTCGTGAAACTAGAGTAGATCTATCCAAATTGTAATTACACAAAATATTCAACATACTCCAAAAAAAAAAAAAAAAAAGATAGATTGAGAGATAGATAAACAGACAGACGGACGGACGGACGGACAGACAGACAGACAGACAGACAGACAGACAGACAGACAGACAGACAGACAGACAGACAGACAGACAGACAGATAGATAGATAATTTGATAGATAGATTAAACAGATAGATTGGATGGATGGATGGATGGATGGATGGATGGATGGATGGATGGATGGATGGATGGATGGATGGATGGATGGATGGATGGATGGATGGATGGATGGATGGATGGATGGATGGATGGATGGATGGATGGATAGATAGATAGATAGATAGATAGATAGATAGATAGATAGATAGATAGATAGATAGATAGATAGATAGATAGATAGATAGATAGATAAAATTAGATTCCAGTGAAAAGGGAACCAGACAAAGGTTTGTCCTTTTTTTTGGTCAGATATTAAGAAATATTTTAGTTTTTGGAGCTGTGACATTTCTTTACAACTGGCAAGAATATTAATTCAGCAAGAAGACATGTAAGTGATTCTCGTATGGATGCTTAAATCCTTTCGTAGTAAAAATGGGAGATTTATATAATACAAATATGGGTGGTCGAAGTATTAATTGAGAAATGGGTTTCGCCCAACTTTCAACCTTTGTATGTGAGTGTGTCATTTGACATCCTCTGGGCCGGATGGATTCTGGCGTGCCTGCACTAAAGATTTTTAGAATCTACAGAAAAGTATCAGTATTTGGACTGTCAGAATCTGTGAGCTAGGAAGTGTGAACATTTAGATTTCAACTGTAATACAAGAGGAATTGCTATTATAATTTACATGTTTGATTCTTTAAAAGTGAAATGAGTGCATTTACTATGGTAAATTTAAAATATGTACTCTAACTATTCTGACAAATGATAAATACATTTCGCAAAAACCAAGTTATATAAAACTAAAGCATCGAAATATATGCCAGTACTGCGTTATGAGAAAAAAGAACAAAATAAAATCATAATGATAATATCAATAAATAGAGAAATAAGATTAAATTAACAAATCAATATGCAGTTTCTAGATTATATCTCCCTCTTTTTTAGCCGACCAAATCTATAAAAACAAAAACAAAAAAAGCCAAAAACAACAACAACAACAACGAAGAATCTAAACAAAATGGATTTTCAATGACACTAAGTGGGAGCATAATGATATAAATTTCCGGTTAGAGCGACAGTGAGCACTGCAGTTCGTCTGGCGTTTTGGCCAAGTCCAGCTTGAACTAGCGTTTTGGCCAAATCCCCAAAATTAACTGGTGTTTTGGCCAAGCCCCATAATGAACCGATGTTTTGCCGAAACCAAAAATGACCTGATTTGCCCAAGTCCAAAATGAACAGAGGGGACGTCCAACCACTACATTCCCCATCAGCCCCAGAGGTCCCACGAGAATTTCTGAGGCGATTTTTACTCCCACGTAATGTGGTCGGTCTCAAGCTCAGTGCTGAAAACTGGGACGGTTGGACAATTACTATTTTCGTCTGTGTTAAGTACTACATATATATTAGGCGGATCCCTTCTCGTCTTTGGCTTCCTTCCCAGTTTTGACTCCCATCTATCCCATGAAAGAATCATTTTCTGACGTGCACCCCCGCGCATATTGTCGTTTCCAAGAGAGGCCGAAGTGCAAAATCAACCATGTTGATTCAACAAATGTTTATTATATTTACAGGGTTAATTTAGACATACTTTACAGTATGAACCTTTTCCCGTTAGATTTTTAACTTCAGGTGAAGCTCTTGGTTACTCGGGCGACCCAAGGGAAGGCTTGTTGCAGGAAATCTAGCTTTCGCGGACTTTGATAGAAAAGCACCTAATATTTGGTTATCAAAATTAACGCACAGGGTGAATCAGGCAACTGTGAGTTCGCCACGTTTATGTTTATGTACCGTCTAGCTTAATGTCTTCTATTTCTTCCATAGAATCAGAAGAAATATTTATAATTATGTAAGGGTGGCTTTAAAAAAAAAAACAGAAAAAAAAAAAACATTTCCTGGTAAGGGCGGCTTTGAAAAACCACTGAAAAAAAAAAAAAAGAAAATTTGGTGAACTTGAGTCATAAAGAAATGTGAATCTGAACTTTCAAACATCTCTGACTATCCATTTAGTATATCTATTTCTGAAACATGTACATTCGTTACAGTAAATTCAAAATATAGACTATGATAATTCTTAAAAATAATAAATGAATAAAACAAAATTACGGAAAGTTCAAACATCGAAAAATACACCAATTTTGCATTATACGGTCACGTGACAGGCGACTCGTGGTCCTTACCCTTTTGCTGAAAAGCCCAAATGCCCTTCCTTCCTTTAGACTACCAAAATAATGGATTATCGGGTAGAAGGATAGCAGGACGCAGTATAAAATTTGGAGTGCATGCAAAATATGCCGGAACAATGTCGGCCAATATTTTATATCAGTCTCGTGGCAGTTTTAGCATGAAATGGTAGGGCTGGTATATATCGGCCATGCGGCGATTTTCTGCAACATATGAAGGGCTGACCTTTTGGCCCTGTGGCAGCAAGAGGGTTAACCACAGAATTTAAACATTGGTAAGTTAAGACGTTCACACACACACACACACACACACACGCACACGCACACGCACACGCACACACACACACACACACACACACACACACACACACAACGCGTGAATGTCTGGTACAACAATAGTCCCAAAGCGCTGTGAAAATATAAGGTTTCAGGAAAGCAATCAGACAATTAGACAGACTGATGCAGACATTATTATTCCACCAGTGTATATGTGACTGCGGGTGGGAGGTTGGCTGGGTGGGGGTGGGGTGAGAAGCGTAGAAATGATATCTGTTGATGAGAAGTGGGTGTGGGGTGATAAACAAAACCGTAGAGTGCAATGACTTCGCCACAAACTGTGCGGGGGGGGGGGTGCTGCTGGTGCTACAAGTTACGTCCCAATGGATGAAACCCTCCACTCCACCAGACGGAAAAAGAAGAAAAAGAGAACTAATTCGATCGTTCTGCAGCATACCCGCGCGGGGTCCACGTTCCACCCATTCAAGAATGTACCTCTTTTTGTAGGCCATGTTGGGACCCTTCTCGTTAAATAGTACTGTTATTTCCCTCCCAAAAATCCATTTCCCCGGGAGATGATGGTCCAATATCTAGCATTAACCCGAGGAGTTCCCGAGTGACAGTAATGGGAAACGAACGAAGGGCTAGTGAGACAAGAGGCTGCACAAACTGCGGTGGCTCCAAATGTGATGGTCAATAATATAAGCTGGAACTCAGAATCTCACGCGATCTGACTAGCCGGGAGGAATCATAATAGCATGCAGGATTTGAACGACACCCAAACTATCTCGAATTGCGTCGTGTGTGGCATGTCTCTGAAGGTGTTGATGCCAAACTTAAACTTTGTTTGTGAGGTAATTCTGTTAGCCACTGATTTTGGTTCGGAGTTTGAGTTTGAGTCCGGAGAACGTCGTCACAATAACGGTTATATTGCCCTTGGAAAAAGCACAACAATAGACAGAACGGGATCTTGGTTCTTGTTTGTTTGTTGTTGTTGTTGTTTGCTTCTGTAGCCCAATTACACATACAGCTTGTCTTTTTCGATAGAGCTATTCTTGCTACTCTACCGGGTGCCTTGAGGAAGCTCTTCATAGGAGAGAAAGAGTGGAAAGAGAGACGGGGGAGGAAGAAAATGGGAAAGGTAGAGAGAAAGGGACGGAAAGAGAGAAGAGAGCAAGAGAGAGAGAGAGAGAGAGAGAGAGAGAGAGAGATAAGAGAGGAGAGAGAGAAAGAGAAAGACAGACAGAGCGAGAGAAAAAGAGAAAAACACGGAGGAAATATTTGTAGGTGGGAAGAGGAGAGAGAGAGAGAAAGAAAGAAGGAGGGAGAAAGAAGAGAGGGAGAGAGAAAGAGAAAGACAGGGGGAGAGGAGAGAGAGAGAAAGAAAGAGAAAGAGAGACAGAGAAAGACAGACAGGCAGACAGCCCCACAAACACACACACAGAAAGGCGCGCACGTTGAGCCACAGTGCAATTAGACCAGAGCAAATATTCTTAATTTAAGAGGCTAGCTCTGCGCATGTGAAAATACATGTATGCCAATGTGAA
>OZ007570.1:37697619-37750119 GCA_963931925.1 Onchidella celtica | reverse complement strand
GCCAGCCAAAATGACAAGCAACATCCATCCATCCATCCATCCATCCATCCATCCATTCATCCACCCATCCATCCATCCATCCATCAATCCATCCGTCCATCCATCCATCTATCCATCCATCCATCCATCCATCCATTTATCCACCCATTTGTTCATCCATCCACCCATTCATCCGCCTATCCGTCCATTTAACCGTCCACCAACCCATCCATCCATCAACCCATCCATCCATCCATCTATCCACCCTCTTCCCCTCCCACCATCCATCAATCCATCCATCCATTTACCATACTGCGCAATATCTCTACACATATCTCCCTTTCCCTTACTTCTCATAACGGCAGATTTAAACTTAAGTACACGCCTACACACAGGCGCTCTTCTAGCCTGGCCCCACCTTACTAACTTCCATGATGACATCCGGAAAGAGCAGTAATCAATTATAAGGACTGATATTTTGCCCACGGCATTTGCGCAACGGTTATCCCTGATTGAGCAGTGTGATCGCCTCCGGACCATGCAGTTGGTACAGTAAATCACGTAAAAACCCACTTACCAAGTCTCATTCACGCAAGAATGGACGATACAATACAAGTATCTTACTATAATGGGGCTAGAGGGTGAACATATTATAAGCATCTAAAACTTCGTGCGTATGCAAAGCACCATCTCTTAAAAATAGCCCAGGCAAGGCAGCAAAACGAGGAGGCGTTTGCTCGGGCTTGGCAAGCGTCTGTCTCTCCTCTATAAGCCCACCCATTTCCGATTTGGAGAGGACACTCCAGCCATCCGTTACGGATGGGCACAACACGGGAGGTGGCAGTTACCGGTGATAAGCTCAATCCATTTGGCGTACGGATGAGCGCCAGGGGTCCCCTCTGTCGGTGGGAGCGGCTTTTCAGCTGCATTGATCAACTACCGCCCGCCGTAACCTGGGCAGCCCCCAGGCAGTTGGGTGTTGTTCCGCCACGTCAGCCTGCTTCATAAGGTGGTTGGAGCTAGACCAAAAGTCAAAAAGCTGACGTAAAGTGTGCACCTGGCAAAAACAGAAAAATACTAAAACTTGGTACCTGGAACGTCAGAACAATGCGCCCAGGCTTGCAACAGCAAGATCTCACTGATATTGACTCCATCAGGAAATCCCAAATTATTGATCGAGAACTTCAGCTACTAAACATCGACATCGCTGCCCTTCAAGAAACTCGACTTCCCGACTCCGGGTCAGTCAAAGAAGAAAACTACACCTTCTTCTGGCAGGGCCTTAGCAGCGAACAGCCGAGAATCCACGGCGTGGGCTTCGCCGTAAAAAACTCCCTTATCAATTCGATCGCAACTCCAATTGGAGTGTCAGAACGCATCATGACACTCAGACTGAACACCCGGTCTGGTTTTACCAACATTATCTGTGTCTATGCCCCAACACTTACCTCCTCTGACGAAACCAAAGACATTTTCTACGAGGCATTGCAGAGGACTCTCCACAACATCCCTCTCACCGAAGGCCTGCTAATTCTGGGTGACTTTAACGCTCGAGTGGGAGCAGATCACTCCGCATGGCCAAAGTGCATTGGGCACTTCGGCATTGGCAACATCAACGAAAACGGGCAGCGCCTTCTGGAGCTATGCTCCGTAAACTCATTATGTGTTACAAACACGTACTTTGACCTTAAGAGATGCCAAAGAACATCATGGCGCCATCCCAGGTCTGGCCATTGGCATCAATTAGATCTTATTCTCTCAAGGAGGAAGAGTTTGGGCTGTATAAAAATAACTCGTTCCCTCCACAGTGCTGACTGTGACACCGACCATGCACTGGTAGTCAGCAAAATCAAAATTTCGGCCAAGAAAATATACAGATCAAAAGCCCCTTCAATCCCTAAGATCAATGTAACAGCAATCAGAGATGAATCAAATAGAAAGTCATTTGAAAAGTTATTTGCTGAAAGCATGGATAATGTCACCCAATGTGACTCGGTAGATGAAACATGGAAAACTCTCAGTTCAAAAATTCATGACTGTGCCATCAAGTCTTTTGGACAGCATAAAGTTTCAAACAACGACTGGGTAGCCCAGAACAGCGAAATTCTCCTACCTCTCATTGAGCAAAAGAAATCTGCTTTCAATGAGTATAACAAAAATTGCAATCAGAGTACAAAAACTTGTTTGAAAAATGCAAAAGCTAAACTTCAGCTGGAGGTAAGACGTTGCGCCAACAAATACTGGACAGACTTGTGTAACAGCATACAAGAGGCAAATGAAAAGGGAGATATGAAAACCGCCTTTAGTCAGATGAAAGTAGCTCTTGGGCCAATCATCACCAAAAGCGCCCCACTTAAGTCTGTAAATGGTGAACCCATCACAGATAAAAATGAACAACTGAATAGGTGGGTAGAGCATTACTCTCTGTTGTATTCAACTGAGAAAAATATTCCACCAGATTTTGAGGAACACCTCCAAAAACTGCCAATAATGGCCGAACTTGACGCTGAACCTTCCTTAGTCGAGCTTTCCAATGCAATCGACCACCTGTCTGCTGGAAAAGCCACAGGAAGTGACAACATTCCTGCAGAGGTATTAAAAGACCTAAAAGGCCCACTATTACCACACCTGTATAATCTGTTACTGCAGTGTTGGAAAGAAGGCGTGATACCACATGATATGAGAGACGCCAAAATTGTCACACTTTACAAGAACAAAGGAGACAAAGGCGACTGCAACAACTATCGAGGCATATCCCTCCTCAGCATTACTGGAAAGGCTTTTGCTCGTGTCATCCTCTGCCGCCTTCAACAACTGGCGGAAAAAGTCTTACCAGAAACACAATGTGGCTTTCGAAGCAAACGATCAACTATTGACATGATATTTGCACTTCGGCAAATCCAAGAAAAATGTAAAGAACAAAACAGGCCGCTTATAACATGCTTTGTGGACCTAACAAAGGCTTTCGACACCGTAAGCCGATCTGGCCTGTATGCAGTCCTTAAATCCATAGGCTGTCCACCAACATTGCTAAAACTTATTGCATCCTTCCACACTGACATGAGGGCATGTGTCAACTTTGAGGGCTGCACATCCAATTCATTTGCTGTAAACAGCGGTGTGAAGCAGGGATGTGTTCTTGCTCCTACCTTATTTGGTATATATTTTGCAGCCCTACTCAAGAATGCCTTTGGTCAATGTTCAGGTGGAGTACTTATTAACACCAGAGTGGACGGCTCCATTTTTAATGTTGCCAGACTAAAAGCAAAATCTCGTACAGAGCATATTATGTTACAAGAGCTCCTCTTCGCAGATGATGCTGCAATCGTGGCCCACGATGAAACCACGCTCCAGGCTCTCATCAATAGCCTTGCCAAAGCCTGTGACAAATTCATGCTAAAGATCAGTGTCTCAAAAACTGTAGTTTTGACACAAGGCTTGAGAAACCCCAACCCAATCATGCTGAATGGCTCTCCTCTGGAGCAAGTGGGAAAATTCTGCTACCTAGGCTCAACCATCAGTGGTAGCACAGACATAACAACTGAAATAAATGCCAGAATAGGAAAGGCGGCCACAGCTTTTGGCAAACTCTCAAAAAGGGTGTGGAACAATAGCAAGCTGACCATCAAAACAAAGGTACTCGTGTACCAAACTTGCGTCCTAAGCACCCTGCTGTATGGCTCAGAGACATGGACCACCTACTCCAAACATGAAAGATCCCTCAACTCCTTCCACCTGCGCTGCCTACGCAAAATTCTCAAGATCAAGTGGCAAGACAGGATCTCAAATATCGAAGTTCTGAGCCGAGCCAACATTCCATCAACTCAGGCTCTCCTAGGCAAAAAAAGACTGCGGTGGCTTGGACATCTCCACCGTATGGAAAATGATCGCATCCCCAGACAAATTCTCTACGGGGAACTTGCTACTGGCAACCGACCCAGAGGTAGGCCACATCTGCGATTCAAAGACACTTGCAAGGTCACGATGAAAGCATTCAACATCGACCCCAATGAATGGGAGAACCTTGCAAATGATCGAAGCAGATGGAGACAAAAATTGCGCAGTGGCACGCTCGCAATAGACTTCAAGGCAAAAGAAACATACCTGACAAAACGACAGAGGCGGAATGAAAACACTCGCCAAAGTGAACCCAAAAGACTGACCTGCAATCACTGCCATCGCACTCTCGGGTCAAACATTGGTAGAATAAGCCACGAGAGAAGCTGTCAGTCAAAGTGAAAGTGAATATTCTAGCTGCTAAGACCGTCTGTAAAGACGCTAAAGGCCATATATGAGACCAAACATTATGAAAGTTTGTGCATCGCCTCAGTTTTTGACGACAAATTTTGTGGACACATCTCCATTTCGGACAAAATTCAGTTTTTAACATGATTCATTTACGACTTTTGCCAGCCCCCAAAAAGGAGACCCATTTTCGTCCAGTAAAATCGAAAAGTGTGATCGGAAACTGTGTTCTTCGCCCATCTCTTTACATATTGTTAGTTGAAAATTTAAATACATGCACATCAGTGTATTCTCCACCAAATGGCCAACTGGTAACTTTAATATATAACAGCTGTATTGACATTGTGTTATTTTATGGATATCAGCTACGCTATTTAGTATTTTGTTGAAACACGCCGGGTTCAGTATTGGTCACGACATACTGTTTTTAGTTTATGTGTTTTTTTTATTCCACTCCTAGATGATATTTATGAATACATGCTTAGAGAGCCTTTTACATACACAGAGAGAGAGAGAGGGCGAGAGAGAGAGAGAGAGAGAGAGAGAGAGAGAGAGAGAGAGAGAGAGAGAGAGAGAGACAGACAGACGGGGAGGGGGAGAGAGAAAGAGAGGGGAGCAGCTAGGACAGACAGAGACAGACAGACATCGGACCGAGAGTAAGTCAGACAGCCTGACGGACAGACAGACAAACAGACAGACGGGAAAGAGAAAGAGAGACAGACAGTCAGAGATAAACAGACAGACAGACAGACACCCGACAGAGTAGACTGACGGACAAATAGATAAACAGACAGAAAGATACAGAGACACAGACAGACAGACACCAGACAAAGAGTACATGAGACAGACCGACTGGCAGATAGATAGACTAACAAAGAAGGACGAATGAGACAAAACAGGAAGAACAGATAAAAGATGAGATAGCAAAAGGGAGGCGTTAAAAAGATCACACCGGGCTGCCATAAAATCTTGTTAACTGTGGAGACATTCGATCCATTTTCCTGCTAACATTAAAAATAATGACCATTATTTTGATGTTTTGCATTTAAGGAAAACAAACACGTTATGGGGAAATCCTAGAAAATGGAAGAAGACAGTTGGTGAGATAACGGTGTGCCATAAGATTTACTGAGAGAGAGACGAAAAAATGGAATGGAAGTGACCGGGATTTCATAGAACAAAGCCAAATTGGAAAGACAGGCAGAAGGCCTGGAAGGTAAATGTGGAGGGGTGGGGGTAGAAATGGATGAAAAGGGATGAGAGAGAAAGAAGTGAACAGAGACAAAAAATGACAGAAAGGAGAAATGATGAAGAAATGAAGAAAGAAGGAAATATAGAAGACAGATAGCAAAAGAATAATAGATATCTTCTTTGCTCCCTGTGTCAACAGTGCAATTACAATGTACACGATAGTGTTCGTAATCATAATTGTGGGACCTCTTTACTTGCGGATTCTTTTATTTGTTTGTTCACTCATAGTTCATTCACATGAATTTACCCACCGACCGGTCTATCGACTCAATCATTCTGTCACGTTTGGGCAGACAGACAGACATAAGACAGACAGACAGTCGGATGGACAGACAGACGGACGGATGGACAGACAGACGGACGGACATACAGACAGACAATCAGATTGAAAAATAGATAGATAGATAGATAGATAGACAGACAGACAGACAGACAGACAGACAGACAGACAGACAGACAGACAGACAGACAGACAGACAGACAGACAGACAGACAGACAGACAGACGCAGACAGATAGATAGATAGATAGATAGATAGATAGATAGATAGATAGATAGATAGATAGATAGATAGATAGATAGATAGATAGATAGATAGATAGATAGATAGATAGATATACTGACTGGCTAGTTTGTTTATTCAATTACTCCTCCACCCATCCCTTTAACAGACCCCAGGTAGCCTATACGAGCAAACCCTGAACAGTAAACCATCTTCATTCTGTAACTAAAATATGTAACACGTTTGCATTCCTGTACATTTCTACGGGTTTGGAGAATGTACTGTTGTAGGGAGGTACTTAACCATTCAACCCCCATTCACACCACAAGTCAATGACACGCCTACGGGTACACAGAGAGATGCCATACAAGTCTCAGACACATCACAAAGTTCACAAAAAGCAAGAGGAAAAAAGAAACGCTAAGACCGTAACTAGGACAGCCGGGCCAGTCTATAGACAAAACATGTAACAACGAAGTTCATTTGGGCCTGCCCATAAAGTACGTACCCTCAGTTTTGGCGACCATCCATCCTTCCCTCGCTCTATCCGCCCCTCCTTCCCTCGCTCCATCCATCCATCTTTCCTTCCCTCCATTGATCCCTCCTTCCCTCACTCCATCCATCCATCCATCCATTTCTCCTTCCCTCGCTCCATCCATCAATCGACCCCTCCTCACTTCCCTCTCAAAGTACGTTTTTCATACTCTTGGCTTCTCGTAACTATAAGACACCATAGTCAAATAAGGCAATCGAATGATGAATGTCTATGGTAAGGTCTGATATTTTGAAACCTTATGTGGTATTCTGCATGTACTATTTGACTGTTTTGTCAGAAACATGTTTTTATTATGTTTGATTTGCATTTTCTCCCAATCCATCGTATTTCTGGTGTATTCTTTGTTTTCTTTGCCTGGCCCCCTGCTCCATTTTTCTACTCATTTTTAATTCCTTAAAACTGAAAAGCGTACACACGCTTCCTCCCCCCCCCCCTTTCTCTATCTCCCTCTGCCTCTCTCCCTCTCTCTCTCTCTTTTTGTGTCTGTCTGTCCCTCTCTCTCTCTCTGTCCATCTGTTTGTATCGCTCTGTCTCTCTCTCTTTCTTCGTATCTATCTCTCTCTCTCTCTGTGTTTTTGTGTGTGTGTCTGCCTCTGTCCATCTCACTGTCTGTCTGTCTCTCTCTCTCTCTCTCACACACACACATATATAAAAAACCTTTATGTCAGTTTGATAAATAGGAAATGTCACTGTTACAAATGTTTTGCATTTGTCACTAATGCATCTTGGCAAAGGACTGAGCTCAGGCATACCTCTCCAAGTGCTCACCAGAGATAGATGGACTTGATTAAAGCATATCAGACACTCGCTGAATGCGGTGCCCATATGATCCATAGATGAGAAAACGTCAGTGCATGGTCAGAGCTAATGGACGAGGCCTTTCAAAGTGCCATAGCAAAGGGTAATGTAATGGAAATAAACCCAGACCTTGATACTGGCCAAAAAAACAGGAATATTACAAAACAGTTCGTAAGTTGACAATGGCAATTTCAGCCACGTAGCCTAAATACTCATAGTAAATAAAGTCAAGCCGAAGCTTGGGAGAGACAGAACACTACGAAAATAATGCAGAGAAAAATTAATGTGAGGCGGTTAGAAGACAGTGTATATCTTTAGTTGGGAAAAAGCTCGAAATGCGGTAACCACAGAAAGAAGAAAAAAAAGTGTCCAAAACCTACCGAGACGAACCCCAGATCTCTACTAGGAAGAAGAAGACAAACTCTCTTAACCGTTCGGTCATCCCGCCTGTCTGTCTGTCTGTCTGTCTGTCTGTCTGTCTGTCTGTCTGTCTGTCTGTCTGTCTGTCTGTCTGTCTGTCTGTCTCTTTCTCTCTCTCTCCCTCTCTCTGTCTCTCAAAGAGACAAAAAGAGACGATTGCAGTCGAACTATCCATCGGTATCTGTTATCCACTTGAGTATCCGTGCGCTAGGGTTGTTGTTGTTATTATTGTTGTTTGGTGACAAATTTGTGACCAAGTTCCGAGCACAAGAATTGTTGCTGCAGTCGTTTCATCAGTGAAAAGGTTGTGGAAGATAAAAATGGGGCAAAGTAGAAGGTACAGGAAAGAGAAAAAGAACAAGAAATTAGGGGAGAAACTACTAAATGCTCTTTCGCCCAGGTAGAGTTTAATGTGGCAAATGTAGAGAAAGAGAGGAAGAGAGAGAGAGAAAGTCAGAGGAGTTGGAGAGAGAGAGGAGAGGGAAAGAGAAGGGGGAAGGAGAGAGAGGGAGGCCGAGAGAGAGAAAGGGACAGACAGAGAAAGAGGGAGAGGAGAGAAGTAGAAGAAGAAAAAGAGAGTCACTTCATTTCATTCAATGTTTGGTTTCGCCCGCAACTAATCAAGTTGATCCGTATTCATAGGAAAGTCAAGCATCAGTTAACGCCCCTTGTACTGCTCCCTGACTACAAACCCGTCACCAGGATGCGTACGCATGCGCACATCGGCCGCTCATACAAGCTTCACGGTGCCACTCATTTAAATTATACATGAGCATTTGGATTTTTTTTTTCTTTCCAGCGATGAAGAATAAATATTCCATCTTTTTCTCTTTCAGATTTCTGATCAACCCTCTCGCACCTTCCTATCGATGTCCTTTTGTCCCAAACTTTCTAAGGGTGGCATCATACTAAGCACGGAACACCAGAGCCGATTGCTGCCAGCAATGTGTACACCCAAGAAATAATGGCCGAAGCTGGCTGTGTCCGACCGGGCTAAGTAATAGTATGATACGTTCTTTCCGGATTTAGTAAGAAAATAATAAAGGAATAGAAAATTATGGTGTGCCCTTCTTGTGTTCCAGAAGCTGACTGTGCCTTTCCGGGCATAGTATGATACCCCCTTGTTACAGAAATAATGTATACTGTCCATATTCATGATCTGTGCACACAAATAGCCGCTTTGCAAGACAGTCTTTCTGAACTGGCCCGACACGATCTGTAATTCGTTCCATTCATGACGTGCAAAAACGAATTTCATGGTACGAGGTGACACTGACTGGTTGTGACATTGTAAAGCAGGCAAACAGAACTTCGCACTGATGCGGCAAAGATAAAATTAAGCATGGGTATCATAATTATTATTATTTACCTCGTGATGATTGTGCGGGAATCTGTAAGTGTATTTAGTTACTTTCTTAAAGGTCAGAGAATGGGACAAAATTTGACCAAAACAGAAAAAAAATACCTTGTCAAAATATGTTGCTGTCGCTCGTACTAGATCATGCTTTAAGGCTGTTTCATAGAATGCATCTTCCTTGTTGTTGAGGAACCTCTCCTGCACCCAGAGCCGTTTCAACGTATGGGCACATTGAGCAGTTCCCCAGAGGCCTCTCAAAGATTTAGGGCCCATATGCGTGCAAATTTCTGAGTAGTTGCGCAGGAGGTGGGGTCGCGGCCCATTGCTTTGTCGGGAGGGGGGCGGAGGGGAAGGGGGGGGATATAATGATGTCAAGTCGGCCCTGCCTGCATCCGGTGTGTTTGTTTACTGTTTAACATTTTTATTTATTTATTTCTTCTGCTTCTTTTTGAAAAAAGAATTCATTTCATCAAACAAAATGTCATTTCTAATTATTATTATTGTATTTTCAAAGTGAAGTAGAAAAGTAATCCTTGAAACGCGCGCTAATTGTCATAGAAAAAAAAACAACAAGGAAAGTTCACCTGCTTTAAATTAATAATAATATTATAATTTCGAACTGTAATGTCAGTTTAAGCTTCTTTTAGCCCCCCCCCACCCCACCCCCACCCCCCAACTCCCCACCCCCACCCCCACCCCTGATCTTTAGTATGAGTGGCATCACACTCTTTGCTTAACAAAACATGATAAGGAGGTAGCGCCCGTCTGCGGCTCTCTGTTCATGCTTGAATGAGTAGACACAAAAAACAACCTGATGATAATTTTATGCATTTCACGGGCTTGTGTGTGTTGACGGAAATATTATTTCTATTGTTAATTAATTTCGTCTCATGACAAGAGCTCATTGTCTGCAGAACCACGCTCAACTGGCAACATACAAGCTCGCACGTGCACGCCAGGTAAAAAACCGCTTCACAAATGCTCTCAAGCATGCCCCCCCCCCTTTCCCTTCCCCCGCTAGCGAGATGAGCCCTTTTTCTCTTCTCAGTTTCATCAAAAGGATAGATTTTTCGCACTCTTAACGACCGATTTCTCAAATCGAAACATTTAAGGGCTGCCCTTTTGTTACTTTACCCTGGGGCGTCTTGTCCTTGTAGTAGGATTAAAACAAAACCCAAATTCACATTTAAACCGTTTAATTAAGGGCGTGATTAATTTGTTATTGTTTTCTTAGTATATCGTCACTGTTCTTGATAATGGCACAAGTCAGACTTAATGCCAAAAGGCAAAAGACACTTCGTTAACGCGCTGCATTCCTGACCATGAGGAATATCAGATAATATTATAGCAAAAAGGGATGCGTCTATAGGAAAATGTAATAATCTCACAGAATTACGATGGCATAAATCACCAAATGACAGGAAAAAAGCCCAGTTTTGTCTGTCAAAAGTGTCAAAAATGGCGTTTGCGAAGAGCAGTGACGATCGTAAAATGCACGCAGACGTTGTTCAAGAAAGTTTTAAAGGAGAACAATTACTATGATTATAGAGAGGACTCTTGCCACACGTACTAGTTTCCCAAAACTAGTGTAACTGGGAACTGTAAAACCTTCAAGCCACACGTGCACGAGTGAGCAAACCTGGTACGCACCCGACCCATCATTTTACTTTCTCAGACAATCTTTCTTGACTGCTGCAAGAATGCTGTTGTCCAAGGCATAGCGCCCTCTGGACAATGTGCAGCGTAATACAGTGGGACAACACACACATATTTATACATAAACACTCACGTATGCGGACATGCTCACACACGCACACATAGAGGAAAAATAATGGAATTTGCTGGGCGATACGGGAATGGACTGGCAAGACAAAACTGACGGTAAAGCTTAGCTTTTCCGGTGCCATGCTATTTTCGGTCATCCACCACTTTAGCCCTTTGTACATTCTTGTCTTTTAACTTCGGTCTCCCAGCAAATATGTTTTTTTTTTTTTTTTTCAAACATTGATGTATTAATTAAAAGACCCCTTGAGCGTAAAGAAAAAAAAAAAAACCTTTTGCGTAAGAGGTTTGTCATTGCTACTGTCTTTGGCGATGAAATGGGCTAATTGTTCAACACTGTGCTGTCAGGATTACTGACACTGACTTTCTAGAAAATTAATGTATATTATATTTCACTGAAATGTCCAGGCCCACACAAAACTCCCAGTACCAAATTTATAAGATAACACAACGTATGTTTAAACACTCCCTGGAAGAGCATAGGTAATGTCCTCTGGCAGTGGGAAGAGCTAACTAGAGTGTGTGTGCGTGTGTGTGTGTGTGTGTGTGTGTCTCCCTCTCCCCCTCCCTCTCTGTCTGTCTGTGTGTGTGTGTGCGTGTGTGTGTGTGTGTGTATGTGTGTGGTCACCGATCCAAAGTTTCAAAGAGCAACTTTCGGCCCCCAACGCTCTGCAGCTATTATGGAATCACTCGTATCATTTTCACGTTAATGGCCGAAATTTCAATGAACCAGATAACAAGTATCTGTTATCTCCCGCTCGTGAGTGGGCACAAAAAATAGTTCCGTCTCACAAATTTGACACAATGCCACGGGGAAGCCCCCCCCCCCCCCCGCACTCTACCTGACGCCAGCCCATCCATCGACAAGGCTTACACGTGACGCGCAACGAAACCGCCTCTTGAATCACGAAATCGACATAACAATTGTCGAAGACCGCACGTTTGGGCTGCTTCCAACAAAAACTGCTGCAGCACAATGGCAAATTTAGAAATTAGCTGTCATTGAAATACAATACAATGTGAATGAGATTATTGAGATACGGGCTGGCTTTTGTGCGTTTGTTTAGATACATTTAAGCAGAAAAAAAAAAGTTGTAGCGTTCGATGTTTGGTGTGGCAACATCTGGGGCCGGGTATTCATAACAATCAATTACCTGCTTCCGGCTGCACACTTTGTTTCTTTCTCTACTGAACCTGAAAGACAGTTTAAGCGTTAATGTTTAGGTACAAATGGGTGACCAGATGACGTAGGCAGGTGATTTCCGTCCAATCGAAATTAATAACGTCAAAATAAAAGAAATGATGATCAAAGGGAAACCGCGAGTTTCTTTACAATTCATTACTGAAACAGGTTGCTGAGTTTGGGTTGACAGTTTGACATATCATTTTCAAAGAACAATATGCGGTAGTCATTTTTTTTGGGGGGGGGGGGGGGGGAGCTACATAAAAGGCACGATATTTTAATAATTTTTCAGTGTTCTCAAGCTGCAAGTAAGAGTGGTTGAATATTGTTTGGAAATTTTGAGCCCTTTTATTTCTAAAGATGTTACAGTTCATCTGTTACATTATTATAGGTTAATTCATCTCATCCGAGTTGGTGAGTGTCTGCGTGGGGGTGAGATTGGGGTGAGAGCGGGGGTGGTGGCCGTTATCAAATAAAGAGACTGGTATTTTATAGTGAAATTAAAATGGGAAAACGACTGTAAGATAATAACTTGCGTGAATCCCGCATCGCCAAGTTTTTCACTGGCATTTCCCCTTATTCACAATGAGTAAAGCGGATACCAGTATCATCACACTATAATGGCGCTACAGGAGGACCATGTAAGCTACTAAAACTTCGTGACTACCAAACCATATATTAAATTATTATGAATGAAACTTTCACGTCCTGCCTCAATGTTTGACCATATGGTACGTGGGCACATCCACTTTTTGGACACATTTCAGTCTTTAATATTCTTCATCTACCAGCTTTTTGGGCCGCAAAAAAAAGAGACGTATTGTTTTTCGAGTAGAATCGAAATGTGCGAACGGAAATTTCGTCTGTTGGGACTAGCCAGTTATAGATACTAATAATACCACTCTACTGATAATAAAAAATATTGATCTTACGCTTTCGGTGATGATAATTGTTGATACTATCGTTATAACCAGAAGCTTGAGCTGAAGTTGATTGGGTATACTTGTGGAATAGTAGACTATTATTCTGAGCATGATGACTTGGAAGATGCTGTTTATCTCCCTATATATATCAAGTTCCTTAAGTGGAGAGTTAATATCGCGAGGGCCCAGTAGTAATCTACTACAACTCGACGAAGAACATTTTCTAGTAAATGATAAAATATTAATCTAAATAATAACATTTTGTGCACAAAGAAACAAACTACACCCACACACACACACACAAAAAGCATTCAGTAGCAATAATAGGGACCATCCTAGGCGCCCCTACAAACGCCTAGGGGCCATCCAAAAAGCACGTAAGCTCGATTTTGACTATTTTCACCCTACCTCTAATATATAATATATATAATACTTAAGCCGCAAACGTTTGAATTTCTTAGTTGTGCAAAAAGTGACAATCATAAAACATGCCTTTGCCTTGTCAGGAAATACTCCGTTTTCGTACCAATAAGAGCCACGTGATGTGAAACTGGCAGTTTAAGTTTGGGTTTAGCTGCACATCGGCACGATAACGACCACTTTGCGCCTTTCATTTTTTCTTTCTTTTCACTATCTTAATTTTTGGTTAGTTTTCAGATCGGCCCTCAGATTCTTATAAATAAGGCCAAGTTAAATGAAGTTTAAAATATAACGGGAAAAGGCCCCAACTCTTAAGTGTATCTACACGAGTTTTGTAATTAAAAATATGTTAAATCAACCTATGGGCTTTGGTCTCCTTCAGAACCGACAAGATACGCTGCGGGTCCACGTCAGGAAATAATTCTTTCAGGGATCCGAGGGCATAATGCCTTCTTGGGATGTGCATAGCAGCCTTGATTGCTACTGAACAGAGAGAGAGAGAGAGAGAGCGAGAGAGATAGGCAGACAGACAGAGACACAGAGAGAGAGAGAGAGAAACAGAGGCACAGAAAGAGACACACACATAGAGACAGAGACACAGAGAGAGAGAGAGAGAGAGAGAGAGCGAGAGATAGGCAGACAGACAGAGACACACACAGAGAGAGAGAGAGAGAGAGAGAGAGATATATAGGCAGACAGACAGAGACACAGAGAGAGAGATAAGCAGACAGACAGACAGAGAGAGAGAGAGAGAGATAGAGGCACAGAGAGAGAGAGAGAGAGACAGAGATACAGAGAGAGACAGAAAGAGACAGAGAGAGGGAGAGATGACAAAAAAATCGCATCTGTCACCGGCCAAAATGATAACATGAAAGGGTGTCAGAAATCGTAAAATTAAAAAAATAAAGTATGGACAAGACCAGATTAACGAAGACAAAATCTGAAAACAGCCAAGAAGGCCTGGAAAGAAGGCGTAAGAGAAGGGTCATGAAAGAGGAACTCCTTTAGAAAGCTACAGAATCTGCAATCAAATCTCAGAAATTCTTAATTATGTCTCTATAGCAAAAGACAAATAAAAAAAAGGAAGTTGAGGTGAGAATGGACGAAGAGGAATATAAAAAAAGGAATTCTGTGACAAATGAGAACAATGACTGACATGACACTTGCCCAGTCCTTTGCAGCGACCCCACAGATTTTCTGTTTTTTTAAATAATTATTTAGTGTATACATGCTGGGCATGTACGGGTTGACATCCCTTTGTGCCTGCGCTTGTGAACATTATAAAACTTATTACTTAAAAATCTAACTTCCCCCCCCCTCTCCCCCTTTTCAGCTACACACACACATACACACAACAACAACAACAAAACCCCAACCGACCAAACAAACTAACAATTAAACGAAACAAACTAAAATATAAAAACAAATACAAATACAAGCGCAAAGCCAGTGTGCAGGCAGCTATGACAATGAAATGGCATGCATAAACATGTGGTCATACAAATGTCATTAAAAAGCCGTGGAACACACCAATCGAACTTCTAGAGAACAATGGCACCACAATAATATTATAATTTCTTAAATTTTTATTTCATGACAAACCTCGAAATAACCATCATTTTAATGAAAAAATATTGAAAGTTTTAAATGCTTACTCGTTCACCCTCTACCTCAATTAGAACATATCAATCGAAATTCTCCAGAACAATGGCACCACAATAATATTACATTTCCTAAATTTTTTATTTCATGACAAACCTCGAAACAGCCATCATTTTAATGCAAATATTCAAAGTTTTAGGTGCTTACACGTTCACCCGCTACCTCAATTATAGTATGGTATGTCACCATACTCAACTTTCCATTACTAAACTGCATTCCACACAGTGCCAGATATATACGCATGGTCTTTATGGATTGCAGCCCACTGGCCTCCTGGGATTAAGTGAAATTATGTATATCAAAACCTTATTAAAGTTGTTTTTTTCTATTTCAGGTCGTTCTCCTTGAAACAAAATTAATGGTTTGATTTTCACACAGAAATTTAATATTTCAAAAGCTTATTTTAATTTCGATAAATATCACGGTATCTTTTTGTTGTGGTACACTTGTACTCATCATTCTATGCGGGCCTAATGTTGACATTATGTTGTCAGAGTTGAAGAAATTGATTTCAAGAATCCGAAATTCGGGCTTTTATTAATTATTACTAGGGGCCCCAAAACGCAATTCGCCCCTGATTCCACACTGTGACTAAGATGCGCCGGGAAAAACCCAACAAGAAGAACATACGCCCTTTATTGAGTACAGTGTGTCACAATGATATTTAATCTAAACCGTTTTATTTATGTTCTGAAACGATGATGTATTTTAATAATATTCATTTCATAAAGTGGAAAATGGGTGAACACGACCCAGCGACCATCTGTCGCACTGGCTAGGCGGTTCTCTTTGACCGCCGCTTTGTTGGGAATCCGCTTATATTACATCAAAGCAAAACCCAAACATCATGCGTCGTCCAGGCGCGCTTAAGATCCGTTACGTTAATTCTAGATGTCCGACAGCTTGTTCTCTATTTGATGGTGTTCGTGTGGGCCTTCTGACTTCCTCATCCTCACAAACCTCGCCAAGTTTTTTGTTTTTTTTTTAATGTTCTTCTTTCGAAATGTTAATGGTATAGGGGCCTAAATGGCCTATTGGACAATGAAACTAGCACCAAACCCTTTTCACAGATGATGTTTTCCTTACCGTTCTGCCATATGGCACCCTGTTAATGTTTTGATGCGCTCGCAACAACACACACACAAAAGACGTGCCCAGGCCTTCTTGCAATACATACACGCATACACTCACACACACACACGCACGCACCATACTTACACAAACGCACACAATAGAAATAACAAAGTACGTGATGTGAGTAGTTAGTGGAACAAGTCAGTAGTATGGACAGTTGCCCTTCCCCCTCTCAAACCCCCTATACACACAAACACGCGCGCGCGCGCACGTATACACACACACACATACACTATGTACATACACAAGTGCACACAATTAAACCAACAAAGTACGTGAAAAGTATATAAGTAGTTAGAAGGCCAAGTATTATACACAGCTACATTGACCTATGACAACCACAAACACCACCACATTCAACAACAACAACAACATTTTTTTTTTTAAACCCCGTTGCTTTCTTTGGTTTGTATTTAAAAACAAGCCAGGGAGCTCAAAGTCGCGATCTCAGTAATTGTTTGTTCCAACTCCACTTTTTGCACAACAGAAAAATTTGACGTTAAACGTTTGCGGCTTTAGTATTATGATAGTGAGTTTGAATAAATCGGAACTGTGAAACGGCTTGATAAGTGCCACAACGCAGCTTCAACAAGTGTCAAAGTGTGCATTTGTTATAATATATCTCTTCTACATACCGGTACGAAAAGATCTCTATTGTTCCAGAAAATGGAGATAGAACGCAAGAACTAAGCTCGCGAAGTGTTGGCATGTTCTATGCATATATCAAAGTCAGTATGACTAAGTTATCCTCTTCTAAGCTGCCCCCCCCCCCTCCCTAACGCACGAAGTGTTGAGACAACATTGACAGAAAAGATTTATAACAAAATATCCGTGATGATATGACACCCTGAGCCCCGACAAAGAAATTTACTACCAAAAATGAAAGTGGGGAGAGGCGAGGAGTGAAAAGGGTGTTCGCAAAAGGTGTTCGTTATAGCGGGTATCAGCGCTGGTGATAATGAAGCATCAGTATGCATCTGATTTGAGATAGGCGTGTCACATTCAGGGCAAAAAAAAATAAATGTTGGAACAAAGAGAAAGCAAAGACAAAGGGGAAATAAACAAAAGGGGGGGGGGAGGGGGAAGCATACAAGCAACTGATGGCAAAGGGGGGAATAAAAAGACAGAAGAAGGGAAGGATAGAAAGCAAAGAAAAGGAAAGAAAGTATGAATGAAGATACGGCGATGAAATAACTGAGAATGAGCTAGATGAAAGGGAAGGAGTAATTTACAAGGGAAGTGGGGAAAGGGCGGGTGGGAACGATGGGACACATGAGAGAAGGAACGAACACAGAAGAACCGAAAGAAGAAGGAAAGAACAAATCCATGCAGAGTGAAGAATCGAATTGGGATTTTTTTTTTTTTTTAATGCTGGTTTTGTCTACCAGTTTAAAGAATAAGTAACTACTAAACAATGAAAACTTTAACTGATTCAGATCCATAGATATTATTCAGAACAAAATGAGAGACTCAAAACTAAAGGACATCGGAATGGGCGATCCGCTTGTCATACTGGATTTCTTTAGTACATGCATGCCGTTAACCGTATATTTTTTAAAAATAAATATAGCTTTCTCGAATCTCCATCTGAAGAGACATTCTGTGTGACAGTAGGAGTGCTAGCAACCACGAGAACCATTTGCCTTCACATTTTCAGGAAATACTCCGTTTTCGCTTTACAAATGCCAATACAAGGTTGTGTTTAAGCACTCAAAGTGACCATGATCGGTACAAAACAAGAACTGGGGAGTCGAGAGAGCTCAAATATTTGAGCACAGGATCACATCATCAGTCAACTGTCCGTTACAAGAGGCCTGGGCAAACCATCCATCTTTATTTGACATGTCTAGGGAGTGAATGTATTAGCCATAATTACCTGTGTGCATTCCCATCGCCTTGACACATACCGCTTTCTTCTCTCTCTGTGTATCGAGAGTACCTTTTATAGCGTCCAAGTATATGATTCACGTTAACCTATAGCGTGACTTTTTTTTTTCTAAGAATCAGCTGAATGCACAGCGATTTTCTACAAATCTGTTAGGTTTCTTTGAATTCTTTGGGTTTTTTTTTTTTTTTTGCAATGGCTCAGATCGTTTCACTCTACTAAACTCTGCGGAACTGATTTTTTTTTAATTTTGTATCTGTAGCTTGATTTTGAGTTTACTTCTTTATGCTTTGTTCAGTTTGTTACGTAGGCCAATTATTACTAAACCAACCAACCAACCAACCAACCAACATTCCAACGGTACTGAACTGTGCCAATTCGGTCTCTGTCTTTCCGGGAACTAAAATAAGTACGTGTATATTAATTTGGAATGGGGCATAAATTGTCCAAATTCATCTCCCAGTCCAAATTATTGACAGACTCACTCTTGTGTTAATAACCAATTTTGTTGTTGCTGTTGTTGATGTTGGTGTTGTTGTTGCAATTAACTATGTTGAAGGAAGAGGCAAAGATGGCTGATCTAGGCACTTTGGAAGAATAAAACGCACTTCGAAAATTCAGTGGCGTATGTGTGTGTGTGGTGTGTTTACGTGTATGTGTGTGGTGTTTACGTGTGTGTGTGTGTACGTGCATGTGTGCGGGGGGGGGGGGTGGGGTGAGAACTCTTTGAGAAAAGGGTAATAGATCACAGCTTGCGAGGAATGACATCTGAGCTGTATACAATAATGTAGGACCATGAAATCGTTTGAATATTTTCTGAATGGTCTTACATGCCTATGTACATGAGTCATTGATGTATTTCGGGGGGGGGGGGGGTCCTAGAGAGAGAACATGACGGAAGGAGAGAAAAAATCGGGGTGGGGTGTGGGAGGGAGAAGAGATGATGTTTTCCCACGTAAAGCAAGTATGTGACAGATAATAAAAAAAATGGTTGATGCTTGAAACTATTTGAAATACAAAATTGTTTGCATATTTTTTTAATGGCAATATTTCAAGAACATTTTACGCGTGGGAGTACCCGGGGTAAAAATACACGTAGTTTTACAAAATTAAACAATACTATTGCACAGCAAAGAAGTTAGTGGAACAACTCTCGCGAAACTGTAATTACGTGTATTTCTAAAATAATAATAATAATAATAATACATGAACGTCTCAAATTACAATTGCATGATGGCCTTCCATGGGCCAGATCACATTTTCAAACATCTCTTTTCTGAAATTCATTCAATTTGTAATTGTATCCAAAACGGTTTACATGATTATATAACTGTGTCAGCTATCCGATTCCTTTCATTTTTAACAACTGCAGGCCATAATACTGTTGACACAGATAGGGAGCAATGACCAGTTATTCTGTAATAATTCAAAGACAATGAAGAGCTGACACGAAAGGTATGTGTGGGGATTCTCATACTACCACAACAGTCTCACAGACAGTGGCTCCTCTGGTCGCATCCGGACAGCAGGCCCAGTGTTTGAGATCCCTTGAATGGACACGCATATGGAGATGAACAAACGAAATAATCTAGTATCTACCGCCATATTTCAAGATGACTTGCTTTCACAATACAATAGTAAGTTGCCGTCGATAGGACAGTTGTTTGTTGTTTTTTTTTGTTAATGTCGACATGCACGCAGGGGTGATTTATGGTCAAGAGTACACAACAGGAGATCTGCCAGACCAGTGGTTCTGCATACTGGCGGTGTCTGCTGTCTAGTGTCTAGATCTCCCGCCAAGGCCAGATACCTCTCCCAGTCCACGAGACATGCCCAAATCACATCCGTGCGTTTGTCTTGCCATGTAATGAAAGAATAATGTTACAACTATGGACCTCCCCCGATTTTTTACATTTTTTTTCGCCAGGGGTACGTAATTTAAAGCCTTTTGCTACTCCAGAACGAGAGAGCTCCTCCCAAAATGCTCCTAACAACATTAATTAATTATTCTTTCACATGTTCTGTTTGTTTTCCTCCTATCTTTTTGGTTGAAAGGGTTGGGGGCAGGGTTAGGGATTCGATAAGATTTAGGGTTGAGGATAAGGACGGGGTTAGGGATAGATAGATAGGTATTTGGTATTTCCATTATGGAAAGGTGGCTGTTGTCAGGAGAACGTATTACTTTAGGCAGTAAGCTATAGCTGAGCAGTAAACACAACTCGGTATTTTCTCTCTATAACATGTCTTTGTAATTTGACTACTGTCCCCCGACAAAAGCTGCTGTAGAAAAAGTCCATCAAAATATCAATTTTAAAAGTCCAAGAACATCTCTGGCCGCGCTCTGCCTTATTTTTAGTCCAATTTCCTATTTGCGATGACCGGAAGAAACTACAAGCTGTACAAAATTAAAACCCTGACAGAAAGTCATAATTATAGCACATTTCATTATGTAAAGTGATTTTAAATAGTGAATTTGACCTAATTTGGCATATACTGTCTTTTTCCGTAGCATGGTTGTATTGTTATTTAAATAATGAAAGCAAGAGATTGAGTCTTAGGGGCATTGGGAAATAACATCAAAGGTACTAGATTGATCAGCCATATTATCTTTGATAACATTACTAATCAAGGAGGTACGGGTTTCAGAAACGGTTGGAAGTAACTGCACTTTTTCGCCACGGTTTGCTTTCATCTTTTCCGCATCCCCTTCCTTTTTTGTTGTGGCTGTTGATGTTGTCTTTTCGCCACAGGCTCCCCCATTTGTTTTGTCACCGCTGACTCTCAAACATTCTTTTGTTTCTTCCGTTTCTCCTAATTTATTATCTGATTCTTTTCCCCCCTTTTCCATTAATTTCTCGGCCCCTTTCTTTTGCTCTCAACAAAGGCTTAACTCAGGCCGCTTCCCCTAAAGTGATAAACGGGAAGTGGAGGGAGGGGGGGGGGGTGCACCCATCTGTTACGTGCATCTGTGAAGACTGATACAGTGGGGTGAGAGGGGGCGGAGCGGGGAGAGCAAAGGGTGGGGAGGTGCACCCATCTGTTACGTGCATCTGTGAAGACTGATACAGTGGGGTGAGAGGGGGCGGAGCGGGGAGAGCAAAGGGTGGAGGGGGGGGGGGGTGCACCCATCTGTTACGTGCATCTGTGAAGACTGATACAGTGGGGTGAGAGGGGGCGAGGCGGGGAGAGCAAAGGGTGGAGGGGGGGTGCACCCATCTGTTACGTGCATCTGTGAAGACTGATACAGTGGGGTGAGAGGGGGCGGAGCGGGGAGAGCAAAGGGTGGGGGGGGGGGTGCACCCATCTGTTACGTGCATCTGTGAAGACTGATACAGTGGGGTGAGAGGGGGCGGAGCGGGGAGAGCAAAGGGTGGAGGGGGGGTGCACCCATCTGTTACGTGCATATGTGAAGACTGATACAGTGGGGTGAGAGTGGGCGTAGCGGGGAGAGCAAAGGGTGGCGGGGGGGTGCACCCATCTGTTACGTGCATCTGTGAAGACTGATACAGTGGGGTGAGAGGGGGCGGAGCGGGGAGAGCAAAGGGTGGAGGGGGGGGGTGCACCCATCTGTTACGTGCATCTGTGAAGACTGATACAGTGGGGTGAGAGGGGGCGGAGCGGGGCGAGCAAAGGGTGGAGGGGGGTGCACCCATCTGTTACGTGCATCTGTGAAGACTGATACAGTGGGGTGAGAGGGGGCGGAGCGGGGAGAGCAAAGGGTGGGGGGGTGCACCCATCTGTTACGTGCATCTGTGAAGACTGATACAGTGGGGTGAGAGGGGGCGGAGCGGGGAGAGCAAAGGAGGGGGGGTGCACCCATCTGTTACGTGCATCTGTGAAGATTGATACAGTGGATTGAGAGGGGGCGGAGCGGGGAGAGCAAAGGGTGGAGGGGGGGGGGTGCACCCATCTGTTACGTGCATCTGTGAAGACTGATACAGTGGGGTGAGAGGGGGCGGAGCGGGGAGAGCAAAGGATGGAGGGGGGTGCACCCATCTGTTACGTGCATCTGTGAAGACTGATACAGTGGGGTGAGAGGGGGCGGAGCGGGGAGAGCAAAGGGTGGAGGGGGGGGTGCACCCATCTGTTACGTGCATCTGTGAAGACTGATACAGTGGGGTGAGAGGGGGCGGAGTGGGGAGAGCAAAGGGTGGAGGGGGGGGGGGGTGCACCCATCTGTTACGTGCATCTGTGAAGACTGATACAGTGGGGTGAGAGGGGGCGGAGCGGGGAGAGCAAAGGGTGGGGGGGGGGTGCACCCATCTGTTACGTGCATCTGTGAAGACTGATACAGTGGGGTGAGAGGGGGCGGAGCGGGGACAGCAAAGGGTGGAGGGGGGGGTGCACTCATCTGTTACGTGCATGTGTGAAGACTGATACAGTGGGGTGAGAGGGGGCGGAGCGGGGAGAGCAAAGGGTGGGAGGGGGGGGGGTGCACCCATCTGTTACGTGCATGTGTGAAGACTGATACAGTGGGGTGAGAGGGGGCGGAGCGGGGACAGCAAAGGGTGGGGGGGGGGGATACTGCAAATCAGTTCAAAGGCGATTAATGAATTTAATACACTATCTTCCACAAACACCTTCATCTCGCCCGCCACGCAACCCTTTACAACAAAGTGGCTGAAAAGCTGAAAATAAGGAGACGTGAAGTGCTGCATCCTCAAGAAAAACACAAAAAAGAACAACAAAAGATGTTCCTACAGAACTGCATTGAAGCATGAAGAGGCACGCGCTCAGAATCCGGGTAGTTGTTGGAGGCGGTGACGGGTTGCGCCATGGAGACAATAATTATTACGAAACAATGTTTAAAAAGCTGAGATTAATCCAGTTAGAAAAGCCCCCACTGAGTTCAAAAGCAAGGCGATAATATCCTTGATTGTCCGTGAGACAGGAAAAAAAGAAACTGAGGTCTTGATAGCTTCAAACAGAAAACTCTTGTCTTGATGAAGGAACAATTAAGAATATGTGACCATAGACTTTGTTGGCCAAGTTCTGCATCTTCATGAAAGAGGCTTCAGCTAAAGAAGCCGGGACTGTCACACATTTTGAGCGGCTGGTTTTCGTCGCTGCCACTTCTGTTAAATGATTTGTTCTTTTTAATGTTTCGTTCGTTCTGATCTCTGTTGTAAACAATAAGAAAGCATTGGTGGAATTAGGGCAACTATCTTAATCATGTTATCTGTGCAGCAAAGTGTGTTAAAAAAGTTACAAATTGTGCGAGTTAAGTATTTTTAAGATAGGGCCATCCAAAATTGAACCTTAAGCAAATGACGCAATTGGTCAAAATTCCAAATATTATATTACCTCATTTTCGGTGAGCTTCCTTCAAACCAAAGATACAGGGTTACATTTGGTATCAAAACACTCAGAATAACCAAGCTCTGTATTACTGAACATAAGAAAATGTCATATCTGTGTAATGAAAAATCCGTTTTGAATATCGCCATCTTCGTTCAAGTTTGTTCCAACTTAACATTTTGCACAGCCGAGAAATTCCATGTAAAACGTGGGTGGAAGGTCTTTTGTTTCTCGGGGGCCTCAGCCGTGATGTTAAACGTTTGCAGCTCTAGTTATTATGATAGGGAGTTGGAAGAAATCGGACTGTGAAACAGCTTGATAAGTGCCGCAACGCATTTTAAACAGGTGTCATAGTGCGCAATTTTTTTTAAATATATATGTACCTCTTCCACATACTAAAAGATCTCCAGTTTTTCAGAAAATGGAGATAGAACCAACAAGAACTAAGGTCGCGATATCTACTCTTATAATAAATTATGTCTGTTAAATGTTTTCACTTCCCCCCTCCCCCCCCCCCTTTGTTCTGATCCCTGTTTTGAAATAGTCAGTATAGTTAGATCAACCATTGAATCATTAAACTCTCACTCGGCCTTTTTTTTTTTTTATTGATCTATTGCAGTTAATTTTAGTGGTATAATTAACTCTTTCTGGTTCCAATGCAATCACTATTTTACAGAACAATATCCCAGCAGTTTAGTTATAGCTGTGGGCAGAACGAAAACGCGTAGCACACCCTGCACTAAACCCAAAGAGTTTATAGTAGCAATAATAATAAACTCTTTCGATAAACCAGAACTCAGTTTGGAATTCATAAACAAAATACCGGCCAATAGACCAGGACTTCAAAAGCTCGATAGAAAACCGCAGGGCTTGAAGGAAATCAAGTGACATCACAATACGCACTGGCTCAGAAAAGGAAAAAGTCTTTTTGTGTAGAGAGGACAGTGAAGAAACCCGGACATTACATAATCCTTAGACATTGCCGGTTTGAAGTTAACAAATGTTAATATCAGAAACAAAGTATTCCCTGCAGTTCCCGCCAAAATATGCCCAAGCACTTTGGCCTAAATCTTGAATAAAAAAAAATAAGTAAGAGTATCAGCCTTCATACTTGTCTGATTGGACACGCATACGCACACGTCATGCGCTCGCGTACTGACGACTCACATATACACAAACACACTCATACAACCTATCTCCATTTTATCACTGTAAATTATCTTAATATAGATAAATGGTTGTTTTTTTTTACACAGGTTATACATAAATTACGAACAGGCACAAACGATCAGGAAAATGAATGATATCACCTACAAAATCCAAGGCTCGTGCGAAAATGTATATATTATATTATAAATCTTTTTGTAAATGATAAGCATCTTAATCTTTGTTTAAATAAAGAGTAATTTTACCCCTCTTGCACGGCATGGAATAGCAAGTTCTACACACTGGTTTATCGCGGATTCAGCACTGGTTTATTTACTTAAACATGACTGTACGGTATTCATTTAGTCCGAGTTCAGGCTTCTCATATTTCAATACAGGGCCTTCAACTTTTTCCCCATGAGAGTGCTCAGCTATGGTAATTCTCATGGGCAAGAGAACAGGTGGTCTTAATTGTATTCCATATGGTCATTACATCTGAGAATAGATCATTATAGTTTGTCTACAGTTTTAATGATCTGCTCGTCAAGTAAAAAAAAAAAAAAAAACAACTTCACAAGTTCCTCAGTTTCTCTAAGAATTCCAGGGGTAAACAAGACAAATCGGTGTAATTACAAAAACACAAATCTATGATTTCGTCCCGTTACAATGACAAGGTTCTATCTCCACTTTCTGGGCTGAACTGAGTTACACACTACACACTACTTCTACAGGCCTTCTCCACTGTGTGTCAAAGTATCAAGCAGATTCGATGTGTAATTTGTTAGTATTAAATGTGCTAAAAAGAGAAGAAAAAAAATCTTTGCTCGAAAAGCTATGATCACAGTCATGAGACTTCAATCAATATTTCTCAAAAGTTGATGGAAAGGGATTAGAACCTTGTTATTCTGAAAGGACGATTATGAGCCATGCCATGCTGTTTTCAAAAACATTAACCAGTTATTTCGTGTATCTGCTCACATCAGTATATTTTAGCATTAAAATTAATTTGCTTTTGACCATTCTAATCTGACTAGATGTCCACCCAAATAATTCATACTTTCACAAGCTGCTTGGGACAATTCAGTCATACAAGGCAGTGTATTGGTTTTTACAAAGATGTACTGATCGGGTATCTGGGGCTGGTGGTGCATTTCCAATCACGGTCGGTGCAGGCATGCTGGAATGTTGGGATTTTTTCTCATATTTTCCTGTCCCTGATCCTATGATCGAGCACCTAGTCTTCTCGGATAAGGACGAAAAATTAGGAGGGCCCGTGTGCACCTCTAAAACAAAAAATATATAATATATAGTAATGTTATATAAGGGTTGTTGTTAGGGGACCGTACGATTTTACGTAGAGAGCTGTAGCTGAACAGGGAAACACAACTCGGTATTTTCTCTATTTGCCTTTGTGGTTGGTCTGTGTTCCCCTAACAACAGTCTTTTTACGCTTCTATCCAACCTGATATCACTTGTACAGGCACAAACGATCAGGAAAATGAATATCACCTACGAAACCCACGGCTCGAGCGAAAATGTATAATATTACGTTATATATCTTTTTGTAAACGATAAGCATCTTAATCTTTGTATATAAAGAGTAATTGTACCCTTTTTGCACGGCAAGGAATAGCAAGTTCTACATATTGGTTTATTATGAATACATCACCGGTTTATTTACTTAAACATATATAATGGCGTTCATACAAAATAATTATTCATTTACAAACTTTACAAACCCTGAACATTCTACTTTTTCTTGATCGTTTTAGGGTTTAAACTCCTACTTGTCTCCCTGAACATAAATATAAACTGTGGCTTGCTTTTTCATCTCAGGATCGTAAATCATGCCTTAATTCACACAGAATGACTGCTGGAAGAGGTATCGGTCCCTTTATGTTAAGGCCCCACCCCCCCTGGGAGGTCCCGGCTATCACAAGGTGGGAAGACGAGTAATCCCAACCCCCCTAAAGCTGACCGTAGCAGGGCTGCCCTACTGTGTTATGGTATTTGGCTATGACAAGTATGTTGGTCAATGCAGTGGTCCCGGCCAAACACAATGGGTTTTCTACGGCGGATAATGGCTATAAAGCGAAAGTAAGTCTGACTCCGTATCGCATAAAACAAAACAAAAAATATATAATGTCAAAGCAGGGAGAGATATAAAGAACAGGTAATAACTACTAAAATGTAGGAACCCACATATATGTGATCTGAATCAGTGGCGTAACAATAATGGAGTGCACGGGGCATGTCTGTGCCTTGGACCAAACTTGGGTACGGGAGTCGAAATTTCATTGAGACGTCTGTACATAGTAATTGCAAATTAAATATCTCAGCAGTAGTATCAGTTTCATCACTTGAACAATTAAAGCGTATTTAATATAATCCAGTAAAGTGTGAATGTAATCAGTTTGAGTACCAATAAGCAAGCTTATAAGAACTGCAGACAAAATTTGAAAAGAATGCAGATTTCCAAGGGAATTTCCACCGCCCCCCAGGCTTAATCAACTACACTTACACCACTTGTTCGAACAGAGACAAGGGTTTTATCATTAGAAAAACAATCTGTAACAATGACGTTGTTTAGACAAGGGTTTTATCATTAGAAAAACAATCTGTAACAATGACGTTGTTGGTTTTCAATCAGAAACGTTTTAATACAAAGAAGACCAAATTTACTCACTGCGAAGTGTCATGAGTTATTCATTCATCAAGAGATCGATATTTCAATAACTGAAAGATATTTAGGGACTTGTAGAACAACACTTTTTTTCGATTTTTTAAACATGAATTTACTGATTAAAAAGAGAGGAAGAACGACATGAATGGGAAAAGAATGGAAGTCATTATCGGAGGGCTACATACTGCAGTGGATGGACAATGCCTATCTATGTGAAAGGCGAAAGGTGATTTACTGATATCTATACTGTCGTACCAAATTAGCATCGCCCTTTTAGTAGTGTTTGCTTTATGACTTTGAATAGTTTTGATTCACTCTTTCAGAGAGGATCTTCGTCTGTGTAAGGGAGATATCATACTAAACCCGGAACGGCACAGTCAGCTGCTGGCAGGCAAGAAGTGCACGCCATAATTTCCTATATTTTCTTGGTAAATCCGGGAAGGCCCCATTATACTAAACCTGATCAGACGCTGTTAGTTTTAGCCACTTTTTCTTGGGCATGTGCATTTTGCTGGCAGCAACTGACTGTGATGTTCCGGACTTAGTATGATACCCCCTCCCCCACCCCAACAACAACAAACAACAACAACAACAACACAAGACTGACCGACGCCTTCACAATATCGGAACGGAATAAGTGTCGGTAACAGTGTGGTATGGGCGTCGCTTCAGTGTCGTTTCGTGTTCATGGATTCAGAAAATTAGAATTCCGTTGGCGCAATTTGTTTCCCCCTCGCTGTTGCTTTTTTCCAACGTCAGTCACAAGGATTTTACAGCTTGACATAATTAGTTTCAGAACTGCAGTGTAATTGAGGAGTAACAGCTGTCTGCAATATAAGTTCAAATCCACTGACTATCCATTTCGGCAAAATTATTAAAAGAAAAATAGTATCCAATTAACAAACATCATCTGCATAGTAATTAATGCTCTTGAACACTTTTGTTTTTAAACAAACACTGTGTTTTTCCATTTAGCTGACTGACGTATGAATTCTAATTATATATATATATAGTTTCACGAAACAATGATTCAATTAGGATAGAACGATTAGCGACAATCTAATATTTCAACAGATCCCTTGACTTGGTAAAACATGTCACATAATGCGGGCACTAATTCTCCTCTCAGTAATGTGTCATGTTATGTATCCGCATCAGCCCAGGCCTATAGAACGAGAACAGCTTCGTTATATCGACAGTTTTGTCCCAACTCTGGAAAAGCTTGCAGATTTAGACTTATCAATGCCGGTAGTATTCGCGACCATCGTTCTTGCTTGTTCCAGCTCCACTTTTGGCACAACTGAGAAGTTCGACGTTATAACGTTTGCAGCTTTAGTTATTATGATGAGAAGTTAGAATGAATCGGGACCGTGAAACAGCTTGATAAGTGCCACAACGCATCTGAAACAAGTGTCAAAGTGTGAATACCTCTTCTACATACTAAACGACTTCCACTTTCTCTTCAGACAGTGAGGATAGAACAAACAAGAACTAAAGTCGCCAACTGTCTGAATACGCATCTAAAACACGAAAACAGGAATGACTTTAGGATAATTACACGCCCCTGCTCCTGACATAGGGACATTTTCAAGGTAAATATATAATTATAAGGACATTTCAGTTCATGCAAAAGTTGCAAATCTGCTGGACTGGGCATGGTAAACTTTATGCAATAATAATAATAATAATAATAATGGATGGCATTTATATAGCGCATATATCCATTGCCATTAGAAATGCTCTATGCGCTTTACAGAAGCTCTCTCACTCGCTCTTACTTTCTCTCACGCGCTCTCTCTCACTTACTCTCTCTATCTCTCTCTGCCTCAGAGCAAATTGTAACGCAGCCTGTTAGGCGCAGTTCACAACTCACAACAGTTCACAACTTGTATTCTAAAGTATTATAATAATATTTGAATATCTATTAATGCAATGCGTTGCATGAAGTAGGAACAGTTCCAATGACCTGTTTACAAATAGTCTGAGTCGGTTTTAAAAAAAAGTATTTGTACTTTGTTTCTGAAATTCAGTTTCCTGAGAGACAATTCCGATCCACTGAAGACGAATCTTTGCTTAGACAAACGGGTACAGGAGTTGCTATTAACAGATAGAACAAACTGTCTAAAATCCCATAATCAAGTATTCCTAATATTTCGCGGCCCTGCTTGAAAGAAACTTAACTTTAACATGAAGCTGTGGATATAATTACATAACAGTTGCCCTTCTCATCATGATTTTCGAGTAATTCCACACACTTATTATACATGTAATACTAAACACGACAGTGGTCACAGAGCTGAATATCCTTTAGGCTGGAGGCACACTGAGTCAAGTCTGTTTTGACTCGGTGCGCAAGGTCTCTCTTTCCGTCAGTTGACTGGAGACGGTTTTGACGGGCCTAAACCAGTTGGACAGACGTGTTTCAGTCTCATCAGTGCTCACCGTCTCGTTTAACTTCAGAGTTCAGATGACATCTCACACTAGAACCGCAGATAAACCAGACCTGACTCAGTGTGCCACTGGCCTTAATCATTGTCTCATTTTGATAAAATACCGATCGCGTTTTCTATCCGACGAATGAAATCTCATTGATGTCAAGTTTTGCTTTCCCTGTCAAAGTAGTTTTCATCTCATTCTTAATAAATCCCTTGCCGTTGTGTTATCTGGGGTAAGCCAGATTATTATAATTATAAAGCTCAAAGGTCGTGTTACAGCAGTAGGGAAGAGCTCCGTACATCCGGACTACCCAATCATTCCCTAACTCTAAACCTATTCCTAACCTTATCCTTCTCCCCGATCCTAAATTTAGTCGTATCCCTAAATCTACCCCTTATCCTTTCAACCAGAAAACAAAAAGAAAATACAGAGACAGTCTGTAACTAATTGTTCGGAGTCCTAAGTGGTCGGGACGTACGGAACTCTTTCCCAATATTTTAGAGTATAGAATCCTCCACCATGAGTTTATAAAAGCGGGGTTGGTAGCAATATCGTGCTATCATAAAACATACATAACGCATGATAAGCTTTCAGTTACATAAACCTATCATTATGCAGTCATAACCTTAGGCTAATTCTGTCGTTGATAAGAAAAAACCCTGGAATGAACAGAAAACGTCCAGTGCAAGTTTGGTTTACGTAAGGCAATCATCGTGAAATCAAAAGACTTACAGCGTGGCAATTAATTTTTAATTTATTTATTTATTTAGCACACAGAGCTAATTAAGCGGCGGTAAGATTTTCCCAAGCCTGCTGACCTCATTCCTCCCAAAGCGGCCTATCTGACTGATTTTAAGCGTATCGTGGAAGGAATGATTCCTAAAATTAAGTAATGCTTGTTGGAATAAGGATAAATATGAACAGAGCAGCAGGCTTTTAAAACATGTATATGTAACAATTATTCTAAAGTGAAGGGCACAGTATGGTACGAGTACATTCTTCGGAGGAGGACCACTACATCGGATTATCTTGAAATGAGGGTGATGTTTACAAACAAGACTAAGGCTTATGGGACAGTTTTGGAACAGGGTTTGCAATAGGAGATAGTGATGACTGTATCGATCCGTTTTTTTTCTTTCTAAGTTTGATCATTATTTTTAATATCTTTTCTGGTTCCTGCTCCTTCAAAGGGCTTTAGTGTGTTTTTTATTCAGGTGGTACTTCCTTGCTCCTCTCGGCTGAATTTTATTGCCATCGAATCAAGATTAAAACAGTGCATTTATCGATGATAATATTCAGTATAAAATTTACAGTTCTGTTTTCACTTGTCCAGATTTAAAAAAAAAAAAAATGAAAGACTTAAATTCGGAATTGTGAATTTGCAACTAAGTCAACTTAAAAATACCTTTTACCTAAAAACGAAAAAAATATCGAAATACGCGAGTCGCAAACAAGCAAATACTTCGGATTTCACCAGGGTAGAGGAAAAGAGTTTATTAAAATTTAATCTCTGAATGTTGTTACGAGTACGTACGTCCCCATAAGTGTTTTGTGCTAGGGGTACGTATTTTAAAGCCTTTTGTGGCCCCAGAGCTAGAAAGCTCCTCCCGAAGTACTGTAAACAACAACCTTGATTATTCTTTCAGATTTTCTTTCTGTTTTTCTCCTGTTTTTTGGGTTGAAATGTCAGAGGGCAGGGTTAGGGATTCGATAACATTTAGGGTTGAGGATTTAAGGAAGGGGTTAGGGATAGGTACGTGTACGTACGCGCCCCTAGAGTGCAAAACACTTGGGGTACGTAAGTTCAAGAAACAACAGCCTTTAATCCAACATGTTTGGTGCTTGACCAGAACTGATGCAAAATTTGGTTTTAGATGTTTTATTTTTATCAAGTCATAATTCGAAATGGAGAGAGAGAGGGAGGGGGGAAAAAAATGTGGGTTGGGTGGGATTTAGGGAAGGAGATGGAAAAGCATAATAATAGTTGTATAGTGTGTAAAAATACAGGTGATGGATGTATAAGGGGGAAAAACAGAGTATACTGGGTTGTAAATGATGGCAGAGTATAGTTAAGATACATTGTATATACATAGTATGTAATAATAGAACTATTTATTGAAGAAAAAAATTATAAGAAGGAAAAATACGAGGAACTTACATCATTTTTCAGTGTGACCGCCTTAGGATGTATTTTGTATGTTAACAAAACAAAATGAAATTAGTCAGTAAATATGTCTATTCATAAGATTAACTTTTATAATACTGCATCTCGGAAATGTTGGCAGTTTTAAGTGAAGAATGTTGTTAATTTCTTTTTTTTTTTTTTTCACTGGAAAGTACAAAAAACACTTGTAATTAGCTATATAAATCATGGTATTCTTAATGTTTGAAAGGAAAGGATGATAAATTATGGGAAATTTTTATATTATTTCTTATATTATAAAATAGTCATGAAAAGATGCATGGGAAAGGCACTGGTTTATCATAAATCAGGCACTAGCACAGTTTGAAAATTGTTATTTAATTTGTATGGTACAGATCCAAGGAAAGGAACAATAATATCTAATCTTACATTTGAATGATATTTGCATATTTATAGAGAAAGAGTTCCTCCTCGGGTAGCATAGACTGACCAAATGATGCAGGGCCTAATAATTTTATAATGAATGAACGAATGAATGAAGGAATGGTGAGTGAATGAATGAATGCAAATAAATGAAACAATAAATAAATAAATAACGAAGAAAGAATGAATGACAAAACAAGGCTATTAATTTTCATTTTGTTTTTCGTGAAAATGAAAGTATATAGATCTAGTGCGCCCCCTCCTGTTGCATGGATAATGAATGAAATGAAATGAAAGATATTCTGAAGCAGAACATCTCAAAAAAACTTACCAAATTTGTTTCACAGTCTCCTTTACATAATCCTTGAATTCGAAGCTCTGGTTTAAAAGGGTAAAATACTCCATTTGTCAGCGGTGACACAATAAATAAAAATACAAGATATAAATTCAGAGTTAGTGCAGACGACATGTTGCATGGCTCGTTATCATCCTCTCCCCATGATGAGCGTATTCAAAAGTGTGGGAAACTTTTCCTGCGCACCGGGGTTGTCGATGTTTTTCCGCGCGTCCGATTGGTTGGCTGGCTTGGTGCGTCGTCGTCAGCAGCGCGCCCCACTTTACTACAACAGCGGCGGACAACTTACGCGATCAGCTGGTTCCATGTTTATAATAAACGTGAAGAGTGGGGACAGAAAGTAATGGAAGTCGCATGAGCTTGGGGGGTGGGGGGCAAAGTGGACCGGGGGAAGGGATGAGTCAAGTGTGTGTTCATATTAGTGTGCATAGGCTGATGTTAGGGGACAGTGCTCCCCGTTGTGAATAGACCACCAAAACCTGTATGCTTTTCACAAGATTGCCGTCAAACCTTTTGTTCGTGCGCAGGGCCATTGAAATTTTGAATTGCCCTTATATTTGTAAGGGAAACCTATGAGAAAACAACCACAGATATATCTGTCTTAATGTAGCGATACGATCAAAATTGTTAAGCCGTAAATATTTTCTTTCAACTTTTTGTTTAGCTCCCTGTGCCCAAGAATGGAATGAAAAAGATAAAAATCATTTTCCCTCTGTGACCCGAAGATCTGGAACACGCTGTCTAAAAACTTGGGAGATACACTCAAAACATTAAAATATTTAAGAAACGTCTGAAAACATACCTTGCCGATTAATAAAATGCCAGCCACAGTTGTCCCTGAATGTTGTCCCATGTTTAGCATGTTCTCTGTTCCGGTATTGATGACTTGAACTGTGAGTTTAAGAATGACTTTAAAGCGCTTAAAGGTTGCATTAGACTGGATGAAACCTATGAAAGCTATAAAACGCACAAGTTCACAGCGACACACACAAAATCGCTCACTTGTGAGACGAAACGTCGCTTTTGTGCGGTGGAGGGTGGTTGTAAACGCAAACGGAAGAAAGAAAGAAAGAAGGACAGAAGAAAAAAGGATTTGTTACACGGCAAATTGAAGCGTGAACTTGATGGACTGCTCAGTGCGTCAAAACTGATAGGCTAATAATAGGAAGGAGTAACCAATATTAAAACAGAGTTCTCATGCTTTGGGTGGAGTGTTAGTCGCCGAGATGGACGTTTACCAGAAAAATATTCATTTTGAGGACTAACTCGCCAGGTCTGCCCCCCCCCCCACCCTTGCCCCGACAAGGCACGGACGCTCTGTCGCATCTTTGAAATGTCCACGCCGTATGTTCACTTGTAGAAAGCAAATCCCTGATAATTTCATTCTGCGGAGAGAATAGTCACGCCACTGTTGGCCCGCTCCGACGATGCCGTGAACAAAGTTCCCTGTTTAAATTGCTATGGACTACATAATATAATGTTTGTAAGGGGGAAAGCCCGGGAGTTAGGTCTAGGCTTCTGTCTGGCCTTCTCTTTCTCCTTCTGCGTCTTCTACTCTTTTCCATCTTCTGGCCCCTAACGACAACAAGAACAACGAGGACGGCAACAAGCAACATGAATCAAGAATAGGGGACCAAAAAGCCATCGGCTGAGACCCCAGAGAAGCAAAAGAACTTTTCCGTCCACGCCGTATGCCGCAAATGGAACTCTTCCTCAAAATCACTAGGCAAAACCACCAGCAAAGGAATAAGCGCAGAGTTAGGGATAGGTTTAGAGTGCCGGTAGGCCTGGATCAACCATGAAACAAAGTAAGTACGTGATTAACCCTCTATGCTTCAAGTATCACAAGGGATACACAGAAATTTATCATTCGGCTGCAGTTCCGGCCCACAAGAACTCATGGCGAGAAAAGTTATTTTAGAAATTTCTACAAAGTACACTAAATCAACCAAATGATCATGAAAAGAACAAATTCTCACAAAATCAGAAATTTTCGGACGATCAGAAACGGGGGCGGGGCCAAGAAGTTTGGGGCATTCAGGGAATAGGGAGCACCACAGAAAATGATAACAGGGATGCCGTAAACTTTTGTTTCAGTGCCAATGATAAAATCAATGTCGTACCGCCACTTTTTACACAATTGTTGGCAAAGTAGAAACTCAGATGAGCAGGGCAGGAGAGGTGCACAAAGAAATAGCGTAGATACTTTCTTATTAACTTGTGTATCAAACAAAGGAACTTCCTCACGTACAGAAACTGAAAAGCACTCGCATTGTTGGCAAAAAGCCAATCGTTGCTTAGTCAGATGATTTAAAAGCAGGTCATTAAAAGTCCTTGAATTTTCTTTTTAAAAAAAAATAACAAGTAGATCTAAACTTGATTTGTAAGCCCTTAAATAGTGTTTAATCTTCAAAAATTGTCCAAACGTCTCTAAAAAGTTCTTAAAATACCAGATTGTCATAACCTTCTTGGTTATGTTGTAGCACGGCAAAAAAAAAGTTTCGCTATTTTTATTTTTTTTTAATCTAAATGCCCGTCTTTATCGATTTTTGACTCGGCTGACCAATGGCTCTGACAGTCCATCAATGTGCTGAACAACGTGAAGTATGCAGAGAGTAATTGTTTATTGCAGATTCTGATACTTAAAATTAGCATCCTAGAACATTCGTAAATTAGTTGAGGATAGTAATGAAAGGCGCTTAAAAAAGTCTTTAATTTATGACCGAAGAAGTCCCCAAAGGTCCACAGGTTCGATTTTCAAGGTCCTGCGCCCCCCCCCACCCCCCCCCCCACTCGGCCCCCCCAATATACCGGTAGTTTTGTTAACATTGAAAATGTGTTTTACGTTTTTCATTTTTGCTACACTATTACCAAAAAGAGTAATCAGTTTAGAGTATACCATACATAATTATAAGTGTTCGGCCAGAATTTTAATTAATGAACGGGGTTTTCAAATGGCGCATTTTATTGTTACATAATATATTATTATTGTTACTTGCTATGGGTGTCATCAACACAAGTTACTCCTCTAGTAACACCAGCGACTTAGTTGCTCTCAGACAATGACTTCGCATTTTTGGTAATTATTTCTCATCTTAATCTCGGTCATTTCTCCAACGCCAGTCAAAGGAAAGAATTCTCAGCTTCTTTCTGTCCATGTTTTAATCATTATTTCACGAAATACTTCTATCGTAGCGCATCATTTCAAATGCCATCAAATTTGGAAACAGTGAAAGTCAATAACATATGGATGGAACAAAACACTCTACAAATGCGTGGAGGTCAGGCTGTGGATTATACCAATGGTTGAAAAAGCTTCCTACTGATATAATACACAATCTGGTGCCCACGGAGAGCTCAAAATGATTGTCGAACATTGTAAAACGTAAAAACGTCCCATTGGCGAAACCACTCACAACCCGATCTTCATCTGGCCGTAGAGTATACCCAATGAATTGTTCTCCACAAAACAGCGGTGTATTCGGGTAACAACTCAAAACCCAATCTTCATCCGGCTGTAAAGTGTACATAATCGCTGTTGTATGCCATAATCTGGTGTATGGTGTAACCCAAGACCCACTACCGGCAGTAGGACTTGTGTAGACCCTTTTCATTTACCGTCCTCCATATCACGTGATTTGCAAACAAAATGGCGGTGTGCCCCACTTGTAGGGCGGAAGTGGTGGACAACAGTTGAACCCAAGACCCACTATAGAGTGGGTCTTGGGTTGAACGATGCCATCCTCTTGTTGGGCAACCAACTGTACAAACCCGTTACGTGCTGGTTCTGGCATAAAAATGCATCTTTGCTTAGACTGTGGACATATTCAGATGCCATCACCAAGGCAAGTGGAGGTTTTTGCCCTCCACGGTGCTTTTCGATGCCGTGCGGCTCCCCGCAAACAACGTGACGCGGAAGTGAAAAGGGTCTATTGGCGTGACAACGCACAGCCCGATCTCCATCGCTGTCGGGGCACTGTAATCTGATGTAATGCTTTGATTATTGGCGTAACAACTCACAGCTCGATCTCCACCCGCCTGTAGAGTGTACACAAATGGTTTCCAACAAACCCGGTGCTACAATATCATTTTGGAAGGGGCTCGGCATGTCCCGACCACCCAGTCAAGACCACCTTGGCCCTAACCCTAATCCCCAACCCTAAGCCTATCCCTATCCCTGTCCTTATTCCTATCCTACACCTAATATTAATAATGCCTAATCCTATACCGTACCATTCCACCCCCCCCCCGTCCCCCCATTCGCCTTTCAAAAGAAATGTAAAGAACTGTAAGATTTCCATGTAGACGGGATGGATCACAGACTAATAAATATTCTGTGGGATGGTCGGAATTCTTTCCTGTATTTTATCAATATTTACTGCAAGTCAAGTCTGAGGACATTTGAAATGTTTTTTAAAAAAATTAAAAAATTAATTCATTTTACAGTTCGTAAACAAATGAATCATGGACAAAAGAGAAGCCGAAAAAGACGGTGAGAATTCTTCTTTCCGATCCGACGGGCGTTGGTAGAAACGATGACAAAGACAAAAAAAGGAACGAACCAGGGCGCTGGGAAAGACCAACTGGACCATGTGCGGAAAAAAAGAAAAACGCTACATAGCCAAAATAACAACAAAATGTTCACAGGATTCACTGAAGAAAGGGGGCAGGAGAATGATGAAACAATCGATCTCGGAAAGTGGTACAAGGTAACGGATCGGGTGGGGGGGGGGGGGTCAGTGTTATTACTTATAGTTACGTCAAATGATTTTACCTGGTCCTTCTCTCTTTCTCTCAGAAAATATGCTGTAGATTACATAAAAAAGCGTGAGGGAAAGAGTTCCGTACGTCCTGACCATCCAGTCAAGAAACCCTAAACCGTCCTATCCCTAGCCTTATCCTCAGAGGATTACATAATCCGGTTATTTTGAGTTGAATGGTAGGCGTACGGACAGAGTTAAGGGTTGGATTTGATAATAGTTCTGGGTTTGGGGATAGGGTTCATCTTACATTTCCTTTCAAGTTTAGTCATGTTTAAAAACTTTTCTCACATAATTTGTTTGATTAAAAGACTTTAGCGTGTTTCCTGGAGATAACCGGACTCGGTAATCGAAGTAGTAGTAGTAAGAGGAGGAGGGGGAGGAGGAGGTATTGGTCTTAATAACAGCAGTAATAGTTGTAGAAGTCGTAGTAGTAGTAGTAGTAGTCCTAATAATAGCAGTAACTCAAATTTAACGGGCATGTGCTAATTATGGGGATTGTTTAGACTTTAGAGTACGGGTGTGCTGTCTGTTTCATGGATCTTCTCTTGCCACAGCACATGCGCAGTGGTGCCTCGGTTCTCGCACTACGTCCCGCATCAGCACACCGAAACAATAATTATTACGTCACAGGCTCTGACCATCAGGGATTCAGTTAGAACCACAGACTAATGATTTATTAGTCTGTGGTTAGAACAGTGTTTCTCAACGTGAACGATACTGCCACCCGGGGGCAATGTTGATATCCGGAGGAGGGGGGTGGGAGAGAAAACGACACAGAAAGGTATGACAAGGGGGCGTTAGGGGGCGAAAACATGAGCGGAGGACAGTTTGGGGGCAACGACAGAGTAGCCACTGGCTTGTTCAACAGCACACGTAGATGGGTTTGATGAACAGAACCCCCCCCCCCCCTCTCCCCTTTTTTTTTTTTTTTTTTGCTGTTTTATAATGAACAATCAATTATACGCCTATTTTCATTAATAATGGTACAAACATAGAGACCACCGAATTCTGTCACCGAGCCGCTAGGCGCTTGAGGTGAGAAGAATTGCACTATATAATTTCAACAACTGCACATAGAGCCCACCTAGATTCGGTCCGTTTATATAGTGCAATTCTTCTCACCTAAAGCGCCTAGTGGCTCGGTGACAGAATTCGGTGGCCTCTATGTTTGTACCCTACGGCTTTGAAAAACTTTACATCATAATTTGTGTGTAGTATGTCTTCATGTGAAATTTATCTGTTTGGTTTGAGCAGGAATTTTCGGGGGTGGAGGGGGGGGGGGGGGTAGAGGTGGAGAGGGGAGGGAAGAAGGGGGACAATGAAATAAGCCTGAAAAAAGGTTGAGAATCACTGAGTCAGAAAATTACCCTTTGTTATAATCATTCTTTTTCCCGTGGACGAAAGCACAATAATATCTCAATAATTTAATGTCACTCCGGAAGAACACACCCGCCCGTCCTTTGGATTCACGCGTATCTCGGCCCTGCTATAGCGCCCGGTAGAAAGCAAACGGGTGTCAATGTAGATGCATGATACATTAAGGGTATTTCTAGTTTGCATGACTGTGTAATAGTACTTTGGAACATATGCAAAGAAAAAAAAAGGGGAACGACAGCATTTTGACCCAGCTCATAAAGAAATCATACCATGGACAAATTCAGCTGCAAATGGCCAAATACCCAAGTATGTAGAAGGGCAGAAAATGTCGATTCAGTTCTCCTAACAGCAATAACTCAGAGATGTGTCATATCCCTGGATGTAATGAAGGATCTTTTAGTAGGTATTTTGGTTTCTTCCCGAATTCCATGGCTCGTGCCACTTTGAAGAGTATCAGTTCTATCTATCTAGCCGGCCAGCATCCTATGTCAATCTGACGTAGATTTGTATAGAAATTTCACAGGGTTGGTAGGATTAACGTAGGGGCGGGTGCCCTTCATCAGACTGCCATCGACACGACGTCGTAACTATTGGATTTACAAACGAAAACGTCATATGCAAAATATATGTCAACCCTACACGTAGGATATCTATGGAGTTGCTGACCGGGTATCTATCTATCTATCTATCTATCTATCTATCTATCTATCTATCTATCTATCTATCTATATATCTATCTATCTATCTATCTATCTATCTATCTATCTATCTATCTATCTATCTATCTATCTGCCTGTCTGTCTGTGTGCATTTCTGTCAGTCTATCTGCCTGTCCGCCTCTGTCTATCTGCCTGCCCGTCTGTCTGTCTGTCTCTCTGTCTACAGTTCAGATTAATCGGGAGAGGGGAGGGGTGAGGACTCCGGGGTTGCTTAGACACTATGGCAAAGTAAGCGCGTGGGTGGCAGCGGTGGAGTTGGGATGGGGTTCTGGGCTTGGAGACCTTTCGAGAAGACAGAAAAGAAAGGGGGATGGAACAGAAAAGAAGAAGAAACGGAAAGAGGAACGTGACAGAGAGAAGTTGGGCAGGTTGGTGGGGATTTTGCACTGCAGTAACGACAGGGTCTGACTGTGACAATTGCATTATCAGAGGGAACAGCCTCTTACTATCATCATCGTCATCATCATCATCATCATTATTATCATCATTCCCTGAGCCCGTTCATTTGTCGTTTTGTTTTTCACCACTTTCTATCCACCGCTTTCAAAGTTCCGCATATCAGTTTCCGAGTCAAATTGTGGCAAGACGAAAAAGTTATATTTAGCAAAGCGCCTCGTAAGAAGTAATTAATACTAAGACGAAAAAAGGTGTAGGTAGCAAAGCCCCTCGTTAAAAATAATACTGAAACGATACACGGACTGAACACTCCTCCCCCCCCCCCCAATACCAGAGTGGGGGGGGGGGGGCGACATGTTTGCTCCAGTTACAACTGGGCTGCAATGACACCCATGCAAAATTTCCCAAATGGGATAAAAAGAAATAACCTTAAAATCAATTACCTTTAGCTTTTGGTAATAGTGTAGCAAAAATGATAAACGTAAAATACATTTTCATTGTTAATAAAACTACCGGTATATTGGGAGGAAGGGGCGGGGGGGGGGGGGTAGTTAAAATGAGGTTGAGAAAAGCAATGTCAGGATTCGCGCAGGTCCATGAAAAGTAAACTTATGGACCTTTAACGATTTCTGAGGTCAAAATTAATATTAAAGACTTTTCTTAATTGGCTTTCATTACTGTTCTCAACTAGTTTGCGAATGTTCTAGGATGCTATGTTTAAGTATCTTCAATAAACAATTACTCACTGCATACTTCATACGTCGTTCAGTACATTGATGCACTATCAGAGCCATTGGTCAATCGAATCAAAAATCAATAAAGACGAGCATTAAAATTTAAATTTAAAAAAACAAAACAAAGATACACGTTATTTCTTTGGCGGGGCTTTGCTACCTACAAAGTTTTCTTTTTGTCATATTTTGACTTTGATTCAAGCCTTGCTGCGTCTCCACAGATTTTCTGTGGTTTTCATAATATTCCGCAAATCAGACACAGACATCATAGGGGTAATAAATACAAATAAACTGGTGATCAGGGTGACGCTGGCGTCTTAAACTAGTACTCATTAAGATCATAAGGATCACACATCGTTTTAAGTTATTCTCACGATCCGTATGTCATTTTTCATGTAAGGTCAGTGTCACGAGTGGAGTGGGCGAGATTCAACTATTACGGGGGCATGGAAGTGTAGGATTGACTCACGGGATAGTGAGGCTGCTCACCTATATTGGGTTCTGTTAGTTAACGTGGAAGCGTGCAAGACGTGAGTAAAGTGAAGGCGATGAGGTAAATCTTGTGTAGTGAAAAGTCACTGCAAGTTAAGAGGTCCAAGGGGACAGACGTGGGAAAGCAGTCGGGAGATTGTGTGTTTTCCAGTGATGACTGGTAGGTTGAACTATGATTTATAATTATGATGATTGATGTACTATATTCTCCTATGACCATGATGTAAATAAGTTATATGTGAGGAATGTGAAAGTCATTGATTACTGTGTATAGAGATGTGCGCAATGAGCGATAGATGTAAGTTCGGATCATGGATTCGTAGCGAGTCTGAGTGCGGTGTGGTACGGTGGAGGTGTGTTACCGTAAGAGGTGTGGTGAGTGAAATGTGGACTATTGTGTGTACGCTTGATAGTTCGTAATGAGTGGTGAAGTGGATAGTAATGGTATGGTGTTATAGAAATGTAATGTTATTCTTATAGGTGCCGGGGTCGGGCAGAGAAGCCACCCGCGGTGAGCGGACTTGTGCCGGGGTTGGGCAGAAGGCTACCCACAGGCCGCCTGAGTGAAGCTGTCGCGCAGGACAGCGGGAGCACATGAGTCGTGGCAGTCTGGCCACAGACAGACAGGGACGTTGTTATTAAGATGTTAATGTGCTATTAAGATGTTAATGTGCCATTGAGAATATAATGTGCTATTGAAATATTAATGTGCTATTAAGACCTCGAGGGGAGATTGAGATACGGAGATTAGGTTGAGCAGGAGCCAATAAGAGAGGCCAGCAAGTAATATATATAATATAGATGTGAGGCTGAGGCCAGAGCATATTCTAGAAAGTATTATCGGGTTGTGGACCCGTAGAAGGATGAATGTCGGGAATGCTGACCGTGAATGGTATTTGAATTGAGTTAATGTAATGTGTGTAATTGCATAGATATCTTATTTTTATACATATTAAATGTGTGAGTCTGTTTGGTTGTTCTGTTAAGTGTTATGCTTGTTCGTTCGTGATTGTTGTCCTGTCATAATTATTACATTTCCCAGTCTGGGATTTGTGACAGTCAGTCCTATTTCACACTACAACTTGTACAAGCCAAAAGTATTTGAGCGATTTGGCCATTGGCATTCTTACACGTCAAATAATATGAAAAAAGAAAGGTGTTTATCTGATTCATAGTTGTTCATAAATACGTTCAGATTATGATCGTACTTTTAACTGCCTTGTATTTTGGTCTACTTCGTACAGTCTGGATGTTTATGAAGGTGACGCCAGTGTCTTATCAAAAATAGTACCCTGTAGCACAGCCCTAGGTGACGCTGATGGAAAAATCGATTTTTTTTTTTTTTACTGACCATTAATGTCATACTGTGATGTTTCCATTTACATAAACATGTTATCGCAATGTCATACTGTGGCCCTGTATTTTAGTCCCTTTGCCTGGAAAAAAAATCAACCATTAAAATGCCAATACAGCTACATGTAATTGTTTCTTGTGGTAAAAAAAATAAAGGGGCGTACATTACCAGTGAGCAGCTGGTCTTCTGTGTCAGGTCTATGGTGCCAGGCATATCAGACATGCAAAAGAACGACTTGCCATTTCTTAACAATGCATCATGTAGACTATATAATTTAAAACATAGATAAAAATTTAATGAAAGAATGAAGAAACAGATTTCTAATGTTAATATTAGCTCACTTGAATCCTAGATATGGAATATTTCACATTTTTTGCGAACCAGAGATGACGAAACCCCCAAATTCTTATTATTTTTCTGTTGGTAAAAGGTAAAACTGAAGTGATTTCCGTAAATAAAATATCACATACAATAAAAACGTGTTCCATGTATGTGATGTTGATTTGGCCATCCACCCATGCTCAACGCAAGGGAGACTGTCACTGCAAAAATAAGCAGCTAATCACCAAAGAACGACAATCCTGTAATTTCTTTAGTCGTATAATTTTCGACTCTATGATTTTCGATACAAGTAAATGGAATGATATCTGAAAAGATATTCGGATACCCATACTGCTCTCGAAATAGATACTATTTATTTAATTATTCCTTGAAAAATTAGTTTATTCATGTTCGAAAATAACATACCACCTAGTTTTACTTGTCGGCCAAACGCAAACAGACCATCATGGCTGCCACGCTGTCGTTTCGCTGGCTTGAAATATTAGAGAAAGAATTCGACAAGGCCTTTGTAGATTTAGATCTACTTCTGGGTGAAATTGATCCTGATCAGTGTGAAATCACATTTGATGGGCGCCAGAAAATGACTGCACTTAGTGCAGCATTCGCTCAGTTGAGCCACAAAGCGCAGACCATTTTCCAGTGCAATGCCAAGTTGGAGGTGAGTATTAGTACTAGAATATCTAGATCTAGATCTAGATCTAGTCTAGATCTATCTATTTCTGTATTGTTTTGCCAGTGAACTAGCTTCCTAATGAAATTAAGCAAGCGGAACCCCACTTTCTATTTGTTAATCACCAAGTAAAAAGTGAAATTAACAAACGCAATGCGTAATATCATCATTCAACATCATGCAAACTGATCAACAAAGGTTGCTGTTGTCATGCTCAAATCTAATCTAACTAAGAGTCCAGACTAGAGATGCCTAGGCTATCTAGTCTAGATCTAGATCTATCCAGTTTAGGGAAGGACCTCCGAATGCATTCCATAGCTCGACAAGTGCATAGGCATTAACGACGTGAGTGTCTAGTCAGTTTAATTGTATCCTCGATGTTCGTCTGGGCAGTACTAGATCTAGATCTAGATCTAGATCTAGTAGTAGTCAGATTGACATCAGGGAAAGCCACCGGGGTAGCTATGTATTGTTTTCACTCGGGCTATGGTCGGTATGGAACGCATTCGGAAGTCCTTGCCAGTTTAGTGTTATGTTATTGTACACATACTGAAGCATACAGAATTAAGTAGGCTATTTATTTTATGACCTGGTTAATTGACCACTGTTGAACCTCACCAGTGTGAACCTCACTTGCGACCTTTTCAGTAAGCTTGAGAAACTTCTTAGCAGCCTAGTTAGTGCATTAATTTTGCATCCTGACACTGATGGTGCAGTAATGCAGTTGCCTAGCAACTGGCCTCGATTAATGTTTACCAAATTTGAAACTCAGTCCCCATTTAATAAATTAAAGCTTTCAGGGCGAGAGTGGACAAACGCCAAGTCGGCTACGTCGGGAATTCTGCTACCTTACTCACAGTTGCAGTTGCATACTTCTGTTTCCGTGTGTCCTTACAATCATATGCTTTTGACATGCGTAACAGCCATCATTTTGTTTGATTTCATTCAGTGGCAGATGCCATCAGATCAGTGTTTATCAGTCTTGTGCAGTTGAGGGGAATCCTACCTCAGTGACTGATGCTGCCTGTTTTAGCCATTTTCATCACATGACTTTGTAAGCGTCAGCACTCAGGAGTATTTATTTAGCAAAAAATCATCATGTCCAGTGATGTTTTAATTAAGTGACTACAGGGGGGCTTCCTGCTCTACTTTCGGCAGCTCCCTAGATTTATTTCCGGAAGCAGGAGAAGGCTAACCAAATTGATGACAGTGAAAAATGGAGCCTAAAACATATTCAGCTGCCCCACCTTTTCGGCCACTGAAAGTGAGCAGGATGAGCCTGTATATAATATAATATAAATGGATGGTGGTTCAGTAGTTTAGGAGCCTAATTGTGCAGAAATGTGTGACTTTAAAACCTGTTCACAGTTCTGCATGTGGAAATGAGGAAGAGTGTAGTGGGATAGCTGTACTGGTGTGAGTGAAAAATCGAAACTCAAGCATCTTCGGCCACGGCGCAGTATCAGCCACTGAAAGTGAAAGTGAGGATATTGACCTGTGTTAATAGATCAAAGTATTTCATTTGAAGCTTTAGACAGTGCTGTTGCTTAGTCCGTTGTCATTCAGTGTCTGAAAGTGCGGTGATTGACAGGGGTAGCCGAATTTCTGTTGTGTTAGGGACCGGCCGAATTGCTGATACAATGGCCAAATAGCTGTGAGTGGTGGTTGCTCTTTATTTGATACACTACTCATCTTACTAGCAAAAAAAAAGCGGCACAATCTGGGCATAAACGGCAAAGGGAAACACATATTAAACATGCAACTAGGTCATAACAGCACAAATATGTGGCATATATTATAGTTCTTTCACGGATTTATTTTCATTTTCACCCCCCACCTGCCAAATTGGCATTTTAGTCCACTCTAGATCCTCTCAGGGCCAATGGAAAGATTTGCAGATCTGGTACTTCCAGAGAACAAATGGGGGTGGAATTACATGATAGTTCATACAGAGGGTTTATTTCATTATCTCGCCAATCTGTCTTTGAACTAAAAACATCCAGCATCCACACATGGACTCACCGGAGGCATCCTTGAGTTCTCATCGGATTAACCATCAACTTGCAATTTAAGGATGTAGTTGAAGAATTGTTCCTTTTGTATGGAGTTGTCTGTGGGGGAGGAAACATCTTACAAAAAGACAAAAATAAGATCAATATTTTAATTAAAAAAGCATCAAAAATTTGTAACTGTGATTTGCCGTATTTTGATGAGCTGTACACTGGTGCATGTATTAAAAAAGCTAATAATATTATAAATGACCCCCAACATCCCCTGAACAAAGAATACATAAGATCTTTAAGAAGTTTAAGGCTGTTGTCAAAGAAAACTAAAACTGAGCGCTACTTTAAATCATTTATTCCATCATCATCTAGGATGTTACAATAATGTCGTCATCTTGATCATAATCTGTGTACAGTTGAATTGTGTCCTGCGTGTCAGGTCAGTGTGTTTTAGTTAGTAACGGAAGCATATTGTGTGCACTGTTAATTTTGTTTATTTATTAGTGTGTGTGCGCGCTATATATCATAATTTTTGTTTCTGTAACTGTATCGTTATGTATTCAATGATCAAAACAAATTTCCTTGTACAAGGACGAATAAAATTTATCTATCTTATCTTATCTTTTGTGCAAGCAAAACAACGGGAAAAAAAAAAATCAGCTTTTGTATCTACGGCCATCAGGCTAGACCTAGTTATTCAGTGGGCGTAACAAAAGGCTAGATCTATCCTGATTCAACGGGCCCTATCATAGGGGCAGCCCAGATCTACCATGACGTATTCTGTGTGCTGTACATCCAAAATCACAATTGTTTTTGTCAGTTTTGTGCTCCTACCACAGCCCCACTTAAACAAAAATAGTTAGCAAAAGTAATGTTGCATAATGATGCACACCCCTTCATTTGTATCCGCACGCCTTCGGCTTTTCACAGGATTTCTAGTATAGAAGCACATGTAAGTTAGGTCGTACATGTACTTATTTTCATAGTAAAGTTGTAAACAAAGGCAGCCACTAACTTTTAAAGTTAGATAGGGGAAGCAGTTTGTGAAGTGGTTTCATTTTATTTTGTTATTAACTTTTTACTTTGCAGATTTATATTTAACAAGCTTAAAAGCCGTGCTTTGCACGGGCTCCCCAACCACTGCCTCACCCGTCACTTTCTACCCTCTTTATGGTATTCCTGTGTTCTAATTTTAGCCTTGAGCTTGGTGAAGGGTTTAAATCAGCCCGCAGCAGTGACCTACTTACGACCGGAAGTGTTCACAATAGGGGTCATGTGATTGTGAAAAAAAAGGGATCGATGGCGAGCAGTCACCCACAGAGAGCAAACAAAAAAAGCTTAAGAACAAAAACAATTTTAAAAATCCCAAAATTTTGGTGCACCTTTCACAGCATTTGAAACCTACGTGCAAAATTTGGTTACGGTAGGTGGCCTTATAAAAAAGCGTTTTGCGTTCAAATTCAAAGGTCAAGAATTTGTGAATATATATTTGTGATATATTATAGATTACATTCATCTTTGGCAGTTCTCACTATCATTGGATCCAGATTGGCTGTCTTTTAGAGTCCTATGTCTGAACCATCTGTGGTCGAAATGTAAGTGGTGCTCACATCACGGATAACTAGGTTTAAGCTAAGGCCTTAATTCATCGGTGACATCAGAAATCGAAATCAAGAGCATGTGAGCTAGTAAACAATAGAACTAGTAGAACTATACCTGTGAGAACAAGATGGGCATGTTTTGTGAAGTGGCTTTGGTTCTAGATCTCTAAATCCGTTATATGCCTCTTCTGTTTAGATGATATGAAAAAATGGTTGTACATGGCTAGAGCGTATCACTCATGTCAAGTTTATGATGTTCCTGTGTTTAGGTCTTTATTTTAGGAGGTTCGCTGCCCTTGGCAGTTACACACTTTTTCTTGTTGTGGTAGGGATTAGTTTTTTAGAATTTTGCTTGTTCATCTTCCTTGTTAGGCGTGCTCTTCACGATTCCCAATTGCCAAGGTATCTTTGCAGCGTGTCCAGCGAAGTCGGAAAGTCGGATTTTTAACTCACGGTCGGAAAAGTCGGATTTTGGTCGGAAAAAAAAATATGAAGTGTTGCCGATAAGGGGAAAAAAATTATCGCGCAGAAGGAAAAAAAATATACCCGTGAAACCCAAACCCAAGCTGCGTCAAAATCGCCCTGCCAGTTGGAACGCGAATCTGCCGAGATCACACCTGATTAACGAGACTTTGAGAAAAAGCTACGCTTGCAAAGGCGGCCATTTCGTTTTTCTATCTGGACGACAGCAGTTGATAAAGCATCTCTCTTTTGTGTTTCTTCATTGTGCCCATTGTGAAATTCTGTGCAGCTGGACTTTAATGAATTCTTCAAGATCCAGATAAATCGCGGGAGATCCCATTCTAGATCTAGACTCGAGTAGTGACTGATAAAACGAGCCAGGACGACGGACGGTCTGTTTCTCGGGTTTGGGCTCTTCCACTTCGATTGAGTTTCATTTGGACATTGTTTGAACGATTTTCTCATTCATCGGCAGCCATTCATTGCTACAGGAGGCCACTCCATGTTTTTTTATCATGAGGAGGGTAACGTGTGTTTTTAGATCTGGATCCAACGTAGAATAGGTGGAAACTGGTGATATCGCTTGCTTGATCAAAATCAAGGTCCATTTTTATGGTTTGGTCAATGTCAATAGTATAGTGCTCCGATAACAAATTTCAGGAAGACTAAGAACAACCAAAAAATGGGAAAGTGCTACTTTGATCCCGAGTGGTTAAAAGATCCACAGTATAGTGACTGGCTACTTTGTGACAGTGGGGACAAGGATAATTTCCGCTGTAAATTGTGCAACAGAGCATACAAAATTGGAAAGTCGGGAAAGAAGGCTTTATCGACACATTTGTTAACACAGAAGCACCAGGATGCTGCAGCAGCAACAAAGAAAAACGCTTCCATTCTAGGATTTACCAAGACAAAGCCTGGATCTGTTTCAACTACATCAGCACCAGTATCTTCTTTGGGTGGACCTAATGCTGGTTCTAAATCTAGTTGTAGTTCGCACACTCAATCTCAGCTGCCTGTGTCGGATAGCGATGTACTAAAAGCGGAAATCAAGTGTTATATGTTATATCCACTCATAGCAGTGCTAGGTCATCCGACAATACTGATGAACTGTTCAGGTCAATGTTTCCTGACTCTGGCAGTGTTTTTGTGTGTTTTTTGTGTTTGCACTTGTAATTTTGAAACATTTTCCGCGCGCTAGACTGGTAGGATTTTTTAAAGGAGTGGTAGGATTTTTTGAAGTTGGAAAGTGCTGGACACCCTGCTTTGGGGTGTGCAATGTGCACACGGGCCTTCCGAATTTTTCGTCCTTATCCGAGAAGACTAGGTGCTCAATCCTACCTACTTAGGATCAGGGACATGAAAATATGAGAAAAATCCTAAAATTCCTACATGTCTGCCCAGACCGGCATTTGCACCCATTACCTTCGGCATGAGAGACGGGGACTATGCTCTAGACCACCGAGTCCCCTTATGATGTCCCATCTTGAGTGATGAAGAACTTATAAGAACAATTACTATAGACGAAATAAGAGCTGTCACATTTTGAAGCACATTCACAATCAATGAATCATCCTTGAAAAGGGAATCATGATAACGTTTATGATTTTTGAATGCCAGTTGACAAGCAGTGAATTGAGAGTAGTATGTTGCAATTCATGCTTTCTGGCATGTGAGATGCCAGTGGATTACTGCAGACAGTCACTGTTTGTGTTTGTTTCTTTCTTATAATCATAATGTCATAATCAACTCTTTGCACCTGAAGTAGAGGGTGCTCAGGAAAGTCTTTATGCTCAGGAGATTTCAAGCACAGCATTATGCACTAAAGAGATTGACCTGCCACCTCAGAGAAAGAACACAGAATGGGGCTCTTCACAAGATTAATGTCAATGATAGATAGATGATTCTTGCTGCGCTGATTGTATGGGAGGACTGTGTGACATCCAGTAGTAGTTTAGCATTAAATGGAATTAAAATTGAGATTTGGGTTATTTTGATAGGGTTTGGGACTATTGGAAGGGCTTACAATTGTGGGTGCTGGACAAAAATGAAATGTGGGTGAGATTGCTGTGGTGTTGAGCTACACAGTGGCTGTGTGTAAGCACTCTTGATCAGCTGAACTCTCTTCTTTCTTGGGCCAGTATTTAAGTGAATATCAGACCTGCCAAGTGTCCCCAATTTTACAGTACTGCCCTGTGTTAAGGGTGCTGAGAAAAATGTGAACATATTTTGTTACAAAAAAACGACAAAACCCTGCTAGATTTACAGGCCGATCTTGTAAAGTTCAAGTGGCTGGTGATAGTTGGTACGCTTACCAATATTTACAGAGTACGTTATGTGGTCTGTGGCTCACTGTATTTGAGTTCTCCTTTCTATGGAAATGATAAGTTAATGACAGTTTCAAGTTTGTCTTTATAAACCATTTACATGTATAAGTGTAAATCCCTCTGGAGTTGTGCCTTATAGAAGAGGTTGTTTATTCAGTAGGTCTGGATATTCATTTCATTGCCATCTTCGCCGGTTTTCATCAATATAGACTCGCAATGATCAAGGATGACTTTAATTTCAAAACATGTATACTGGAATTTTTGAAATTTTTTTTTAGCTGTGAGGACTCTTCAAGTTCTTGTAAGTTTGTCACTGATCTGAAGTGCAATCAACGTTTCTTTGTCGTGTTACTGTAGCAGTAATCCATATACAACTTTTATAGAGTGCACCTTTCACCTTAAGCTAACCCAAAACCATTTCAGTGGATTACCAGTTATTCATTATTTTCAGATGTTCCCTTTAGCGTGTTTGAGTTGAAGTATTTAATTCATGAGGATCCGTAGCCAACAAGGAAGAGATAGATGGTGACATGTTTAGCTCTCTCAGCTGAAAATCCAACAGTTCAATGTGTTTTTCAGTCAGCGGGCACAGCTGGTGAACAACAAACTGTAGCATATTATGTAATGTTATTGAGGCTACAAAATGGTTGTGTCAGGAAATAGTCACACCAGAATCAAGCAGTCATATATTTGTGTAGTGATACAGTTGTTTGCATCATACTATTATTATACTGGTGCTAGAGTGTGAACATGTAAGCACTGAAAACTTTGTGACCATATGACCAAAAATCATGAAACTGTGTACTAAATCAGTTTTTGATCTTAAATTACGTGCACACATCAATTTTAGACAAAGTTCAGTCCGCAATATTATTTATGTAAGATTTATTTTGAGCCACAAAAAAAAAAAGAGTTATTTTCCGTCAAGTGAAATCAAAAAGTATAACTCTCTTTGTTGTTGGACTTTGTTTACACACTGCATGGCGATAATCAACTTTCATTTCATATTTTGTTATATCATATTATTTTCTAGTGCCCTAGTGTTTTTCATTCCCCATATATCTGTCATCCGAATTAATTACATTTACCTTACGGTGTTGTTGTAGCAAAAAAAAAAAAAGGCAACAGAAACGGAATCAATGGATTACTTTTTTCATTAGTGGTTTAGGCCAGTGGTCAAATAGCATCGCATATTTTTCATTAGTAGGCGGGGATTACAAAATATTCGTGTTAGAAATTTTTTTCCCATTGCAACATCCACAGAAAAGTTGACATAAGATATTATTATTGTATGGGCCAATTTTGATTTCATTTCTGGGACTCCGAAATGAAGGGAAAAGGAAAGTTCCAAGTTCATACTGATAATAAGAACAGTCAGAACACAAGACAGTGCATTCAAGGCATGATTTGAGGGTAATCCGTGTGTCCCAACCGCGCAGGCTTCTTTCTCTCTTTCTCCCATCCTACAAACAATGTAGTTTTACTGTTGCTCGTGCACAATGGCTGAGTGATTGGAAAGCGAGTTACTGAAAGAGGACACCTTTGGCCAATCATTTTGACCAAGCAGCCTCGCTTATGATACCTCTTCCATGGAGGAAACATGCTGAAGCCCGAATCATCATTACTGTGGAATACTTTATCGGTGTGTTCAGTCCAAGACAGATGTACAACTTGTCGTTGCTGTCATCGCGTCATGTTTTCCACAAGGAGAGCCCCGATATTAGTTTTGTGTATTGTAGGATTTGGATTGGTTGTTGTTTTCCAGTATCATGTTAACCGAAGGGAAGGCATTTTGTCTGACATGGAAACATGGGACGCCTATAAAAGAGATGTCTCGGCTTTTGTCCAGAATTATCACGCTTTCCTGAACTTCTGTCACCTCAGTGCCGTAAAATGAATCTTATTCCTGGTGGAAGGTAGTTTTGGAGAGCCATTTCTGTGTTTTTAATTAACGTTTCACACCGTTCACTGGTTATGCCTTGTCAGTCACCTGGATGGCACCAGTATTTTCTCTGCCCATCCTTGTTCTCAGCCAACTGAGTTTTGAAAAGACACGTACATCATCCATCTTCTGGCATTCTGCCTTCCATCCCAACCCACCCGTTCTTTACCGGAACTCCACTGGGACGAGGAATTCGTAGCAATCTTTTATGCCTTTCAGGGATGAGCTCTACAACACCGGCATAATTTTATATGAGTTTACGAAATAGCGTAGTCCATGGCATGCAAGCGACCAAAATCCCATGATAACCGCTTTGCTGATTGCACGTAAAAATGACATAACTGTCTATGGGGACATTGGGCAGATCCTGACTATGTAAGTTCCTATGATCATAGACATGTCTCTTAAAATGATTTAGTTACTTGCGAAACAAGCTATCAGCAGTAGTTTTCGCTCATAAACACTCTGTGATTTTGTCTTTTTTTGCGTCAGTTTTAAACAAACTGGCCGCATATCCGCGCGGTTCGTCCCAGTTTCATTGAAAAGATTATAATTCCGTTGCCGGCTTGCCGGAAAAGTGTCCCAGTTCCCGACTTTCAAGATAGTGGATGTTCTGATAATGCGGTATCCGATATTTTTCTTGGGGAAAATTGAAGGTTAACTCCCATGTAAAGAATAAAGAGGGAGAGAGAGAGAGAGATAACTGGTTTATTAATATTTTACCGGGACCCGATCCA